>BSBK01001458.1:1205000-1805000 GCA_027943335.1 Chamaecyparis obtusa | reverse complement strand
AAGATTATAATAACTATGTAAATAATATATTAGAAACCCAAACTTTGAATGCCCATGAAAACATAAAATAAGGAAGATTTGTTGTCATACATCAAAATGGAAGAATCCCCAAGAAGAGCTTGTGATCTCATCATCAACTCTTATAACTTATAGAAGCTATGCATAATAGATCTAAATGTAAAAATCATATTGCAACTACTTGGTAGAGATGAGCATTGATCAATATTCGAGAGAGCAAGAATATGAGAAAATCTTGGAAAAAACTTAGCATGTCAAAGATAGTTTTAACATGAAGTAGCATATAAAGTGTAGTACATTAATTGAAGATAATATAAATTATTCCTTATATCGATTATTTTATTTCACTTTTATTTATTTTAATCTGATAATTAATTATAATTTCTTTTCATCTAGAGTATTAAAATAAGGTTAACGAGTTAATAATTTTCTTTCATTAAGGGAAGTACTTTATTCATTTAATTTTATTAAGCAAAGTACTTTATTCCTTATTTTCACAATTTATGTAAGGTTGCCATTATTCCTCCAGTTTCAATCTTCATTTTTGAGACCTTGAACCTTAGTAGCCTTTTAAATCTAAAGGTTGAGATAATATTATCCAACAAATTGTGGTTTAAGTACCTATATAAGAAAGTTACTTGTCTTTATAATTATAAATATACAACTTGATGGCAATTCAAAACTACCATTGGAACTTTCTACGGTAACAAGGATGCCTTGATTTTCCTTAATTGTAGTTAAGCATTGTTGATCAATTTAACATTTTTTTTATAAGTTGAAAGACACACCAAACAATATGTCTAACATATGTATAAGTAGCTAGCAATGACGTGATAAAATAAACTACTAGTGATGTGATCATACACTATGCAAATTTGATAAAATAGATGAAGTGCAACAAATATAGTAGTTGTAGACCAAGTACAAAAATTAAAGGTTCGATATTGTTGATGTAAAATATTATGTAAATAAGATAAATGCTATAAATACAAAGATACGATATGATATACCAAGTAATCATTAAGTGACACTAAAGATTGACAGATAATATGTGATTCTAGATAAATATTTTAATGACTTATGAATGATGTTTTTTAAATAAATATTAATCCATATTTTAAATTTTTAGAAGTAAATTAATTCAATACCTTTCTATAAATTAAATTAAAAAAGAAAAAATACACCTAAACTCTTTAACTTAAAGAAAGAAAATACTAATAAAAAAACGAAAATCAATCCAAACAAAATTAAAATAGTATTTACAAATAATAAAAAAACAAAATCATTTTCACTAAAATAGTATACTAACCCACGTAAATTAATAGGTTAATAGGTATTACATAATAATCCTAGGTAGAGCATGGAATTGGGTCAACGTTCTAAGAAAACATTATTGGATGGACGACGGCATATTACATTAATGACCCATGTGATTTGGAAGAGACAAAATAAATGAATTGAATAAAACCCCAACATCACATAAATGTGGCAAAGACATTAACAACTACCATGTCCTTTTTATTAGGTCAATATGTATAGATGTGAACATAAGTTTATATTTTTATATTTGTGAAATTTTTAGCTTGTAGTAAGATTAAAACGAAATTATGTAAAATGAGATTTTTGGGATAAATTATAAAATTGAAAACCATTTTTCCACATATATGCACACAAACATATATATGAAAAAAATAAGGATTTTGATTGTGTTATGTAGTAAGTTTATAGATTGGGTATGCAAAAAGTCTAAATAAGACATAATAACAAACACGGCAATCACATATGTTATTGTAATGGTAAAATTTTTATTTTTATTTTTATTTAATTTTAGATTTAATTTGGAAGGAGTGTGTTGATATATATATATATATTATTGAATAATACTATTATGCAAAAATTCAGATTCCTTGTCTTATGTTATCCACCTACCATTTGTATATATTCTTTATATATATGTCTCATATCCTTTCTTCCCATGTTCACACTCTTCTACATTCTCCCTATTCACTTATTTATTACTCTCATGCTCACACTTATTCCATGCACATGTTGCCCACTATAATCTAGTCCCTATCTATTTGGGGGCTATTTTGTAGTCAATATATTATTCTCATTGTCATGGATTTGTCTCATCCTAACTTAACTTGTCTAATTAAAAATTGACCAACTTCCTACCTTTACCCTTCTTTCTTGTAGAAACCTAAATAATATTGAGTTATTTCATTACACTTAAAGACCAATCTAGAAATCAAGCGATCAAACAAGTAATTTGGGTATCGTTTGTATCTACATACTTCAATTGGCAATTAAGAGGAATCTAGTAGTGCACAATCATTCAAGAGACATTGCATAACTTGAGAGTGTTGTTTTCTATATTGTTTAATTTCAAGGGGTTGATTAAGGTGTATCTCCCTTTCAAATTGGTTGTACAACCTAAGTAAAGTAAATTTCAACATTGCTAGCTTATGTACAAATGCCAAAGAGTGCAAGCGAATCAAGGGATCTTAGAGGAAGTGAAGAAGAAAAATATGTAACTAACATAGGTCATGTTTGTAGATGCATGACAAATTCATGCTTGCAAATCTATTCCTAAAAGATGTACTTGTTTGTACATGGAATCAAAAAATATTTTAGAATCCTAGGTAATTACCAATTTGAAATTTACTCTTCCTAATCCCTAGACATACTTGATCCAGATCTCTTTCATTTTTTGTCATTTATATTATATTTTACATTTCTTGTACACAGTGTTAGAATAACTGAGAGGGGGGTGAATTAGTTATCTAGTGTCCCAAAACAAAATGTATAATTCAAAACCATTTTTTCAATTTTTGCTCGTCAGTAAACAATAAAACTTTCACTGTCTGTGCATTTACCGATTACCAGTCTAATATCATAACATTTTACCGATCAAATCTAACATGTAACATGTAAAGAATGATAACAAACAAATATCACAATCAACACATAACACAAGAGATTTAACGTGGAAACCCTGTAAAGGGAAAAACCACTTGGGACCGACAACCCAAAATTGTTCACTCTTCTGAAGTGAGGTCGGTTAAGACCCAACCCTGTTAAAGGTTTACAAACACACTGTCAGGTGTGACCTTGTTAGAGGATTTTAGACTAGAAGTTATCGTCCAACCAACATTCACCATGGGGTTGACAGGATAACAATGTTCATTCTATGAATGATACATCATAAGACTTTCATAGTCCACTTGGTTAAGAGATTTTGACTGTATACAATGGTTAAATATGTAACAGTAAATGACCTGCCTTAATACAACTTCAATTATAGATTACAAATCAATATTTAGTCCATACAAATCCTTCTGATCAATATTTCACTTCAGATTCAATACTGTATCAACTTATTGTGCATTGGTAATTGCTCTTTGTAGCTCGATAATTGTTCTGCAGCTTGGTTCTTACTAACCAGTATGATCAGAATGCATGAAAACCTTGTTCACACGATATTCCTATAGTTTCTACTTCTTCCGGCATCTTTCATAAAGAAATTTTGTTCTCTTATATAGATGAGTAAATCATTTTCTTCTCCACCATCAGATTTTTCCGCTTAACCTCATTCACAGATTTTGCCGCTTCAAACTTTCTCGGTACTTGTGTCAATAACATGTTTCAATCTTCTCTGTTAGATCTTCCTTGAATTTTGTCAACTGTCGATCTGTGTAACAAAGATTATCTGTTACCTCGATGTTATACTCTTGCTAGCTCATCAATCTTATCGGCTAAACTAATCATTTAATTCATTATGTTCCACTCGGTTAACAAAGAAATGCGTCGGTGAACATTGCTCAGTTAATACTGCGATCGGTATACACTATACTCCATCGGTGTATACTGGAAATGTTTCATTTACTGACAACACTGCTTTGTGTCTTTCAGCTCTATACTTCATCATAGATGAATGCAACATAATAAAGTCAATATCATCAAGTCATAGACTCATCAACAAGTTACTTAATGTGTTCCTTATCCTCATCTGTCATGTACATCTTTCTTCATGTAGATTTCTCTATTCTTCATCTCTTTTACCTTTCTTCAGATGTCTCGGTATAGTAACTTACAAGATAAGTGCTGTCAAACTAGTTGACATCAATGACAACATAATACTGATTTAATCATATTACATATCTAATCAGCAACTCCTTAGTGATCTTGTAATCACAGATTCTTCAATCAGATTCCAAATCAGTTGTAGTTCAGCAATTTCTCCCTTTGGCATTGATGGCAACTCAAGTAATATGAAATGTACCATACACATACCAAACATGTATTCTACAACTTTGTGAACAAATGTTGTAAGTCGAATAGACTTAATATGTTTAATCACTACATTACTAAACCAACATTAAATAATACAGCTTTACCATTCTGTAGTTATGGTATTTTCAATTCTCTTGTTCCTACTTCTGTTCTCTGTAATTGATCTTCAATACTCTGTCTCATTTAGATTGTCTCTCCCTTAGATAATTCTTGTCGGTGCTTGATCCTTTTCATAGTTTGTTCCTTTTCATATTGTTTATCTCTCCCTTTGACAACAATGCCAAAGAAACAAATAAACAAACAATTCTGTCTACCTCTGTATCTTTGAATACTGATATTCCAATTGGTTCAAGTTCTCAAACTTAATCACAACCTTGAACATGATTCAAAGTGTGAACTATGTTGCATCAACATGAGTGATCTTCTGATATAAGTAAGTTGATGCAACAACCAGATCACATTAGTGACCGATAGACAGGGGATGGACCCCAAGTCTAGTCCTTAAGTATTCAAATGTGTCCTTCGATAGAGGCTTTGTAAAAGTATCTGCAAGTTGTTCTTTAGATGTGACAAATTCTAACTTCACTTGCTTCTCTTGCACTTGTTCTCTTAAATAATGATACTTAATAGATATATGCTTTGCCTTAGAGTGCATCACAGGATTCTTTGAACTATTAATAGCACTAGTGTTGTCACAATATATAATCATCGGGTCAGTGATTACCTCATTCATTCCTTCCAACACTTGTTTGATATATGCAATGTTTGAATAGTTAGTAGTATCAGCAACATATTCTCCTACAGCTATAGACTGAGAAATACAAGCTTTCTTTTTACTTGTCTAGGTTAGAAGTCTTTCACCAAATAAAAATGCTCCTCTGGTGGTGCTTTTTCTATCATCCACATTTCCAGCCCAATCAACATTGGTGTAAAATTTTAGTTCAAACTTCCCTTCCTTGGGGTACCATAATCCATAATTCTCTATTTTCTTCAAGTATCTTAGGATCTTTTTTGTAGCTATCATGTGTGATTCTCTAGGATTAGTAGAAACTCTTGCAACAATTCCCACAACATGTGCTATATCTGGTCTACTATGAACTACGTACTTTAATTTACCAATCATGGATCGCTAAAGTGTCTGGTTTACCTCTGTAGTTTCATCCTCCTTTGTCAATTTGCATCCAGTAGCCATCGGTGTTCCCAAAGGTTTAGCATCTTCCATGCCAAATGTCTTCAGTACTTCCTTTATGTATTTAGATTGTGTGATGAATATTACATCACTCTGCTGGATCACTTGTAGTCCAAGAAATAATTTAATCTCTCCGAACATAGACATTTCAAATTCCTTTTGCATTTCATCAGAAAATGCCTTGCAGACAAGGTCTGAGCCTCCAAAAATAATATCATCAACAAATATTTCAGAAATGATAATAGTATCATCAGTATCACCTTTCACATACAGATTGTTGTTTTTACTTGTTCTAACAAATCCAATACTTAACAAGTAAGTATGAAGCCTTTCATACCATGCTCTTGGTGCTTGCTTCAATCCATATAAAGCTTTATATAATCTACATACCATGTCTTTATTGTCGGAATCAACAAATCCTTCAGGTTGTTCAATGTAGACCTCTTCTTCAAGTATACCATTTAAAAATGTTGACTTCACATCCATTTGATAGACCTTGAATTTCTTGTGTGCAGCATATGCAAGTAGCATTCTAACTCCTAATCTAGCAACAGGTGCAAATGTTTCACCATAGTCAATGCCTTCTTCCTGTGCATATCCCTTGCATACCAATCTAGCTTTATTTCTTGTGACTTCACCATTTTCATTGAATTTATTCCTGTATATCCACTTAGTACCGATAACATTCTTATCTTTTGGTCGGGGTACTAAGGAACAGGTTTTGTTCTTCTCTATTTGCTCTATTTCTTCCTTCATTGCATTAATCCATTCTTCATTCTCTAATGAAACTTTCACAGTTTTAAGTTCAAATTCACAAATTAAACATGTACCTTGTCTTGTTTTGCTTCTAGTTTGCATTCCAGCATGTCTGTCTCCAATGATTTGTGTCTCAGGATGATGTCTTCTAACAAAACTAGCTAAAACTTGATTTCTCCTTTCTTGCTCATCCTGCTTAGGGTCATTTCCTTCCTCTGTAGCTCCATCTTGTTCCTTGGTTTGTGTTGCTTGTTGTCCTGCATTGTTTCCCCGTTGATCGGTTGTCACAGCATGCAGAGTCGGTAGATACTCTGGATGTTCAATGTAAGTGAATCTACCATAGTCTTCCAGTTCCTTTGTACTTTCCTCTATGTACTTGTCATCAAACTCATCAACATGAACATTAGTACTTTCAACTAGCTTATTGGTAACTTTATTCAAACATTTATATGCTTTACTTGTAGTGGAATATCCCAAAAATATTCCTTCATCTCCTTTAGAATCAAATTTTCCATTTCTCTCATCTTTCAAAATAAAGAATTTACTTCCAAAAATTTTGAAATAAGTTACAGTAGGTTTGTGTCCAAACCATAGTTCATAAGGTGTTCGGTTGGAGTCCTTCTTCAGTTGTACTCGGTTAAGAACATACACAGCTATACTGACAGCTTCCCTCCAATATGTCTGATAAATATTCTTCTGTATCATCAATGTTCTAGCACAGTCAATTATAGACCTGTTCCTCCTTTCAGCAATGCCATTTTGCTGAGGTGTCCTTGATGCAGATACCTGTCTTTTGATTCCATGCTCATTACAAAAATTAGTAAATTCATCAGAGATAAATTCACCTCCTCTATCAGATCTTAAGCATTTTATTTCCTTTCCGGTTTCTTTCTCTACCTTAGCTTTATACCACTTAAACATTTTGAAAGCTTCAGGTTTCTCTTGCAAGAACATAACAGTCATTAGTCTAGTATAGTCATCAACAAAAATAATAAAATATCTATCACCAGAACAACTCTGAGTTTTTATAGGACCACATAGGTCAGTATGAGCCAACTCAAGTATCTTCTTTGTTGAATAGTCTTTGCTTTTAAAACTAGACTTAGTCATCTTACCTTTCTGACATTCATGGCACATGGCATGATCAGGTTTTTTCAAGTTAGGCAATCCTCTAACTCTTTTCTTTCTACTAATCTTGATCATGTTGTCAAAATTCACATGGCGTAACCTTCTATGCCACAATCAGGATCCTTCATCCTTTATTAACAAACAAGAAGACTGATCCATATCAAGATAGAATAGATTACCTTTGGATTGTGTACCAATTCCGACAAGTCTTCCTCCATCATCATAGATCTTCACCTTTTTGCTCTCAAAGGATAGTTGGTGGCCTAAATTGTTTAGCTGAGCCACACTTAATAGGTTATAGTTCAGTCCATCTACCCAGTATGCATTTTCACCTTGTACTCTATCATTGATCATCAGTGAACCTTTACCTCTTACCATACAAGGTGCATCATTTCCCATTCTCACAGATCCTCCATTATATTCAACAAGATGATCAAACTTCTCTACATCACCGGTCATATGATGTGTATAGCCACTGTCTATGATCCATGTATCATTTTTGCTTACTTTAGAGATCAGTGCTGTCTCTTCATGTTTCTCTTCCTCCTCTGAGTCATCTTTCATAGCAACAAATACAACTTCTATATCATCATCATAATCAGATTTGGTTTCAATATCTTTGGCTATGTAACATACCTTTTTTCCTTTTTCATCTCGGTTGTCTTTGTTTTTGTGTCGGTAGCCTTTGTTGACTCTTCTCCCATAGCTTCCTTCAGACCGGTCTTTGGATCTATCATCATCTTTCTTCTGAGGGCATCTAGCAACGATGTGACCAACTTATTTATAGTTAAAGCATGCCAAAGGTAGCTTACCTCTATACCTTCTTTTTCCTTTGGGCAATCTTCTGGCCATAAGTTCTTCAAGCTCATCAAGTTCATCATCGGTATTGTCATCACTATCACAATTCTTACTATTCCTGCTAGATTTTCCAATCTTCAAAGAAGACATGAAAGCGTATTCAATAGAAGGAACAACACTGTTATCAAAGTTGTTTAATTCAAAAGTTGTAAGTTTACCAATCAGAGTGTTAAGAGTAAGGTTGGATGTAGCTCTTGTTTCATGAATTGCAGAAATCCTGATTGCATAAACTGGTAGCAAAGTTCTGAGAATCTTGCTTATCACTGTTTCATCATCAATTACTTTATCAGATGCTCTAATAGCATGTACCACCTCTTTGAGTCTATTTGAATATTGGACAATGTTCTCACCTTCTTTCATTCTCATATCATCAAATCTGCCTCTCAGACTTTCAGCTTGGGATCTTTTGACATTCAGATCTCCACTGTATATTTGGTGTTAATTTATCCCACATTCCTTTGGCAGTCGTGCATGTCTTGATATCTTCAAATTTAGCATTGGTATAGGCAACAACAAGTTCCATCATAGTAACATTGTGTTCATGTTTGTCCTTCAATTAATCAATAGTTAAGGGACCAATGGGCAGTTGTATGTAGCCATTCTCCATCAGATCTAGTGCAGAGTTCCCAATTCTAGATATGTGCAGCTTCATTCTGCTTTGCCATACTGTGAAGTTGTTAAAAAGATAACAAAATATAGAGAATTGTAGGAAATTGTTTAATCAATTGAGTTAGGAGTAAGAAGATTTACCATGAATTAATGCAAGAACTAGGAGCATACACCAAAAATAAGCAACGAGGAGACAAGATTTTGAAGGGGAAAAGCATAAAAGAACCCCTATGAATTTAATGAAAGTGGCAACAAATGCCTAAGAATGAGAGAGAGAGAGAGTGTGAGAGCAATGCTCATACAATAATAGAGAAGAGGAATAAATCTCATGAGAGAATGAGAGAAGAGAGCCATCTCTAAATGGAGATGTGAGAAAGGAGTTACATTGTAACTCCCAATTCTGTGTATGCCATATTTCACTAGTGTGTGAGACAAGTGTAGGATTCCTCATAAGGAGGAATATCTATTTTCCTTAATAAAAGAAATTACAAATATGACATGTCCTCCCACTTGGACTAGAGGACAGATTACATTAGGATACCTTGGTTTATCGTATTAAATACATAAATAACCAAGGAAAGATTAAATTCTAACACCCCCCTTTAATCTTTACTTGGGGTAATTACAAAAATCTGCAACTGGATTATCCTTCTTGTAGTAGAGGAGGAAAGCTTGATTTTCTTCACTTTGAGTTGATGTAAGGTGATGGTGCAATGATAAATGCTGGGATCTTGAAATAGGATTCTTTTTCTTGTCGTAATGCAAGAGTGTAGGTGTTTGTGGATATAGGCCCAAATCTTGAAGTAAACTTGGAGATTGTTTGTTGTTACTTGTCCAAGAAAGATCACCTGAATCTACAAAAAAACAAGAACCATGATGGGATCTCCCATAATTGGGATTTCCTCCTAAAAATGAATCAGTAAAATCGGAATGTGAATCATTAAATGTTATGTCATCATAAAGAGGTTTTGTAAACCAAATAGATTTATTACTAGATGCATCACCAACAATAATATCACCAAGAAGTTTAGAGTTTAGAGAAGGAGGTTGGTCCTCCATAAGAACCATTTGAGTGTCACAAAATTCATGATCTAATTTGGAGCATATAGGAACATAATCAATATTTGCACCTACAAAAAGGCAAAAACCACTAATAGAGTGCCCATCATTGGGATCACCTAGTGCTGAATTAGTAACACTTTGGAAAAAATCATATTGAGAATCATTGGTCATAGAATTATAAAAGCAATCTTTAGGTTCATAAACCAAATTTGTAGCATGTTCATGAGTCATAGAATAAAAAATGTAGTCTTTAGCTGCATAAGATAAATATGTAGTGTAATCATTATAAGATGAAGCATTAATAGGAGAGGTAATATAAGCATCATTATCATTAACTTCCACAACAGTCATAGGATTAGTACTATCAGCATGAATTTCATCTTGAGTAATAAACATATCTTGCAAAGTATCATTAAGAAAAGTAGATATAATTTCCTCTTCTTGGTCAAACATATCAAGATGAGAGCAAGGAGGAGTAAACAGATTATTGCCATTATCATTATCATCATTGCTAGGGGGAACAAAATCATTAGGAGTATCATTACAATCTTCATGTTCAACATTATCCTTTTGAAGAGTATCAGTATTATCCTTAATATTAGGAGCAAAAATAGAAATATGGTTATCTTTCAAAATAGGAGCATGAAGCACATCATTTGGAACATAAGCATTATTAGTTCCTTCAATTGGACAACAATAATTATTAGCTAAAGAAATAGGAATATGGTTATCTTTCAAATCAGGAACAACATGGAGTTTACCATTGGGAACAAGTTTTGTGTAAGTTTGAAATGTGTTTTCTAAGGCATGCCAAGCCTAATGAGCTGTAGTATAGTCTAAGAGAAGATATAAATCAGGATTTAAAGAGAGTCCAATTTGACCAAACGCTTCATCATCTTTCAACTGCCAGGAATCCTGGTCAGCCTGAGGAGCGGTGGAAGTTGATTTCAAATTAGGTGAAGACACAACATCAAACAGGTGTTGATTTTTTAAGAAATCAGACATGTGAGGCCTCCAAATAGAATAATTGGAATGAGTGAGTTTAAATTTTGGCATTGACATAGACATGATGAAACAAAAAAGGCAATAGGAAGATAATATAATTATATAAAAAAGAATAAAGCAATTATTAACAAAATGTTACAACCTGCAAGAAAAAGGATTAGAAAGCTGATATGAATCTAAACAACTATAATTAATAACTTATGTTAAAAGATGAGTTGAAGCTAATGAGCATAAGAAAAAAGACACAAATGATAGGAACTAAGAGGATCACACAATAACCCTACAAGAAAATGTTAGCACAAAATAAAATACTAAAAAAAATAATAAACCTGCAAAGAAACGTTAGCTAAAAAAAATGAATTGAATCTAACCAAAAACCCTTAAAAAAAAACTTAGGTTCCTGTAGCAAAGAAGCTTCCTGAAGTGCTAACATGCAAACTGGATCATGGCAGAACAGAGGTTCCTATAGCAAAATAGCTTCCTGTAGCGCTGACAGGCAAACTAGATCATGACAGAACAGAGGTTCCTATAGCAAAATGCTTTCTAAAGCACTAACATGCAAACTAGATTAAATCGATAAGTAAAGGAGAGCGATAGAAATGAGTTACAATGTGGTGATACTGTAACTACTAAATGCTATTAATAAAGATGATGCGATACACTATTTAATAAAAAATGAAACAGCATGCAACCGAAGCAATCTATTGAATAAAGGTACCCTGCAGAGGAAGAGAACAGAGGTTCCTGTAGCAAAATGCAAACATGGATAACAAAGGTAAGTTGAATTGAATCAAACTTGTATAGACAGAGCCGCTCCTTCCAATGTAGCCGCTACTCCACAAAAAAATTATTAGAAACAACGGCTTGAAGGAACTCCTCTTGAAATGTACATGCAACCAAACAAAAAAACACACATGCAAACAAAAAAAATGCACATGCAAGGATTTACAGTGCTGTTCAAATCATGAACAGTGCTAAGTTAGAGCATTTACTAAAAAAGATAATCAAATTAGCTATTCAAGATTACTAACATGCAAGAATTTGCTAATAGTGCTATTCAAAAATTATAAACAGATCTAAGTTATGCAAGAAGATATAGAACAGAAAAAATTGAAACATACAGACGCATGCAATAAAAAATTAGCAGAGAATGAACATTGAATGAAAAACAATGATCTTGAGGGGAACTCCACCTACAGGAAGAAATGGAGAGAGCGAGAATAAAAAAGTGCATGCAAAAACTTCTATATTAACAAAGTAGCGCATGCAAGAAACTCTTTGAAAAAAAACCAATAAACCACGCAAAAACTTCTATCTTAACAAAGCAACAAACTTAGAATTTGGAGCACATGCAAACAAAAATGAAGAAGGAAAGACAGACTACAAGCAAGGAAAAAAGACAAAACCAAAAAATCATGCATGAAACACACGTGAGCAGCCCAAAAAAGAACTTGCTAAAAATGAAATAAAAAGGGCATAAAAAAGAAGGCGACAGGAAGAATAAAAAAATGGTTACTGAAGCTTTGAAAAAAAGATTATTTGCTAAACCTATAATAACAAATGCGACATGAAGTAGAAAATAACAATTACCGATGCTCTAAAAAAAATGATTATTATCTACTAAATAAAGCCAAATGAAATTTTGAAAACAAAGGATACCAATAGACATATAATGAATAAAGATAGAGTTAGGTTAGTAAATGACAAAATAAAGATATTCTATTATATTTTCACCACTAAACTACTAATGAAAGAATTGAAACTAAAGAGATTAAATTTTGATATGAGAGTATAATATTATAAAGATTGAAATATCAAATGAATCAAATAGGACAACTAGGTTTGGTGGTAAACTAGCCAAACCCAATTTTTTTTTTGATTTTTCTCTTCAATAGATTAGACAAAAAAATAATAGCAACAAACTCTCTCAAGAGTCTCCGATATTGGAGTGCTCCAAGATATGGTAGCTCCTTCACCTGTACACTCAATAAATGATTAAACCAACCCGCTCTGATACCATGTTAAAAAGATAACAAAATATAGAGAATTACAGGAAATTGTTTAATCAATTGAGTTAGGAGTAAGAAGATTTACCATGAATTAATGCAAGAACTAGGAGCATACACCAAAAATAAGCAACGAGGAGACAAAATTTTGAAGGGGAAAAGCATAAAAAAACCCCTGTGAATTTAATGAAAGTGGCAACAAATGCCTAAGAATGAGAGAGAGAGAGAGTGAGAGCAATGCTCATACAATAATAGAGAAGAGGAAGAAATCTCATGGGAGAATGAGAGAAGAGAGCCATATCTAAATAGAGATGTGAGAAAGGAGTTACATTGTAACTCCCAATTTTGTGTATGCCACATTTCACTAGTGTGTGAGACAAGTGTAGGATTCCTCATAAGGAGGAATATCTATTTTTCTTAATAAAGGAAATTACAAATATGACATGTCCTCCCACTTGGACTAGAGGACAGATTACATTAGGATACCTTGGTTTATCCTATTAAATACATAAATAACCAAAGAAAGATTAAATTCTAACAAAAGTTCTCTTTGTTCAGTTTCGGTACTTCCCTCTTATACATCTTGAGACATTTATGTTAAGAATGAATGCTAAAGTATTTGGCACCCATTCTGTAGTAGTTGTTGTTGCATTCATGACTATGATTGTCATTGATGTCAACACAGTGTTTTACCGAAGACTTGCAGAGAAGCAGACAGTGTTTTGAGTAGCGCACGTGGGATATTGTAGTTGGAGCTATGCGACATTGAGGATATACTCTTTGATATGTTATATGTCTATGGTTAAGAGCGTAGACAATAATTCTTTTATTCATGAAAGTTATGATCATTTTGGTGGAAGCAGTATTCAGGCAGTGTTCCTGAGTAGCAGTTTTTGGCAATCAGATGATATCTCCTAATCGGGATGGAATCTGGCTTTGTGCAGTTAAAGGGAAGTTAGAGACACATTGATAGTGATGTGGATGATAGCACAAACTTTGAAGTCACACGAGTGAAGATTTATTGTATTTGGAAGCCGACAGTTTTATGTAATTTTGGTGTAGCGTATGGAATGTTTTAATTTGTAATTGTATGCCGACTCATTTGTAATTATTTGAGTGTGGTATAAAGGAAGGAATGTTTTTCCTTGTTGTAGTGTAGAGATGTGATGCAATATGCATGAAGTGAAGAGAAGAGCTAAGTATGAGAGCGAAATTGTGAAGGAAGACATGCGAAGTACAAAGATCTGAAATTGAGATCTGATGTAACAGTGAGTGTGGTTTGGCACAGTCAGAGAAGAGGTAACATATTATTCTATTGAATAATGCAAAGATTATTCGGATAGTGAGTTTAGTGATCTTACCTTGAAGCTGTTTGGGCAGTGGGTCCTTTTGTCTTCCATAACTCTTAACAGGGTTAGAATCTTTTAATAGGGATTCAAAATATCCTAACAGGGATTCATATGTACTGAATGTATTTCATAAGACTCCTAATAGATTCCACCCTTTCACAAGGAATATTCATATTAGTGCATCTTTTGTGGGCATAATTTCCACCGGGGTTTACTCTTTGATCAAGAGGTTCCCTAGTCAACATATCTTGTGTTATTGTGTAATTGTGTATGAATATCTTTCTATGGTTGGTAATTATATTGCTTATATGGTTTAATGTTATTGAAGATGATAAAAGTTATAATTATTTGATAACTCATTCACCCCCCCCTCTCAGTTATCTTGGTGGACTTTACTTTCTAACAATTGGTATCAGAGTGGCAGGTCCTTGAAAGAAAAGTTTAACAACTTAAGGAGATCCATGGCAAATTTCAAGAAAGAAAGCCCTAAGTTTGATGGAGTAAATTTTGATAGCTGGAAAGAAAAGATGAAGATAGATCTACTATGTTTAGGACTAGGTTATTGGTTGACTACAAAGAATGATAAGACTATCATTGAAGAAGATGATCTTGAGACATGCTCTAATGATGAGAGAGATCTATTCATGTGTAACATACTTGCAAGAGAAGCACTTTTGACAGCACTTCTGAGAATGAATATAGTCAGGTAAAATGTTTGAAAAAGTCTCATGAAATTTGGAAAGCTTTGAACTCTACTTTTGAAGGTGATGAACATGCAAAAAGAGTTAGATTACATAATTGGATATGTGCATTTGAAGATATAAGAATGTTGGAAGATGAATATGTTAGAAGCTATATTGGTAGAATGTTAGAAATTGTTGCAGGGATAAAATCTTGTGGAGGAACAAAGATAGAGAATGAAGTGATATGGAAAATTCTGAGGACATTGACTCCTGTATTTAAGCAAACAACATAGATGATTGAACAAGTTATACCTTGTACTATGAAATTTACAAGAGAGACTCTTCTTGGAAGATTGGAAGTAGCAGAGATGAACCTGAGGTTATCAGGAGACTTACCTAGAATGGAGACAATATTCAGTGCTCTTAGTATTCACCCTACATTATCAAGAAGCATCAGTGTGAGTGGAGATTATGCTGGCACCAGCAGATCTAGAAATGAGGAAGACAAGAAGATTGAAGAAGGTATAACCTTTCTTGTGAAAAGAGAACTAGACGGTAAGAAATTTTTTAAATGTTGGACTTGTCAAGAATATGGTCATTTTGCATCTAAATGTCCTAAGAGAGTTAAGAAGCACATAAATAATTTCAAATCTGGAAGATCTAAGGAATGTTATTATGCTAATGATGAAGACTTTGAAGCTAGTATTAAAAGAAATTTAAGTGAAAGTGATACTGAGAATAATGATGAAATATGATTTGTAGCAATTAAAGAAGAAAATTTTGAAACTAATGTTAATGAAGAAAAAGCCTTAGTTTCCCAAGTTGAAAAGAAAGTTGATTGGATTATAGACAGTGGTTGTTCACATCATATTACTGGTGATATGAAAAAGTTCATAAAGTTTAACAATTATGATGGAGGAGTTGTTAGAGTTGGTAACAATGCACCTTGTTTGATTAAAGGTATAGGATCTATTACTCTTGATGGAAAGACTAATACTGATGATGTTTACTTTGTGGATGGATTGAAACATAATCTTTTAAGTGTTGGATAGTTAGTTGATAAGGGATATCAAGTTTGGTTTACTGAGAAAACTTGTGTGATAAAGGATAAAGATGGAAATCTGATTGGAACTGGATCTCGAACCAGAGGTAATGTATTTCAGTTGAATCCTACTGTGATGACATGTTTGATTACTAAGATTGATGATAGTTGGTTATGGCATAGAAGGTTTTTTCATATAAACTGTGATAATATTGTGAAGGTGAGTGCTACACTTGCAGTAAGGGATTTGCCTAAAATTATGAAGCCTACCAACATGATTTGCAAAGAATGTGTGATGGCTAAGCAGAAGAGAAGTTCATTTCCTAGTAAGAAGTTCACATTGACAGAGAAGTTGGAGATTGTTCATATAGACTTGAGCAGTCCTACCAAGACTAGAGGATTCTATGGAGAAAGGTATTTTATGATTCTTGTTGATAATTTTACAAGAATGATGTGGATCTCATTTTTGAAAGAAAAATATGAAGCATTTGATAAGTTTAAGATCATTAAGAACAAAGTTGAGAATGAATCTGGAATGAAGATTAAATGTTTGAGATCTGATAGAGGCGGTGAATTTACTTCTAGAGAGTTTAACACTTTTTTTGAAGTGAATGGTATTAAGAGATAGTTTTCAGCCCCTAGAACACCTGAACAAAATGGTATTGTAGAAAGAAGAAATAGATCAGTGACTGAAGCAACAAGAGCTATGTTATTTGAGAATGATTTAGCAAAGACATTTTGGAGAGAAGCAATGAATACAACAGTATATACAATGAACGGAGTACAAATTAGAGTAGACACAGACAAGACACCTTATGAATTATGGTTTGGACATGCATCCTCAGTTAAGTATTTTAGAATTTTTGGAAGAAAATGTTATATAAAGAGAGATGATGATATTGGAAAGTTTGATCCTAGAAGTGATGAAGGTATTTTTCTTGGATATTCTTTGAAGAGAAAACCATATAGATGTTACAATAAGAGAACTAAAACTATTGTTGAGAGCGCAAATGTTAAAGTTGATGAAAAGTTCAAAATTCAGGAAAGAATGCTTGATTATGAATATGATGAAGAAGCTCATCCTAAGCCTAACACTGAAACTACTAAATTATTCTATGAAACTGACAATGAATTGTTGAATGAAAGACATGCTGAAGAAACTAGAGAGGAATCTAGAGAAGAATCTACAGTTGAAGCAAGATCTGAGACTATGACACCGAACAGGTATTTATCAAGACATCATCCTGTTAAACAAGTTATTGGAAGTTTGGACAGAGGAGTTCTGACTCAGAATAAGGTACATTTATGTTTAATTTCTCAAATTGAACCTAAATCTGCTAGTGAAGCTTGTGAAGATGAACATTGGATTAATGCTATGAAAGAAGAACTAGATTAGATAGAAAAGAACAAGACATGGGAATTGGTCCCTAGACCTAAAGACAAGAATGTGATTGGAACTAAATGGGTATTTAGAAACAAGATGAATGAACAAGGAGAAGTTGTAAGAAACAAAGCAAGATTGGTATGTAAGGGTTACTCACAGCAAGAAGGAATTGACTATGAAGAAAATTTTTCACCAGTAGCAAGAATTGAAGCAATAAGAATGTTTTTGGCCTATGCAGCTTTTAAGAAATTCAATGTGTATTAGATGGATATGAAGTTAGCATTTCTGAATGGAGAATTGGAAGAAGTCTACATTGAGCAGCCTGAAGGTTTTCCTTTGACTCAAGAAGGAGACATGGTATGTAAACTGAAGAAAGCATTATATGGACTAAAGCAAGCACCTAGAACTTGGTATGCAAGACTGGATAAGTATTTGTTAAAGTTAGGATTTGCTAAAGGAACAGCTGATAGAAATCTATATACAAATGAAATTGAAAATGGTTTGTTGATTATAGTTATTTTTGTTGATGACATTATTTTTGGAGGAGAAGATGACACTAGTGACAAATTTTCTAATGAAATGAAGACTGAATTTGAAATGAGTATGATTGGTGAGATGAAATACTTTTTGGGATTATAGATAACACAAAACAATGATGGTATCTTTGTAAGTTAGACAAAGTACTTGAATGATTTGCTGAAAAGATTTGGAATGGAGGACTGCAAACCAGTTGGAACACCTATGGTAACCGAACATAACTTATCTAGCACAAATGAAACACCAGCAGTTGAGCAGAAGAAATATAGATCCATGATTGGAGGATTGTAGTATTTGACACACACAAGACCAGATATAGCACATTTAGTTGGAATTGTAGCAAGATTTCAAGTTGAACCTAGAGAATCACATTATGCAGCAGTAAAGAGGATACTGAGATATTTAAGAGGCACAATGGACTATGGATTGTGTTTTGAAAAATCTGATGATTTTACCCTTTGTGCATATACATAAGCTGATTGGGGAGGTAGTGTTGATGATAAGAAAAGCACCAGTGGAGGAGCATTTTTTCTTGGAGGAAGATTAGTTTCTTGGTTAAGCAAGAAGCAGAATTGTATTTCACAAAGCACAACAGAAGCAAAGTATGTAGTAGCAGCAAACAATTGTAACCAGATAATTTGGATGAAGCAGATGCTGAAGGATATTGGAATTAAATTTGTTGAACCTATTGTTATACATTGTGACAACACCAGTACAATCAGTATGTCTAAGAATCTTGTACTACATTCTAAAACAAAACATATAGAGATCAAGTATCATGTTGTAAGAGAAAGTTGCTGAGAAAGAAGTCAGACTGGAGTACATAAGCACAAAGGAACAGATAGCAGACATATTTACAAAGGCTTTGCCTAAGGATACATTTGAGTATCTGAGAGGTATGCTTGGGGTTATGCCCCAGCCTACTTTTGAGTAATGATGTAGTTGGTTGCATCCATCCAGTAATATATGAGTCCTATCTTTCTTTTGGACTGGATGTTGGTACTTCCTCTAT
The DNA here is from genome assembly GCA_027943335.1 of Chamaecyparis obtusa. Taxonomy (NCBI): domain Eukaryota; kingdom Viridiplantae; phylum Streptophyta; class Pinopsida; order Cupressales; family Cupressaceae; genus Chamaecyparis; species Chamaecyparis obtusa. The sequence continues at coordinate 1,786,069 of BSBK01001458.1, read as the reverse complement.
GGGGGAGTATGTGTATCTGAGCTGAGTCATGAGGACTCTAGTAAATGTATTTTTCTGAATAGTGTCTTTTGACATTGAGTTGTTGTTGACATAGTGATGAAATTTCTGTCATTGATGTCAATGGGGGAGAAGTATGCATAAAAAACAACATGAGAAAACAATATAAGAGAACTGAATAGGATAACAAAGCAAGATTTGATTGATATAGAGGATTTGAAGAAGCAGTATTGCAGTATTGGGTTTTTGGAACATTGGATGTTTTTCATCTATGTTGCCATCAATTTCAATGGGGGAGATTGTTAGGAATGAATGCTAAAGTGTTTGGCACCCATTCTGTAGCAGTTGTTGTTGCATTCATGACTATGATTGTCATTGATGTCAACACAGTGTTTTACCAAAGACTTGCAGAGAAGCAGAGAATGTTTTGATTAGCGCATGTGGGATATTGTAGTTGGAGCTATGAAAAATTGAGAATATACTCTTTGATATGTTATATGTCTATGGTTAAGATCACATACGGTAATTCTTTTATTCATGAAAGTTATGATCATTTTGGTGGAAGCAGTATTCAGGCAGTGTTCCTGAGTAGCGGTTTTTGGCAATCAGATGATATCTCCTAATCGGTATGGAATTTGTATTTGCATAATTAAAGGGAAGTTAGAGACACATTGATAGTGATGTGGATGATAGCACAAAATTTTTAGTCACACGAGTGAAGATTTATTGTATTTGGAAGTTGACAGTTTTATGTAATTTTGGTGTAGCGTATGGAATGTTTTAATTTGTAATTGTATGCCAACTCAATTGTAATTATTTGAGTGTGGTATAAAGGAAGGAATTTTTTTCCTTGTTTTAGTGTAGAGATGTGATGCGGTATGCATGAAGTGAAGAAAAGAGCTAAGTATGAGAGCGAAATTGTGAAGGAAGACATGCGAAGTATAGAGATCTGAAATTGAGATATGATGTAATAGTGAGTGCGGTTTGGCACAACCAGAGAAGAGGTAACATATTATTATGTTGAATAATGCAAGGATTATTTAGATAGTGAGTTCATTGATCTTACCCGGAAGCTATTTGGGTAGTGGGTCGTTCTGTCTTCCATAACTCTTAACAGGGTTAGAATCTTTTAACAAGGATTCAAAATCTCCTAACAGGGATTCATATGTATTGAATATATTTCATAAGACTCCTAAAAGAGTCCACCCTTTCACAAGGAATATTCATATTAGTGCATCTTTTGTGGGCATAATTCCTACCGGGGTTTACTCTTTGATCAAGAGGTTCCCTAGTCAACATATCTTGTGTTATTGTGTAACTGTGTATGAATATCTTTTCTATGGTTGGTAATTATATTGCTTATATGAGTTAATGCTATTGAAGATGATAAAAGTTATAATTATCTGATAACTGATTCACCCCCCCCCCCTCTTAGTTATCTTGGTGGACTTTACTTTCTAACACTTTATGCTTAAGTCCTTAAAACTCTATTCCATGCAACCAATGCTCTGATACCAATTGTTAGAATAATTGAGAGGGGGGTGAATTAGTTATCTAGTGTCCCAAAACAAAATGTATAATTCAAAACCATTTCTTCAATTTTTGCTCGTCGATAAACAATAAAACTTTCACTGTCTGTGCATTTACCGATTACCAGTCTAATATCATAACATTTTACCAATCAAATCTAACATGTAACATGTAAAGAATGATAACAAAAAAATATCACAATCAACACATAACACAAGAGATTTAACGTGGAAACCCTGTAAAGGAAAAACCACCTGGGACCGACAATCCAAAATTGTTCACTCTTCTGAAGTGAGGTTGGTTAAGACCCAACCCTGTTAAAGGTTTACAAACACACTGTCAGGTGTGACCTTGTTAGAGGATTTTAGAATAGAAGTTATCATCCAACTAGCATTCACTATGGGGTTGACAGGATAACAATGTTCATTCTATGAATGATACATCATAAGACTTTCAGAGTCCACTCTGTTAAGAGATTTTGACTATATACAATGGTTAAATATGTAATAGTAAATGACTTGCCTTAATAAAACTTCAATTGCATATTACAGATCAATATTTAGTCCATACAAATCCTTTTGATCAATATTTCACTTCAGATTCAATACTGTATTAGCTTACTATCCATCGGTAATTGCTCTTTGTAGCTCGGTAATTGTTCTGCAGCTCGGTTCTTACTAACCAGTATGATCAGAATGCATGAAAACCTTGTTCACGCGATATTCCTATAGTTTCTACTTCTTCCGTCATCTTTCATAAAGAAATTATGTTCTCTTATATAGATGAGTAAATCATTTTCTTCTCCACCATCAAATTTTTCCGCTTAACCTCATTCATAGATTTTGCCGCTTCAAACTTTCTTGGTACTTGTGTCAATAACACATTTCAATTTTCTCCTTTAGATCTTCCTTGAATTTCATCAACCGTCAATCTGTGTAACAAACATTATCTGTTACCTCAATGTTATACTCTTGCCAGCTCATTAATCTTATCGGCTAAACTAATCATTTAATTCATTTTGTTCCACTCGGTTAACAAAGAAATGCATCGGTGACCACTGCTTAGTTAATACTACAATCGGTATACACTATACTCCATCAGTGTATACTAGAAATGCTTCATTTACCAACAACACTGCTTTGTGTCTTTCAGCTCTATACTTCATCATAGATGAATGCAACATAATAAAGTCAATATCATCAAGTCATAGACTCATCAAAAACTTACTCAATGTGTTCCTTATCCTCATCTATCATGTACATCTTTCTTCATGTAGATTTCTCTGTTCTTCATCTCTTTTACCTTTCTTTAGATGTCTCGGTATAGTAACTTACAAGATAGGTGTTGTCAAACTAGTTGATATCAATGACAACATAATATTGATTTAATCATATTAGATATCTAATCAAAAAATCCTTAGTGATCTTGTAATCATAGATTCTTCAATCAGATTCCAAATCAGTTGTAGTTCAACACACAGTTATCACAAAGTATCAATGACTCAAAGCTCTCCCCTATTCAGGCAGCTCGGTAAATGGTGAGATCTTTGGTGTTTGTTTGAACCCAAGATGGGCTTAGGAGAGTGCTCTACACATTTAAAAGATGCTATAAAAAATAAAAATCCACTATCCTCACTTCATGATTTAGTGCCTTTATCTAGCTTTTACTCCCCCGGGCTTGATTGATACCCGGTTGAGTCCTTGACCGAATGAGCTCAGTTAATACTCGGTATAGAATTTCCCCTAACTCTCGACTCCAATGTCCAAACTAACTCAATTCAAAAGAATTGGAGCCCTAATACATGTTAGATGTTAGATTGAACAATTTCCTTCTCGCACATCCATGCCAATCTGTACACGTATTGTTTTATAGTCCAGAACGTAGAGAAAAATATGGATTTTTTATTGATTGAATGCAAAATTACATAAGTTTCATCATCTACTTCCACCCTTGTCTTCCACCCACCTATGAGGGCTATTTGAAGATCTTCCCCAATGGATCCAACCATTTTTCAAAGGTTGTGACCATTGGGAGGTGGTTTTACAAGTCGATAGCAACTTTTCAAAGAAGTTGTCGAGCAACATTTTTTGCATTTTGCAACTTTTACAAAATATTGCATTCTTTCTCATAAAGAGCCTATAGGCCTAAGCCATGGATCCTAATGATCCCAAACATTATTAAAACATAAAAATAATCTAAACATCTAAAAGTTCCTTTGGACCATAGTAAAAAACTCATGGTTTATAACCAAACCGAGGGTGACTAGGTCTTACAAGTTGGCTTGCTAGACAAAATTTGAAAATTCTAAAAAGTCCCTTAGGCATGAATGCCCTTGGGTGAATCCTTTGAAGACCATAGAAGTGTGGATGTTGTGAAGAGTGGAGGGGGTGCTCCTACACCATACTCCCTTGTTTTGAAAACTCAAGTCCCACTTGAGAGCAATTTGTGAACTGAGGTTCCATGCTTGTTGATACACTCTTCACTCATCCATGTAGCATCAATGTCAGGGAACCCCTTCCATTTGACAAAGTAGTCTTTGTAGGTCTTATTATTGGTTTTCTTGACCAATTTAGAGTCAAGAATCTTTTCCAATAGTAAAGGTTGGCTTGGTGGCAAGTCCTTTATCCATTCTGCCTATTGTTAATCTTTGTTGAGCATTTAAGGTTGTCATTAGTATCAAAGGATAGTAAACAGGTTGGTCAGTTACTTATATCAAAGTCGATAGGTAACTAGAAGTAAGATAGAGCTGTTGGTAAACTCTTTACACCAAGCATCATATAGTTTACCAAGCACCAACGACACCAACACTGATGGTCAGTAAACACCGAGCATCACAGTATACACCGAGCAGATTATACAGTGTTTACTGATGATCACAAAAAATGGCATAGTAATCTGAAATGACACATTCTTCTATGCAAATGATTAAAATAGATCGTAAAATGGTTTACCAAGATTGAGGAGCATTTATTGTAAATAGATATTCATTAAATGTAATATTTATTTTATTGTAATAGTTGATCTAGGTTATTTTGCACCGTAGATCTTAGGGTTATGATTATTTTTTGTAACCTAAATTTTGCTAAGGTGAAAAAATAGAACACTATATATTTTGTATGTTCACACCATTTTTATGAGGTTGGGTGAACTAATATATATGAATCACGGAGCACTTGAAGAAATTGCCTATCTTCAAGACAATCAGTTTACCAAGCAGAATAGAGCACAAAGGATATCAGATTGAGAAGAATCAGAGAAGGTTACCGAGTAGAATAGAGTAGAAAAACATCACAGATAAGGTGATATTTTGATGAGCACTTATAGATCTAATTCAAACAATTGAGTTGTCAACTAGCAGATAATTGCCTATTACTTTCTGACAATTGTGATAGTATTTTTGATAAATCTCTTAACAGAGTAGACTTAACAGTCTTATGTAAATCTCTTAACCGAGTACACACTTCATTAGTGTTGTTTAAATCCTATAACTAGGTAGATCTAGCTAATCTAATATGTTACTCCTAATAGGGTAAGATCACCAGAAGTGATCAAAACTTGTAGCCTTAATAGGCAAACCTTTTCTATCTATAGTAGTGAAGAATTTGTGGGTGTCATCCCCACCGTAGTTTTTACCTTCTTACAAAGGTTTCTGCATTACCAAAATACTTGTGTTATGTGATTTTCATATTGATTTCATATTTTTTACTTTCTTAAGTTAACTAGATTATTGATTTATACAATTATATTCAAGTTATTTTGATTGGTTATCACAGTACACAATTATAGATTTGAAAGGTTTTTCAATTAAAGTTTTTGAAGGCACTGATTCACCCCTCCCCTCTTAGTACCTATCTCTCCTAATTCCAACAATTGGTATTAGAGCTCAGTTCTCTTGTTGAACAGTCTAACCATTGAAGGGTAAAGATCTAAGTCATGGAGAGATACAAACTTGACAAGACTATTGAGAATCAAAAGATACAAATATAGATGTTTATGGAGCAGTATAAACAAGACAAGGAAGAAATGAATAAATTACTAGTTGAAAGGAAGAACCTTGCAATTCAGCTGAATGAAATCAGTTATCATGAAGAACCTATTGATGAAATATTTGATCATATTGGATCAAACTCTGGAAGCATCTCTAATGGATCTGAAAGCATAATCTTTGATTTATCTGAAAAGAATCAACATCTATCTGAGCAAGTGAAAGCACTTCAAATCAGTCATGAATCTCAAATGGTGAGAATGGTGGAAATCATGAACAATGCTAGACAAGCTGAAAAAGATCAGAATTTGGCTATTGAAGACCGAAGATTGATGACTGAACAACTTCAAGAAAAAGAAAGTGAAATACAGAGAATCATTGATCGTCACTTCCAAGTATCAAATCAGATGATGACAGTTAATCAAGAAATAAACTGAGTGAATGGAGAATTATCAAGAAGACTTGAAGATGTTGCAATACTTAGAGAAGATAATGAAAAATTGAGAAATTAAATAAAGACACAAAAGAAACATAATGAAATGATGAAGATAGCTGAGGACAGTTCTAAAAAGATTGATGATTTCCTGACTAATTAGAGGAGATTCGAAAGCAGAGCCGGTATAGGCTACACTGGTGAAGGAGAATCATCACAATAAGCTAAAAAAGTCAACAACAATCAAAGTCTAAAACCTAAAGTGTTGACATGTTATCCTTGTGGAAAACTAGGACATACATCTAATGTGTGTAGAAGCAAAGCACAAGGTAAACCTCCTGTCATTTCTAAATTCAATGGATATTGTTATTATTGTGGTAAGCTTGGACATCTAGCTTATGAATGCAGAGCTAAGAAGAATGACATTGCTAATAATACTACTGAGGAGAAAATATGCTATAATTGTAATAAGCATGGACACACTACAAGGGACTGCAAGGCGAAAATGAAACAAGTCTAGACACCTAAAGAGAAACTACAACAAAAGCCATATCAACTGAAGAGACAAGGTAACTCATATGTTTGGGATTATAATACATGGACTAATTGTACTATATGTGGTCGGTATGGATGTATTGCAGAAAACTGTTATAGAAAGAGTCAAATTGGACAATCAAGAAACTGGACAAATGCAAGAATGGCATGTATGCACTGTCACAAGGTTGGTCATGTAAGCAAGAACTGTAGAGACCGAGCACTTGATGAAAACCATATATTTGATAGTAGATATAACATTGCAGATATCACAAAGTTAAGGAACATAATGTGGAAGAAGGCATCTAATGAGGATGCTGAGTCAAGTAAAACTGTCGATGAAACCTCGTCCACTGGATTGGGTGACATCGGTACCTCCACTTAAGATGACAAAGGTATGTATGGAACTGACATTTTTAATGATCACATTTTACATAAAATTCCTTATATATGATGTACAAATACCAAATCTGCATGAATAAAGATGTACTATGGTTTATGTGTTATAAGTTTACAAATGTCACATAGTCAGTAAAAGAAGAAATGTGAGTTGGTTACCCATCGGTAATCACTATACAGGGTTAACCGACAATAGTGCAAAGTGATGAAGAAATTCTATGTTAACCGAGAAAAAGAAATTGTAGACATTACCGAGCTGATAGCTATTTCATATCAAAAGTTAGGTCATGCATTTAATGAATCAAAGTTTGAGCGGGAATATCAAAAAATCTATAAATACATGAAAATAGAGTTCATTGTTACATTGCGATTTCAGAGAATAGAGATTTTACAGAGAAGATTTTGAGCTAAAGATTTTTTAGAAAAGATTCAAAGCTATTGTAGATTGAACAGACAATAATTCTTCAACGATAATGAGTAAGTTCATCAGCCTACCAAACACTGGTTATCTATTGTTTGCTGAAACCCTAGAAACAATTTATGGCATTGACATCGACTGCAAGCAAATCGTAGAACATTAAGGAGGAAGTAGAATTAATTGTTAGGGCACATTTTATCGAGGATAAATTCAAACCTTATCCCAAGGTTGCAGCACAAACATATGATATGGGCGCATTTTCTAGTATTCCAGATAGGGTTTTGTTAATAGAAGATGTTAGGGCCTATATTCACTGCAAAATCAGTGAAGTATGTGATTTTGAGACCATTGCTGCTTATCAAAAAGTCTGTGGACCGGATGGAAAGATTAAATCTGAATACAAGAAGATTGAGGAGTTAGGGTTACGATGTTTTACATACTTCTCGCAATCCTTCCAAAATGACTGGATAAGAATCATGCTAAGAAGATTTCATGATGGAAAATTTTGGTTAGATAAACCTGTTGAGGTCATGAAGAAGATTATCAGTAGGGTTACTAGGTACCCTACAACCGACAAAGCCAAAGCCTTTCAAATTTTGTCTCATCCCGATGTAGAAAAGAACATTGGAGCTCAATGAGATGGTAGGTCACTAAAAATATCAACTATCAAAGATCCAGTAGTAAAATTCATACCTCATGTCATCAGGTACAAGATATTTCAATCTAGCAGACCAAATAGTGTACTCTACAGTGCCATGGACATGGCATATAAAATTGTGAAGAAAGATCACTAGGTAGATCTTGCTGAATTGCTACTACACCAACTGCATGACAATGTGAAGACAATAAAAGAAAAGAAGTCTAATACATGTAAGTATGGATCACTACTTGTCTGTACATTTTTCTATCTGCAAAAATATGTACTGGGTATCGGTAAAGTAAACTAGCAATCAGACAAACCAATAACTGCACAAATCGGTGAAATGATGAAAATTCTAGGAGACAATATAAATAAGGAATTCAATGCATATTTCAAGGAATTTCAAATAAAAATGCAACAAAGGAGTAGAATTCCAAAGGAATTAGTAAGTAAATTTGAAGATGACATATGTTTTGTAGTCAGCACAAACCACTCAATGATAAAGGCAGTAGAACTGAGAACAAAATGGTTAGCACCAATGGGATATGAAATGAATCAAGATTTCACTTTGAAATCTATCAATGCATTACTGGCATTACCGATAAGCATCACTGCCAGTAGGTTTGGCGTGTATGAGGAAGCTAAGTCTCAAATCACAACAGACATAGAGATCGATAAAATGTCTAGAAGAGCGAAGAAAATGAGAAAAGATCTCACAGAAAAATATGGAAATGCATCTGACTCACCTAAGGATTCACCGATTAAAGAAGCAACTGAAGGTTAGTTATAGTTGGCTGACAAGCCCTATGATAGCGAGGAGACCGAGTCAGACAAAGAAAATGATCACACACCGGTTCCTCCCACCAATGATGAATAAGAAATGTAGCTACCAGAACCTGAAGGAATGAAGACACATTCGTCAACTGTTGCACAATCCACCGAGCAAGTAGAAGTAGTAAAAGTAGCAAAAAGAAGAGCAGCTACACTGACCAGGAAATATGTTAAGAGAAAGCTGAACAGGAAGCATTCTTGAAACTATCTAAGAAGAGACACAGTTCAAAAGGTAAAGGTATTTTCATTGATGATAACAAAGGAAAGAAAATAGAGGACATCGGTATATTAGTTACCGAGGTAATTGATATCACCAAACAAAAGGAAGAAATCAAAATTTAATAGGATGCACCAGATCAAGTTAAGATCCACTTGTAAAAGAAAATCGATGATGATGCACTCATTGAGGACATCACTAACGGTGATCCTGATGATGAGGATGACAAAGATGTGACAATTGCACCATACAAAGATGAAGCATTAGACACTGATAGTGTGGTCACATCTCTATTAGGTGAACTACCTGTACTTGTAGAGGTAGTTGAAATAATTTCACAAGTACAACTTGATGCTTCTCATCCTAAGCTAAATAAAGATACAACTGATATACAAGCACCTGAGCAACCTGTAGATACAAATGAGCCTAACAAAATAGAGGCACAGTCTACAGAAACAAAGAAACCAAAAGAAATAAAGTCAATCGAGGTGAACCCACCTGACACTACAACTAAGACTCCCACACCATCTACTTAGGAGTAGAAGAAGGATGATACAGTGTCAATTAGGAAAGATACTCTGAAAAGTGAAGAAAAAGCTATTGTCATAAGTGAGAAGAAGTCACCTCTTGCACAAAAGAAGAAGAAGAAGAAAGCCAAAGGGCCGGTCACCATTGATGAAGTTATCATTATACCAGAATGTGATCCGAGAACCCTAAGCCCTGATGAACTAAGTAGATATGGGGAATTATGTTCAAGGAAAGTGACACAATAGAAGTTAAGGCAAGAACACAAATGTAAAGAAGTGTTAAATGATGTGAGGGATATTCTGCAACAGATAGTACCGGAGACAAATATTGATGAGAATACTCCCATCTTAGATCAACTGGCTACACTCACCAAAAAAATCAATGCCCCTGATATAGATGCAGACAAAAGAATAGAAGAACGGGCAGAATCAAAGATTCAGAACAAATTGGTAGAAAGGATTAGCACAGAAGTGGCACTGAACAAGGTAAAATTATCTGAGGTCATTATCGAGGTAAAATCTATCACCCAGATAATCTATCAACTTCTAATCAAGCTTTGTACTTCAGACACCTTCACTGTAGAAGTCAGTGAAAAGATAAAAGGTTTAGAAGCAGAGATAAAGTTGAGTGCAAAAGTAGCTATCACTGAGCCAACTACTTTCTTAAAGCATATTAATTGAGTTCAGGAACTTTGGCGGCTGATAGAAGATTTGAGGAAACAAGAAGCACACATCACTGATTAGGTTACAGAGTTACAAAAGGAACTCACTCCTTACCTAAATTTTTTTGAAGTACATATTATCAAAGTTGAACAACTTGTGGCAACACCAGAGATTTTGGTGTTGGATAATATCTTTGACATGCATGCACAAGTCGGTCTTGAGCATATTGCTCTTACCAACTTGAAAGAGGAATGGAACAACCTCTTGGAGTCTGTAAAGAAAACCCATCCATAGATTTTTGATAAGATGTAAGTATACATTATATTTTTTTTGTGCATTTGGCATTATTATCAAAAAGGGGGAAACCATGTATATGCCAAATAAGTATACTTTGATATGTATATTACATACTACCGGGAGTATGCACCGAGGGGGAGTACTTTGTACTTAGAAAATTTTGAGGATATGTATATGGAAAAGACATAAGGAATATATAGAAACATTTTGTCTATATACATTCAAAGTTTTGATACTAATGCCAAAGGGGGAGATTGTTAATCTCTGTTGAGCATTTAAGGTTGTCATTAGTATCAAAGGATAGTAAACAGGTCAATCAGTTACTTATATTAGAGTCGGTAGGTAACCAGAAGTAAGATAGAGCAGTCGGTAAACTCTTTACACCAAGCATCATATAGTTTACCGAGCACCAGCGACACTAACACTGATGGTCAGTAAACATCGAGCATCACAGTATACACTGAGTAGATTATATAGTGTTTACCGATGATCACACAAAATGGCATAGTAATCTGAAATGGCACATTCTTCTATGAAAATTATTACAACAGATCGTAAAATGGTTTACCAAGATTGAGGAGCATTTATTGTAAATAAATATTCATTAAATGTAATGTTTATCTTATTGTAATAGTTGATCTAGGTTATTTTGCACCGTAGATCTTAGGGTTATGATTATTTTTTGTAACCTAATTTTTGCTAAGGCGGAAAAATAGAACACTATATATTTTTTATGTTCATACCATTTTTATGAGGTTGGGTGAACTAATATATATGAATCACAGAGCACTTGAAGAAATTGCCTATCTTGAAGACAATCAGTTTACCGAGCAGAACAGAGCACAGACGATATCAGATTGAGCAGAATCAGAGAAGGCTATCGAGTAGAACAGAGTAGAAAACCATCACAGATAAGGTGATATTTTGATGAGCACTTATAGATCTATTTTAGACAATTGAGTTGTCAACTAGAAGATAATTGCCTATTACTTTCTGACAATTGTGATAGAGTTTTTGATAAATCTCTTAACAGAGTAGACTTAACAGTCTTATGTAAATCTCTTAACCGAGTACACAATTCATTAGTGTTGTTTAAATCCTATAAATAGGTAGATCTAGCTGATCTAATATGTTACTCCTAACATGGTAAGATCACTAGAAGTGATCAAAACTTGTAGCCTTAACAGGCAAACCTTTTCTATCTACAGAGTGAAGAATTTGTGGGTGTCATCCCCACCGCAGTTTTTACCTTCTTACAAGGGTTTCTGTGTTACCAAAATACTTGTGTTATGTGATTGTCATATTGATTTCATGTTGTTTACTTTCTTAAGTTAACTAGATTATTGATTTATACAATTATATTCAAGTTATTTTGATCGGTTATCACAGTACACAATTATAGATCTGGAAGGTTTTTCAATTAAAGTTTTTGAAGGCACTGATTCACCCCTCCCCTCTCAGTACCTATCTCTCCTAATTCCAAAACTTGTGTGTCTTCACTATCCTAAAAAGTGTCATTAGATCCTACATCACCCTTAAAAGGAGTGAGATCACAAATGTTAAAGATAGGAGAAATAGAAATAGTAGGAGGTAACGAAATTTCATAAGCATTATCCCCAAATTTGTGAAGTATTTGAAAGGGATCGATCTTTCTCATCTACAATTTGGTGTGTCCCCTAGGTGGCCTTTCCTTATTGAGGTATTCCCATACTTGATCTCCTTCTTTGAAATTAACATGTCTTATCTTCTTATCTACCTTTTCTTTTTACTTCGTAGTATTCTGACTCAATGTATCTTGGACTTGATCATGGATTTGTTTGATCCATGCAAACAATTCTTCTCCCTATGCACTAACTTTAAAGTTAGTTAGTAACTCTCTCAATTCCATAAATCCTCTTGGCTGGAGTCCATAATTTACTTGGAATGGACCTATTCACTGAATTATTGAAAGAAAATTCTACTTGAGGAAGGATAGCATCCCAAGTCTGCCCATATTGTTTTGTTAGACACCTTAGAAGGTTTCCTAATGATTTGTTTACAACTTCAATCTGCCCATTTGTCTGTGGATAGTATGCAGAACTGAATGACAGGTTTTTCCCCAACTTTTTCCAAAGGGTTCTCCAAAAGTGCCCTTGGAATTTCACATCTCTATCTGAGATAATGGATGTTGGCAATCCAAAAATTCCAACCACTTCTTTAAAAAACAAGTTAGCAATATATCAACTATAACAAAGATATTATCAACTGTATGCACCCTAAAATGGTCGCCTAGACTTTGGGCCCCCATTTAGCAATTTATCAAATCCCTGAATCAACATTTTTCAATTATATCAATTTCCTTGATCAAATCTTATTTCTATCATTTATTCAATTATTTTCTATGGGCTAACCATTTTATCCTAAGTCTTTATTTATTTAAAAGGAATTTCCTCCCCTTTTATTAAATAAAAAGCCCCCACTTTTCCTCTTATCATAAGTTGCACAAATAAAGCATTATTCTTATTTTATAAAAAGAAGAAAAGGCCTTTTTGTCTCATATGGACACAAAAGTCAACTCTTATTTTCTCATTGAAGGATATTTGTGCACAAGGATTGCTCCTCTTTCAAGCTCCACCCTTGATTAAATCTGTTGCCTCTTAATCTTGATGGTCCATTCCTTTTCAATTCCTTTAAAAGGAGAGCTCTTTTCTCATTCTAGGATCCCAACTTTGAATACTAATCTTATGCTGCAAGATTTCTTGGAGACTTTGGAGCTTTGGAGATCTTCATGAATTTAGCTTCCATTCTTGCATCATAGCTTCATGTTTATGCTTTCTAGCTTAGTTTCTTTTATGCTCTAGATTAGCTCACATAGCTTAATTAGCAAGGCTTACAATACTCTCCCTTCATAGCTTAGCTTGCATCTTCATTCTTAGCATAGTTGAATTGCATTTCCATTGTTGATTCTTGAGGATATTGGTATTCTTTCCCTTGTCTCTTTGAATCTCCCATTGTGTGGTTTACTAGCAAGGTTGCATGCTTCAATAGCTCTAGTTGAGAGCACCATCAACATCCTTGTGACTCCATGCCTAGGGAGCTCTAGGTCACTTTCTCAAGGTTTCCCTTTCATGGATTCCCTTGGAAGTAATGACTTACAGAAGTGCACATCTTAGTGTGTACATTTTTGGCACCCACCGTGGGGCAGAACACTCTTGTTTTGTCCTTTTATGCATTTCCATCAATTTGTTGTCATTATTTTAGCTTGCTGTTTCAACTCTTTGTTTTTCTGATAGAATTATTGTGTGATAGTCTTTCAATGTCATATGACAGTTTCTTGTATATCAGTGTGATACTTTACCAGTTAAAGTATCACGTGCCCTTGCAGATTCTGTTGCATTGTCATATTATTCTTTGACGCATGCAGGTATCATGAACTATCACACAGAGAGGAAGTATCACAACAATATATTGAGAAGCATCGTACGATTCTTTCTCTGATAGGACTATCACCCAGGCCTGGAAGTGCTCTCATTGCTTGAAATATTTTCTTAAAAGAACGCATGCCAAAGCTCCAAATGCACAATGGCTACTAATCCTTTCTTAGAGGGATGCCCAAAGCATAAAAACCAATCAAGTGCTTGTTTAATTGCTTTCATTTTGAATGTAGCATATACTAGTTGTTTCTTTTCATAGGCACTTAATATCTTGTTGTAGGAATCTTTTGGTGGTAGGAGAGTATGCTCTTCACCCTTGTGGTAAAATAGAAATCTTGACCCATCTTTGGATTTTGAAGGCAAGAGGGTAATTAAACCTTTTGCTTGGTGTGTTTGGGAGAAATTTTTAGCTTGGAGAGTATGCTCTTCACCCTTGAGGTGAAACATAAATCTTGAAACTCAAAGATTGATCCACTATTTGTTTAGTTTTAGAATCCTTTAGCGGGCCTGCTCTTGAGCAATCAAGAGGAATGACCCAAATGGGGACACGCTTTTTGCGAGCTATTCCAGCCCACTATAAAATCAAGGCTATCAAGGACACAAAACCTTGGTAGACGTAGTACTTGTCTTCGCTTGATGTGAGTACTTGTTGGATTGTGACCATGAGGAAAATGTTGAGCAAGAATGCTTAAGGTACTCTTGTGGCCACGAGGTCCATTACTTGCCGCAAGGTAAGGAGTCCCTTTGGGGAGCAAGAGGGGTATTACAAATGGAAGCCCTTACTAAGAACCATAGATAGAAGCCACCCTATTTTTCTGGTAAGCTTCTTGGTGCAAGGATTGATCCTAGTGGACTAACCTAGAACACCCCAAGATTACTCTCCATCTATGTTCCTTTGGTTGTGTCATTAGCACTTCCATGAAAAAGCCAATATCTATTGTGGGCAACCACTTTGTGTGAGGCAATGGGACATCAAGTGTGGGCCAAGTTGTTAAGTATTGAGCCATTGTCTTTTTAGGCTAGCAAGTGCTTGAAATGTTCTCACTGTGATCTACCCGTGTAAATGTTCTTGAACATTAAACATCATGGTAGTGCTCATAGGGTTTTTCTATTTTGATATCCCAAGTGCTTGTCTTGGAAAGGTTGCTTTTTCCCTTGTGCAAGTGTTTTATGACATATTTGATCACCTACTATTTGCAAACTTGTCTGATTGCTACTGTCATTATGTTTGAAATTGAGAAATTCAAATATCAAACTACAACTTTGACAAATTGCCTTAAAAAATGAGATTTACACACTGATTGGTCAATTATTGTGCGACATTTTGTTGCTGCACAACTATCACATGCACTACCTGGATAATATCATATGCAATGCCTGGAAAATATCACACTTCTTCTTGTGAAATATCACATTGGAAAATTGTATCACCCTGTTACCCTGGAAACTGTCGTACAGAGTTATTTTGCTGCCTCACAGTTGTCTACAATTAGAAGCTAATTTGTGTCCTAGTTCCAACCTTCCTTGGTCAGTCCAGGTTAGATCTTAGGTGCTATGACATGTTGCTCAATATCCAAATGAACTTAAATGGTATCAAGTTACACAAAATGACTCTTGGTCTTCTGTCTTCCACATCTCCCATGTCTTCCTAGTCTCCCATTTCCATCCTTTCTCTTCTACCTTCATGCTTCTTCCTCTTCTTCCTAAACTCTTGACATCTTCTTGATTATTTTCCTCTTATTATCTAGTCTTACCTTCTTCTATCCATCTTTTCTTTCATTTTCATGCTTGATTCCTCCTTTTCCAGAATCATGAATTTAAACTATCTTGTTATGGAACCTCTCTTGAAAATAGATGATCTTGAACTCATTGCTCAATTCGAAGAGTTTTATTCCTCCAATAGTCCTTCTATATATTACACGGTGATGGAATTAAGGTAAGATAAAAGAAAAGATGAATGAATCATACACCTTTGCTAGGATCATAGACATGATCATGTCATGACCTCCTTCTTCCTAACATTTTTCATCTTCTAAGTCTTCTCATCCTTCCTCATCTTCCAAGTCTTACCATGACTCTTCTAAAAATTATTTGCATTCCTCACCATCCAAGTCTTCTTCCTCCATTAGGTCTTCACTTTCCTCTTCTTCATGATCTTGTTCCACTTTCACTTCTCCCAAGAGTCTGACTTCTCTTCTCAAGACATACCATGATGAGCAATATGATAGCCCTTGTGATTGTTGGAAATTTGGCTATTGTGGATGCATAGATGTTGTCATTATGGAAACATATGATCTCTATTGTGAGCACAGAATCTGGAATGCAAGTATGGCAAGTTGAAGGAAGAAATTGTCTAACTATGGATACAATGATCCTGACAGAGCACCCAATGAAGATTTAGTTGGCGACATCCACTGGAGCAATATTTTTGTTTGCACAGTTAAATAAAGCTTCTACAGAGTATGAGGATACCCCATCTTAGTGCGCATAAAGTTTGGAGTAGTACAGACAAAGTTATTCAAAGTTTACCGAAGATAGTTTTTGCAGACAAAATAGTTTTGGAGATAGTATTAGCGAAAGAGTTAAGGGATTATTTTTTCTTGTCAAAATAATGACTTAACATTATGAAGGGATGACATCCTAGATGTTTACTCTTGGATAAAGATTTTGGAAGCTGACCATGTAAAGTTATTAGCTCTAATAACTC
This sequence comes from Chamaecyparis obtusa, assembly GCA_027943335.1. NCBI lineage: Eukaryota > Viridiplantae > Streptophyta > Pinopsida > Cupressales > Cupressaceae > Chamaecyparis > Chamaecyparis obtusa. The sequence goes on along the minus strand of BSBK01001458.1, from coordinate 1,769,478 downwards.
ATATATTAGGCATACTTGAAATGTAATGAAATATAGATGTTAGATGTAAAAAGAAAGAAAAGATAACTTGTGATAGTTGTATATTGTGATAGCAAAGAAGGCTATTGATGTGAAGTTGTAAGCAGTATCATATTACAGTTAGAAAAATTTTGTATTACCTATTTGGGCAGTGAGCTCAGCTGGTGATCAGGTTTTGTAATCTAACTCCTAACAGGGTTAAGGCTTCTAACAAGGCCTAAAGTCCTTTAACCATGACAGATCTACTATATATTGTAAATTGACTCCTAACAGGGTCCAATATCACTAACAAGATAATTTTGATTAGTGATCTTTGTGGGTACCATCCCCACCGGGGTTTTCCCTTGGCCAGGGTTTCCTCAAGAACATATCATGTGTTATGAGTTCTTTCTATTTACTGCTATGTTTGTTAATCAGCTTGATAATCTTTGTATGCACTAAAGTAATCTATTATATCCATAAGTGGGCAAAAGAAAAAGTTTGTGAAATACTGATTCAGCCCTCCCTCTCAGTATTTCCTATTTCTAACAATTGGTATCAAAGCACAGTTACTCAGAGAAGGAACATTCAAGGAAAGCTTAGCAGCTTGAGTAAGATCTCTATGGATATGGATCAACTTCAGAAGAATCTTGAAGAAGCTGTTGAATAGATTGATATGCTTACTGATGAAAGAAACTCCTTAAGAAGAAAATATTAAGATGCAAAGAATGCTATTGACAAATTAAAAGGTAAGATTGAAGATCTGAAATCTGAAAAGAAATCTGATATGCTTGTTGAAGATTGTGACGAATTAGAAAAAGAAAATGAGATCCTTAAGCATGAGTTGAATATAGTAAATCTGAAGCTTAGTATGAAAGATGGAAATTTGAGATCTGATAATGAAAAATTGAAAATTGAGAATGAAGATTTGAGGTCAAGACTTGAAAAGGAAACATCCGAATCTGAAAAAGTAAAAGTACAGTATGTGGAACTTGAGAAGTATAATAAAATTGTGAAAGGTGAATTAAATCAATCTAAACAACAACTTGAAAGGCTATATTCAAATAGTGATAAGACTAGAAAACAAATTTTTTTTGAAGAACCATTCTTTGATAGGATTGGATTTGGATTTAGTATGTTTAGAACAATCCATGAAAGTAAGAAGCCAGATCTAAAGACATCTGAAAGTGTGGAGGAAATAAAGCTAGATGAGAACACATTGGAAGATCCACCTAAAGAAGAACCACCTAGAGAGAAAGAAGAATCAAAGCAAGAAGAATCAAAATAGGAAGAATCATCTAAAGGAATGCAAAGAGAATTCAAAGGTAGATGTTTTGCTTGTAATACTATTGGGCACATGAAGAGAGATTGCACAGGTAAGCAATTTAAACCTCTTAATGGACATTGTTATAATTGTCATAGTTTTGGACATAGAGCTAGCGAATGTAGAAGACCTAAAGTAATTGTGAATAATTATGATAGGATGATTGGGAATACTAACAATGCAGATAAGAAATCTATTGAAGAAATGAATCAAAGAAAAGTGGTTGTATGTTTTAGATGCAACAAAGTAGGACATATTACTAGAAATTACAGGTCACAGATTAACCAGCAAGGACAGAGATTTGGAAATAATGGAATCATTTGTCAGCTATGCAAAAAGTTTGGACACTCAACAAGATTTTGCAGAATGAACAATGGAGGTTATCATCATAACCCTAACCCTAGGAACAATGGAAGAAGGAATGAAAATGGAGGAAACAAAGAGAAGGGTTGCTGTAGCAATAAAGATGAATTAAAATTTGATAAAGGCACAGATCAATGAGGTATAGTCAGCACTAAAAGAAGTCAGGAAGGTAATGTAACTAATGGTAAGGATGAATCTTTACCTGACCCTTCTTTACGTACTTAAATTATGTAAGTTTCTATAGTTTAGGACTTAGGATTAGTGTAGATTAGGAATTTGAATGAGTTAAGTTTTGCATAGTTAGATATAGGTTTATTATGTTGTACTAATGCTATGGTTAAGTGTGCAAAAGAAAATATTGTGTTTTGTGAGGACGCAGATAGTTTTATGGTTGCAGGTTTGTAGAATCAACTTTTTGAGGTTTTAGCGGCAAAATGAATGAATGCAATGTCAGATCGAGTTAATGTGAAGTGTTATAAGGTCAAAATCAAAGTTATCACAATTACAAAGTGATTGAAAAGAGATTTGAAAGAAGAAAAAGTGAGTTGAGGATGATCTGAAGAAGTTTGGAAGCAGTTTGCAGCGACGATCATACCGAAACCCTAGATTTGCAAAGTTGAGGTATTTTTTGATCTTTAATCAGTTGATAAGATGGATATTTCTATGGTTCATAATGTTAAGGATAAGAATAGACCTAAGATTAAGAAAGAACTAGTAGAACCAACTGAAATTGATAACAGTCTAGCACTATCATCCGTACCAGACGGAGTATTGCACATTGAGAATGTTAAAGGATATTTAGGTTGCAAGTTTGAAACTTTGGAAGATGCAAATTTTAGTGATGATTACAAGAATTTGTACAATCAAGACATGTCAGTTAAACTAGCTTATGGGCACCTAGAGAACAATGAAATTATCAAATATTCCATGAAGTATGAATTTAATGATGAGGAATGTACCAAGATCATTTTAAGTAGAATCCACAATGGGAAATTTTGGATGGAGGATAGAGTTATTGATATAAATGCCGACCTAATTCATGATGTTACTAGATTATCTAAAGTTGGAGAGATTCCACTGAATGAAAAGAACATGAGAAAGATTGTTTTAGACAACACTGGATCTAGTTATAATGGTAGAGGAATTGTGTTAAGTAAAATTAAGCAAGATGATGTTAGGTACCTTTGCAAGATCCTAACAACTAAATTCTATGGTAGTTCAAGGGAAGATGACATGGCTGCAGGAATGGTTCATGTAGCTTATCTTACGTGTATTGAGAAGAAACAAGTAGACCTATGTGAAATTTTGAAAATTTAGTTATTTGAGAACTTAGAAAAGATTAAGAAAGCTAAGTACACATAGTTTAGGTTTTCATCTCTGATAACCTATATGTTTTTCCATATTTTGAGAAGATTTCCATACATAGTTGATTGGAGTGACAATTTGAACATAATGGAAAGAATAAACTTGGTCTACATGAAGCACCTTTTTGATAAAGTTAATGACAGTGTGAAGCTTGTATTGAAGACTTTTCGGAATATTGTTAAGAACAAATCAAGGATTCCTCAATCCTTAGTTGAAAAGCATAAAGATGACATTTATTTTATGGTAGACACTAATTTCACGTACATTGAAGTAGTTGATCCTAGAATGGAATTCATAGACCCTCTTGGATATGAAATATTTGAAGTAGAAAAAGTAGGATATATGAATAGATTGTTAAAGTGTGAGTTGGATGGTCATGCAAATATGTTTGGAACCTATGAAGAGAATTTCAACTCTACAATAAGTTTGAGAGAAAAGAAGCAATCTAGTAAGAGAGTTGAATCTACTATGAAGAAAATACTGAAAGAATCAGGTATGTCAAGTCATGAGTTTGACATAGCTAAGAAGACTGCAAAAGCCTTGAAGCAAAGTGAAAATCTTGTAATTTCACTTGAGACATCTAGTGCAGATCCTATTGATCCTATTGCAGTAAAGGTAAAAGTTGAAGTACCCGAAAAAGATGGAGATAAATCTTTTTCTCCTCTTCCTAGCAAAAGAGTAAAAGTGAGTGCAACAGAACTTGACAAGAGACAAAAAGTAATTGTACCACCTGTACCTAGAAATGTAGCAGTAATTAAAGATGATGATGTAGTTTCAATAAAGAAGAAAAATTGGAAACCAAGAATTGAAAGAGTTAATGAAGATATATTGAAGCATGAAGACTTCACTAAGTTGAATAAATTCTATGATCTATATGGATCATTTGACAGATTGAATTTTGAAAATGCAATGATTACACATATGATTGTGATAGATAAGAAATTTAGCACTATTCATGGTAAGATCCGAAAAGATTTGTATAACAGACTTGTGAATAGAAAAAAGAGAGCACAAGAAGAGGTCATAAAGATGAGAGAACATGTAATCAGACAGTTCTATGAAGTTGACGATGAAGATCATTTGAAGAGATTCTTGAAGTCTCTTGGAAATTTATTGAGAACTAAGAGAAGAACAATCCTTATAATGGGAGGCAAAAAGGAGGAAGTACAGAAAGAGAGAGAGCAAGCAGTAATGCAAGTTCTTGCAGATATAGTTGCAGAAAAGCATGTTGAATCAGACCCTCAGTAGAAGCAATTAGAGGAACCGCATGAAGAGGAAGTTGGTATTGAAGAAGTTCCATCTTCTTCACATATCAATATTGGCAAAGAATCAATGGACATTGAAGGAACCAAAGTGACACTAGAGTCAGATGATGCAATATTTCATGATCTAGGAAACATTGTTGACAATTTGGCTTTAGAAGAGCAAGAGAAGATTACAAAATCAGAAAAGGATACAGAGGCAGTGGAAGCACCAGCAGTATCAGAATCAGTTCCAGTAGTACAGACAGTTAAAGGTAAACAAATTTTGACAAAGGTCACTACCCCTAGTGCACCTGACAGTAAGAAGAGACAAATTGGTTCAATTTTTGAATACCTTGGAAAAGAAGTTGAAGATGATGATCAACTTGAGTTCATCACATCTCTTAATAAAATTATTGGCAATAATAAGAAGGTGAAGGACCTTGAAGGAAAAGTTAGAGTTTTGGTAGAGAAACTTGAGAGTGTGATCAACACTAAGGTATCTGAATCAGATCCACTTGAGAAAGGTATAATAGTAATAAAATCTTTTGACTCTGAATTTTGTAACTTAAAGGATATTGCTAGAATAAAAGTTTAGGAAGAATTTGAAGCAGAAATGCAACAAAATTTAAGTGTAAATATTTGAAATAATATTGGTAGTTTGGATGTATGCATAAAGAATTTGAGGAAACATTTTGAGACTAGAAAGAGTTTGTATATACAATGCACAAAATCAAAAATCCTAATAGCTGAAGAAGATAAGAAGATCAGAGAGAAGACAGATGCAATTACAGCTGAAACAAACACCTTGTCAAGCCCAAATGTAAAGATAAGTTCTATAGAGAAGAACATAAGGAAGTTAAATGATGAAATCAAAATGTTAGCAGAGGAGAAGAAAAGAAAGATGCTCAAGATTAAGATCGTGAGAGAGCACATCTCAATCAAGACCTCAATTGTTGAAGACCAAATTGAGTAGTGTCTTTCAGCAAAGACATCTTTTCAGAAGTTTAGCTTCAATTCCCTACAAGCTTGTCAGACAACAGCATACGGATTGAGTACTCTTCTCAATGTTGTTGAATCCATCAAGAAGGTATGGGAGAAAGATTTTGAATCATGGAAGTCAGAGTTTGGTGACTGTGTTGCAAGCCTACCGGCTTTGCAATAGCTGATAACAAGGTATAAAGTTTTTTTTTTGAAATTTTTGTACACCCTATCTTTGTCATTGTTGTCAAAGGGGGAGAGATAGTAGAAAATTGAATATATTATGAGAAAGGATACTCATAGGGGGAGCTATTCTATGGAGTACAATATTGTATATGTGTTGTATAACTTTTGGCCACAATTTTGTGTAAATACTTTGAAGTTTTGTTTGCACACTTAGCCAATTTTCCCATATGTTGCCACCAATGACAAAGGGGGGGATTGTTGGCAATTTGGCTAATGTGGATGCATAGATGTTGTCATTATGGCAACATATGAACTCTATTGTGAGCACAGAATCTGGAATGGAAGTATGGCAAGTTGAAGGAAGAAATTATCTAAGTATGGATACAGTGATCTTGACAGAGCACCCGATGAAGATTTAGTTGGCGACGTCCACTGGAGAAATATTTTTGTTTGCATAGTTAACTAAAGCTTCTAAAGAGTATGAGGATACCCCATCTTAGTGTGCATAAATTTTTGAGTAGTACGGACAAAGTTATTCAAAGTTTACCGAAGACATTTTTTGCAGACAGAACAGTTTTGGAGACAGTATTAGCGAAAGAGTTAAGGGATTATTTTTTCTCTTCAAAATAATGACTTAACATTATGAAGGGATGACATCCTAGATGTTTTCTCTTGGATAAAGATTTTGGAAGCCGACCATGTAAAGTTATTAGCTCTAATAACTCATATATTAGGCATACTTGAAATGTAATGAAATATAGATGTTATATGTAAAAAGAAGGAAAAGATAACTTGCGATAGTTGTATATTGTGATAGCAGAAAAGGCTATTGATGTGAAGTTGTAAGTATTACCATATTATAGTTAGAAACATTTTTTATTACCTATTTGGGTAGTGAGCTCAGCTGGTGATCAGGTTTTGTCATCTAACTCCTAACAGGGTTAAGGCTTCTAACAAGGCCTAAAGTCCTTTGACCAGGATAGATCTACTATATATTGTAAATTGACTCCTAACAGGGTCCAATATCCTTAACAAGATACTTTTGATTAGTGATCTTTGTGGGTACCATCCCCACCGGGGTTTTCCCTTGGCAAGGGTTTCCTCGAGAACATATCATGTGTTATGAGTTCTTTCTATTTACTGCTATGTTTGTTAATCAGCTTGATAATCTTTGTATGCACTAAATTAATCTATTATATCCATAAGTGGGAAAAAGAAAAAGTTTTTGAAATATTGATTCACCCCCCCCTCTCAGTATTTCCTATTTCTAACAGTGATACCTCTTCCACAAAGAGTGACACACCCGTCTTTGGTGACTATGATAACTATGATGAATATGATGATGAACAATGTAGTGATACAGATGACACCTCTATTCCTAAGGGTCCTCCTCATCATGTCCTTATGCTTACTGGAAATGGGTTGTCACATTGGATAGATCGTGATGGTGATCCATATGATTCTGATTTGGAAAGAGACTTTGATGATTTCTATGAACAATACCTAGATGATACATCTACTTCTATTGAGGAAGAGAAAGCTCACCATGCTGATTATAAATGTAAATACTATAATAATTCTTCCTCTAAGAAATCTCATGCCGAAAATAAAGATTACACTCTCGAGCAAGATTATGTTAATGATAGACCTTTGTCTTGTGATGGTTCCCTTCCATACCCTACTTCCTCAAATACTAATATATTTCCTAAAGCTTCTGAGTCTTCCAAATCTTTCACAAATCCTTCATCCAACAAAGATCCTAATACTTTTCATGTAGTTCCCTATAGTTATCCTCAAGGTATACCTCTTAAAGAAACTCAAGCTAAACTTCACTTGGCTGCAAATACTTTCAATAATGCTAAACCTAAAGAGCCTAAGCTTTTATATGCTATAATGCCTACTTTAGCTAGTCCTTCACCATCTCTTCCAAAGTCTTCCATACAATTCCAACATGCTTCCTTTTCCTTAGAAGTAGCTCCATGTCAAGAGGACTCTAAAAATGATAAAGAAAATAACATAAAGAAATATCAAGATCAAGAACCCTCCATGTCACCCAATTCTTTTCATGATGTCTCTTATCCGTTCCATGGTTCTTTTGATCCTCTACACCCTTTTTATTCATTCCACCATGTCTTAAGTCTTCTCCTAAGCAAGATCAAGCTACTACTTACACCATTGAGCTTATTAACAATAAAAATAACCTTACTACACTTGCGCTTTCCAAAGATGATACTTCCATTAAGGTTATTAAAAATAGTGTTGTTACTTCCAATATTAAGGCTATTGAAAATCAAGAGAAAAATTATATGCTTATACTATCCAAAGCTCCTTGTCAAGATCAAAGTCTTCCATCTTCATGTTCTACCACTCCATGTTCACTTCCACTTTCTACTCTTCCTAAGTCTTTGCAAGCTTTGAACAATCCTATCAAAGAAGGTGCTCATATTCAAGATGTTCATGATCCTATTGCAAATCCTAATGCTCATTCTAAAGATGCTGATGTCCTTGGTTGTCATATAGATGATGATGAACTTATTGATTATCCTTTCATATCTTCCATGTCCATCCTTGGACCTCCTCCACCAATACTACGGGATTCATGTCTTCCTCCAATTTTGGGCCCTTATGTCCCTTCACTTTCCCCTCCTAACTCTCCTAATTCATCATCGATCTTGGGTCCTTACGTTCCTCCATCTCCTATCTATCCTCAAGATCAACATAGATGCATACCCTTGAATCCTTTTCATCCACCCACCCCTCTAAACCAGTCATATCCTCCTTCTTCCACAAGTCCCAACTCTTTTGGAAGTAACTTGAATGTTAAATACAAGAAAAAGAAGCAATACAAGAATCCATCAAAAAAAGATCACCATGTCTCCTCTAACTAACATGGATACATAAAGTCAAAAGAGATATCTAAGAAGAAAACTACAAGACAAGTATGGATTCCAAAATCCATCATTGAAGATATTCTCTCTAAATCACGAAAAAGAAATAAAAAGCCTAAGGCTATATGGATTCCAAAGTCTCTCTTAAAAGAGTCTGATGTTGAGAAACAAGTGAAGTTGACATTCAAGTATCCAAAGACTTCCACTTCATCTTCTTCCAAAAACATTCTTCTATTCCATGTGCCTAAACCGCAACCTCTGCTATCCATTCACCATATTCCTTCACACATTCCTTCATTCACATCTCCTCCATCCTCTCGTCACCCTTTAAGGTGTTTTTTGATGTTGATCTTGCCTTCCTTTCCATCTACCCTTTTACAATCCTTCCATTCATTATCCTTCTACCTTCTATCCTTTTTCCTCATTTTCCTATTCGTCCTATCTTCCAACCTCACTCGCTTTACATAAAACCTTATCCTCCATTTTTCTCTTCCATCTTCTTTTCCCTATTAGCATCTTTGAGCATATCATTTTGAATCCTTGGCATATAATGGTTTATCCTTTCAAGGAGCATTATTTAAAAAGCTTGCCTTCTTCCAATTTTTTTTTTCAAAAAATAGAAAAATTCAAAAAAATAAAAATAAAATAAAAAAATTGAAAATGTGCCTTGGTGGAAACTTGGAAACAGGCACCTTGGTGGCAAAAGTAAAGAGAAATAAATTCATCCTATGGTGAAAACCACTCTCTTGTGGCACCTTGGATAATTATCGTGATGAAAACTTGGCAATCAGGCATCATGCGTAGCTCTTCTACATATTTCATCCATTCTATCTTCTCTCTTTGATCTTGACAATGTTGACCTATACACGAATATTTGGCTATCTTGTGAGCTATCTTTCGATGATCTTGCTTTCATTCCATTCATGTTTAGCTTTCATATTTAATTTCCTCCATTCATTCTAGCCTTTTGCTATCATTTCCCCCTTTGGTCTTGATCTAATAAAAAAGAGTAAAACACGATGCTATGAAGCCTCTTGACATGTCTACTCCTTTTGAATGCATCATTTCCTTCTTTTGCATTACGCTTTTGTGACTTATCCTATGCTGGCCTTTCATTTCTTGTGCAAATGTGCTTTATATGACAATTTTTTCCCTAGCTTGGGTACTCTTGAGGAGTTTGACCTTGAGGATTTCTTCCCTTCATTCTCCTTCATTCTCTTATTTTCCATCTCTTCCATAGCTTGCTAATCCCTCTTGTTCTCCACCTTGCAAGACATTGGGACTACACGATGTGATCTTGCTTGGGAGTTTGATGCCCATTTTGTTTGGGGGTATACTTTGTACATACTTATTGATCCTGAAAAAATAAAAAAATGGTATATTGTCAAAAATTCTAAAAATATGAAAATGTCCTAAAAAAATGATCATCTTAGTGAAAACCTAGCAATAGGTGCTTTGTTGTATCTCCAAAAAAATTATATATTTCAAAAATCTTAAAAATTATAAAAAGTCCTAAAAAATCTGCCAAGTGGTGAAACCTGGAAACAGGCACCTTGGTAGCAAAAATACAAAAAAATTGAAAAAATAAAAAATCTCCAAGTGGTGAAAACCTGGAAATAGGCGCTCCTTGCAGCCTTTGTGCCCTTGTTTCTTAGCATGTTCCCTCGACACTTAACCTTTTTCCATCATGCCTTGTCTTTGTTGCCTTGGTTTGGAATTGGTCTTTGTCTTTCTCTAGGGGACATAACTGTGTTAGCTTTGGTCTCTAGGATGTGTTGGTCTTTAGGACATCTTGCAAATGATGTTTTTCAATACTACCCCAACTGTATTTTTTAAACACTACCCTAGCGTCAAGTGTTTTTCAACGCTTATCAGATATCTTACCCATAGTCTAGCATGATATGATATTTTCCACTGGCAGATGCGATACTCAAAGTTTGACTCTATGACCTACACACATGCACTTAAACACTCGACTCATTGAGACTTGTTTGAATTTATTTCTTTGTGTGTTGTCTATGATGATTTCTTTGATGAGTGTTCTCTCCCTAATAGTTTTTGATGATGCCAAGCTAGAAGACTGGGGGCATGAGGACATGTTTTATTGCTTTTTCTGCTTGTGGGTATATTTTGTTGGTCCTAAATGTCATTAGCATTTATGCTTGTTCCACTTGACATTAGGGTCTATAAGGTATTATCCTTGACTATTTTCACAAGTGCATGCTTGTAGTCACCTTGACTTTCTTGTGTCTTGATGCGAGCATAATCTTGCTATACAAAACTTAGACAATCTCATTGCACTAGTCATCTTGACCTATATGTCTTTGATGCTTAGGTGGGATTCCCACATACCTATCTGATATAGATCATATTCAGATTCACATAGTTATACTAGTGTGTATTGTATGTGTATACACCTAAAAATGGTCATCTAGACTATTAGCCCCTTGCTAGCATTTTTGCTAAAATCATCGATTGCTTATTCTTGATCAAATCCTAGTTCTATGATTTATTCGATTATTTTCTATGGGCTAACCATCTTATCCTAAGTCTTTATTTATTAAAAGGAGTATTTCCTCCCCTTTTAATAAATAAAAAAGCCCCGACTTTTTCTCTTATCCTAAGTTGCACAAATAAAGCATTATTCTTATTTTATAAAAATGAGAAAAGCACTTTTTGTCTCATATGGACACAAAAGTCAACTCTTATTTTCTCATTGGAGGATACCTATGCACATGGATTTCTCTTCTTTGATGCTCCACCGTTGATTAAATCTTTTGCCTCTTAATCTCCATGGTCCATTCCTTCTCATTTCTTATAAAAGGAGAGCTCTTTTCTTCATTCTAGATCCCCAACTTTTTATGCTAATGTTATGTTGCAGGTTTTCTAGGTCACTTTGGAGCTTTTGAAGATTTGGAGCATTCTTGGCTTTCATACTTTCATGCTATCATAGTTTCATTTCTTGCATTATCATGGCATTCATAGCTTCATATTAGCTTAGTTTCCTTTATGCTGTAGATTACTTCATCTAGCTTAATTAGGAGGCTTTGTAATACTTGTACTTTTCTTTCATAGCTTAGCTTGCATTTCCATTCTTAACATAGCTTGCATTTCATCTCTATTTGGATTCTTGGAGATATTGGCATTCTTGCCCTTGTCTCATTGAATCTCCCATTGCATGGTTTACTGGCAAGGTTATTGGCTTAATAGCTCTAGCTGAGAGCACTCTTAAAACCCTTGCACTCCATGCCTAGGGAGCTCTAAATCGATTTCTCAAGGTTTCCAATCCATGGATTCTCTTGGAAGAAATGATTTAGAGAAGTGCACATCTTAGTGTGTATATTTTTGGCACCCACCATGGGGCTTTGAGCCTCATTCTTTGCATTTTTATCAAGTTTTGTATATTTTTAGCATCACTTTTTTGTCAATTTTGCACAAACAGGAGAAATGCCACTTACAACAAATCTATTCATGCCTGTGAGCATTCTGTTCATGCTTGTCAACATTCTGTTGTTGCCTGTGCACATTCTGGTTGCGCCTGTGCACATTTTGTTGTCGCCTGTGCACATTCTGTTGTCGCCTATACACATTTTGTTGTCACCTGTGCACATCTTTCTATTGCTTATGCCTGAAAGTGGTTGATTTGAGCTCTTTTTGATTTTTTTGAAAATTTTAGTGTTTTTAGAATCCGTGCCACTTTGGAAAACTGGCACCCATTTTTGAGAAATTTTCACAAATGGTATCAAAAATTTAAGTGTGATATATCGTTGGAAAGGTCTTTCCAAGCTTGATCTAACCATGTTGGTTTCATTTTCAAATTTTTACATTTGATCAGCTATTTTACTTGCAGATTATCTAAATTTTGATGTGCTAACCTTTGTGGGGCTAACAAGTTGTGCTTGTAGATGTTCTCATTGCTTGGAATTTTCCAAAAGAACGCATGTCAAACAGGGCTACTAATGGTTTTTGCAGGGCTGCCCTAAGCATAAAAACCAAATCAAGTGCTTGTTTAATTGCTTTCATTATTGAATGCGACATATACTAGTTGTTTCTTTTAGTAGGCACATAATATCTTGTGGAAGAAATTTTGAGGTGGTAGGAGAAGTATGCTCTTCACCCTTGTGGTGAACCAAAAAATCTTGACCCATCTTAGGATTTTGGAAACAAGAGGGTAATTGAACTCTTTGCTTGGTGGGTTTGGGAGAAAACTTTGAGATAGGGGAGTATGCTCTTCACCCTTGTGGTGAAACAAAAACCTTGAACCTCATAAGTTGATCCATTTTTTGTTTAGATCTTTAGAATCCTTTAGTGGGCCTGCTCTTGAGCAATCAAGAGGAATGACCCAAGTGGGGACAAGCTAATACTGAGCTATTCCAACCCACTATAATCTCAAGGCTATCGAGGACACAAAACCTTGGTAGACGTAGTGCTTGTCTTCACTTGATGTGAGTACTTGTGGGATTGTGACCATGAGGAAAGTATTGAGCAAGAATACTTAAGGTACTCTTGAGGCCGCGAGGTCCATTACTTGCCGCAAGGTAAGGAGTCCCTTTGGGGAGAAAGAGGGGTGCTACGAATGGAAGCCCTTACTAAGAACCATAGCTAGAGACCACCCTATTTTTGCTGCTTAGCTTCTTGGTGCAAGGATTGATCTAAGTGGAATAACCCAGATCACCCCAAGATTACTCACCATCTGTGTTCCTTTGGTTGTGTCATTGACACCTCCATGACAAAGTGAACATCTATTGTGGGCAACCACTTTGTGTGAGGCAATGGAACATCAAGTGTGGGCCAAGTTGCTAAGTATTGAGACTTTGTCCTTCTAGGTAGTAAGTGCTTGAACTGTTCTCATTGTTATATACCCGTGCAAATGTTCTTGAACATACAAACATTGCAGTAGTGATCATAGAAGTTTTCATTTTGATATCCCAATTGCTTGTCTTGGCAAGGTTGCTTTTGCTCTTGCACAAGTGTTTGATGACATGTTTGATCACCTACTATTTGCAAACTTGTCTACTTCCTGATATTATTGTTCTTGAAATCAAAAAAATTGTACTTGCAACTTACAACATTGACCAAATTGCTTTCAACACTGAATCTTCCACATGCACTAGTCAAGAGTCATACTGCTTGCCTGGAAACCATCGCATAGAGTCCTTTTTCTATCCTACTGCTACTTGCAATCTGAAGTTGATTTGTGTCACTTCTAGTCTTCCTTGGTTAGTCCAGATCTTAGATCTTAGGTGCTGTGACATGTTGCTCAATATCCAAATGAATTCCAATGGTATCAAAGTGCAAAAAAATGACTCTTAGTCTTCTTTCTTCCGCTTCTTCCATGTCTTCCTAGTCTTCCATTTTCATCCTTTCTCTTCTTTCTTCATGATTCTTCCTAAATTGTTCATGTCTTCTTGATTCTTTTCCTCTTATTATCTAGTCTACCTTCTTCTATTTCATCTCTTCTATTCATTTCTTCCATGCTTGATTCCTCCTCTTTTGGAACCATGAATTTCAATTATCTTGTTATGAAACCTCTCTTGAGAATGGATGATCTTGAACTCATTGCTCAATTCAAAGAGTATCTTTATTCCTCCAAAAATTTCATGGATGATAAACTTAAAGCAAAAATAAAAGAAAAGATGCTTGAATTAGATGACTTTGCTAGGATCATATTCATGATCATATCACAACCTCCCTCTTCTAAAAATTCTTCATCATCTAAGTCTTCTCATTCTTCTTCACCTTCCAAGTCTTACCATGATTCTTCTAGACATTATTCGCATTCTTCATTATCCAAGTCTTCTTCCTCCACTAGGTCTTTGCTTTCCTCTTCTTCACAATCTCACTCCTCTTCTACTTCTCCCAAGAGTCTTACTCCTCATTATGAGCAATATTGTAGTCCCTGTGATACCTATGACACCTCTATTCCTAAGAGTCCTCCTAGTCGTAGGCTCGTGCTTACTGGAAATGGGTTGCCACATTGGATAGATCATGATGGTGATCCATATGATTTAGATTTTGAAAGAGAGTTTGATGAGTTCTGTAAACAATACCTCAATTATGACCCATCTACCACTATTGATGACTATAAAATGCATCATGTTGATATGAAATGTCAATATTATAAGAATCCTTCCTCTAAGGACTCTCATGCTAAAAATAAAGATGACACTCTTGAGAAAGATCATGTTGATGATGTACCTTTGTCTTTTGATGGTTCCCTTCCATCCCCTACTTCCTCCAATACCCATACATTTCCTTAAGCTTCCAAGTCTTCCCAATCTTTCACAAATCCTTCATCCAACAAAGATCCTAATGATTTTCATGCAGTTCCCTATAGTTATCCTCAAGGGCTATCTCTTACAGAAACTCAAGCTAACCTTCACTTGGATGCAAATACTTTCAATAATGCTAAACCTAAAGAGCCTAAGCCTTTATGTGCTATAATGCCTACTTTAGCTAGTCCTTCACCATCTATTCAAAAATCTTCTATGCAATTCCAACATGCTTCATTGTCTTTAGAAGTGGCTCCATGTCAAGAGGACTTTAAAAATGATAAAGAAAAGAATATAAAAAAAGATCAAGATCAAGAACCCTCCATGTCATCCAATCCTTTTCATGATGTCTCTCTTCCATTTCATGGTTCTTTTGATCTTCTACACTCTTCCACATTCATTCCACCATCTTCTAAGCAAGATGAAGCTACTACTCACCATTGAGCTTATTGACAATCAAAATAATGTTACTAGACTTGCGCTTTCCAAAGATGATACTTCCATTAAGGTTATTAAAAAAGGTGTTGTTACTTCCAATGTTAAGCCTATTGAAAATCAAGAAAAAAATGATGCACTTATGCTATCCAAAGCAACTTGTCAAGATCAAAGTCTTCCATCTTCTTGTTCTACCACTCCATGTTCGCTTCCACTTTCTACTCTTCCTAAGTATTTGCAAGATTTTAAAATTTCTATCGAAGAATTTGCTCCTATTCAAGATGTTCATGATCCTATTGAAAATCCTAAGGCTCACTCTAAAGATGTTGATGTCCTTGGCTATCATATAAAAGCTGATGAATTGGTTGATTATCCTTTTGCGTCTTCCACTTCCATCCTTGGACTTCCTCCACCAATACCAAAAGCTTCATGTCTTCCTTCCATCTTGGGCCCTTATGTCTCTTCACTTTCCCCTCCTAACTCTCCTAATTCATCATCCATCTTGGGGCCTTACGTCCCTCCATCTCCTATCTTTCCTCAAAATCAACATAGATGCATACCCTTGAATCCTTTTCATCCATCCACCCATCTAAACCAGTCATATTGTCCTTCTTCTTCCACAAGTCCCAAGTCTTTTGGAAGTAACTTGAATATTCAATATAAGAAAAAGAAGCAATACAAGAATCCATAAAAAAAACAAGATCACCATGTCTACTCTAATCGACATGGAGGCATAAAGTCAAAAGAGATATCTAAGAAGAAAACTATAAGACAAGTATGGGTTCCAAAATCCATCATTGAAGATATTCTCTCTAAAACATCAAAAAGAAATGAAAACCCTAAGGCTATATGGATTTCAAAGTCTCTCTTGAATGAGTCTAATATTGAACAAAAATTGAAGTTGACATTCAAGCTTCCAAAGGCTTCCACTTCATCTTCTTCCAAAAACATTCTTTCATTCCATGTGCCTGAACCACAACCTCTACTAAACATTCACCATATTCCTTCTCATATTCCTTCATTGAAATTCCCTCCACTCTCTCACCACCCTCCAAGGTGTGTGTTGATGTTGATCTTTCCTTCCTTTCCATCTACCCTTTCACAATCCTTCCATTCATTATCCTTCTACCTTCTATCCTTTTTCCTCATTTGCCTTTCCTCCTATCTTCCAACCTCACTCGCTTTACATAAAACCTTATCCTTCATTTTTCTCTTCCATCTTCCTTTCCCTATCAGCATTTTTGAGCATATCATTTTGAATCCTTGGCATATAATGGTTTATCCTTCCAAGGAGAATTATCTAAAAGCTTTCCTTCTTCCAAAAAAAAAAAAGAAAAATGAAAAAAAAATGAAAAAATTGAAAAAGTGCCTTGGTGAAAACCTGGAAACAGGCGCCTTGGTAGCAAAAGTAAAGAGAAATAAATTTTTCCTATGGTGAAAACCACTCCCTTGTGGCACCTTGGATAAGTACCATGATGAAAACCTGGCAATCAGGCATCATGCATAGTTCTTCTACATATTTCATCCATTCCGTCTTCTCTCTTTGATCTTGACAATGTTGACCTATACACAAACATTTGGCTATCTTATGATGATCTTGCTTTCATTCCATTCATGTTTAGCCTTCATATTTATTTTCCTCCATTCATTCTATCCTTTCGCTATCCTTTTCCCCTTTGGTCTTGATCTAATAAAAAAGAGTAAAAAATGATGCTATGAAGCCTCTTGACATGTCTACTCATTTGGACTGCATCCTTTCCTTCTTTTGCATTACGTTTTTGTGACTTGTCCTATGTTGGCCTTTCATTTCTTGTTCAAATATGCTTTACATGATAGTTTTTCCCTAGCTTGGGTACTCTTGAGGAGTTTTCCTTTGAGGATTTCTTCCCTTCATTCTCCTTCATTCTCTTGTCTTCCATCTCTTCCACCAACTTGCTAATCCCTCTTGTCCTCCACCTTCCTAGACATTGGGACTACACGATGTGATTTTTCTTGGGAGTTTGATGCCCATTCTGTCTAGGGGCATTCTTTGTATATACCTTATTGATCCTGAAAAAATCCAAAAAAAATGACATATTGTTAAAAATCCTAAAAATTGGAAAATGTTCTGAAAAAAATGATCATCTTAGTGGAAACCTAGCAATAGGTGCTTTGATGTATCTCCAAAAAAATTATATATTTCAAAAATACCAAAAAAATCAAAAAATTCAAAATCCCCAAAAAATAGTCACACTCACCCCAATTATGTTTTTCAACACTTTCCTAGCATCGAGTGTTTCTCAACTTTTATTAGATATCCTATTCGCAGTCTAGATGATGCAATATTCCTCACTAGCAGATGCGATACTCAAAGTTTCACTCTATGACCTACACACACACACTTAAACACTTGACTCGCTGAGACTTGCTTGACTTTATTTCTTTGTGTGTTGTTTATGATGATTTCTTTGATGAGTGTTCTCTCCCTAATAGTTTTTGATGATGCCGAGCTAGAAGACTGGGGCATGAGGACATGTTTTATTTGCTTTCTACTTGTGGGTATATTTTGTTGATCCTAACTGTCATTAGCATTTATGCTTGTTCCACTTGACATTGGGGTCTATAAGGTATTATCCTTGACTATTCCACAAGTGCATGCTTATAGCCATCTTGACTTTCGTATGTCCTGATGCCAGCATAATCTCACTATACTAAACTTAGGTAATCTCAGTACACTAGTCATCTTGACCTACATGTCTTTGATGCCTAGGTGGGATTCCCACATTCCTATCTGATATAGATCATATTCAGATCCACATAGTTATGCTAGTGTGTATTGTATGATCTTGCGATGCTACCAATAATGCTCAATGATGATTATTAGATGTCTATTGGCTTTGTGACCTTGCAAGTAAACCACTTTTCATGTAGCTTGCATTCTTAGGTTCATGTTAGTTTAGTTTTGCATCTTGCATATGGAGAGAGCTCTCGTTCATCTTTTACGGACTTGTTAGTCAAACTATGCTCACCTTTCACTTCTTCTCGATCATGTATTTCACTTCTTATCTTTCATATCACACCATTTTCTCTTCATTTCAGGATCAAAACCGAAATCCAAGTTCACCTTGATTGTCCAAAATTGCATTTCTCCTTCTTCCATGCAGTTGGTTGACCATTTGAGGCTTGATCCTTTGATCTTCTCTAGGGCATCTTCACCTCTTCACCCCCATCTCTCTCATCTTTCTAGTATTTCATTCATTTCATTTCATCTCTCTCTGAGGTCTTGACTGGAGCATATTTTCCCTACTTGATTGTTATTCTATCATTCTTTCATCTTCGATTATGATTTCTAGTGATTTGATCATGTTGCTCTTGCTTCTGCATTCCCTCTACCTGATTTCACTTTTGATCCCAAGGGGGTAGACACATCATTGTTAGAAATAGGAAATACTGAGAGGGGGGGGGGGGTGAATCAGTATTTCACAAACTTTTTCTTTTGCCCACTTATGAATATAACAGATTACTTTAAAGCATAAGAAACTAAATAGAAACATAACAGTAAATGTAAAGAACTCATAACACATGATATGTTCTTGAGGAAACCCTATCCAAGGGAAAACCCCGGTGGGGATGTACCAACAAATATCCACTAATCAAAAGATATCTCATTAAGGATGTTGACCTTGTTAGGAGCCTGTGACAATCATATAGTGTATTAGTCCTGGTTAAGGGACTATAGGCCTTGTTAGAAGCCTCAAGCCTGTTAGGAGTTGTAGATACAAAAATTGATTACCAAATGATCTCACTACCCAAAAAAGTAATACAAATGGTTACTAATTACAATATTGTACTGCTAACAACTTCACATCAACAACTTTCGTTGCTATCACAATATACAACTATCACAAGTTACAAGCTACATTTGAAGTATGTTTGGTACATCTTTATTTATACAAGATACAAACATAATATATTTCTCTCGTCAGCTTGCATATCTTTATCCAAGAGTAAACATCTAGGATGTCATCTCTTTATAATATTAAGTCATTATTTTGACAAGAAAAATAATCCCTTAATTCATTTACTAGTTCTGCCTTCAAAACTGCTTTGTCGGCTGTACTCTATCATCGGTAAAATAATCATAACTTTGTCCATATTGTCTAAAATCTTTTGCAAATAGAGATGGGGTATCCTTAGACACCATAGAGTCTATGTTCAACTACGCAAACTCTGATCATGCTCCAGTGAACGTCGCCAAAACAAACTGTATCGAGTGCTCTGTAAAAAACACTGTTCATACTTAGACAATTTTAGTCTGCGATCTTCCATATTAACTTTCCAGCTTATGCGATCTTCATGTTGGAAATTTGGCTAATGTGGATGCATAGATGTTTTCATTATGGCAACATATGATCTCTATTGAGAGCACATAATCTGGAATGCAAGTATGGCAAGTTGAAGGAAGAAATTGTCTAAGTATGGATACAGTGATCCTGACAGAGCACCTGATGAAGATTTAGTTGGCGACGTCCACTGGAGAAATATTTTTGTTTGCATAGTTAATGAAAGATTATACAAAGTATGAGGATACCCCATCTTAGTGCACATAAAGTTTG
Source organism: Chamaecyparis obtusa (assembly GCA_027943335.1). Lineage (NCBI taxonomy): Eukaryota > Viridiplantae > Streptophyta > Pinopsida > Cupressales > Cupressaceae > Chamaecyparis > Chamaecyparis obtusa. The sequence goes on along the minus strand of BSBK01001458.1, from coordinate 1,749,831 downwards.
GAGCAGTACAGACCAAGTTATTCAAAGTTTACCGAAGATAGTTTTTGCAGACAGAACAGTTTTGGAGACAGTATTAGCAAAAGAGTTAAGGGATTATTTTTGCTTGTCAAAATAATGACTTAAAATTATGAAAGGATGACATCCTAGATGTTTACTCTTGGATCAATATTTTGGAAGCTGACCATATAAAGTTATTAGCTCTAATAACTCATATATTAGGCATACTTGAAATGTAATGAAAAATAGTGTGTGATGTGGAAAAAGAAAGAAAAGGATAACTTGCGATAGTTGTATATTATGATAGCAGCAAAGGATATTAATGTGAAGTTGTAAGTAGTACCATACTATAGTCAGAAACATTTTGCATTACCTGTTTGGGCAGTGAGCTCAGCTGGTGATCAGGTTTTGTAATCTAACTCCTAAAAGGGTTAAGGCTTCTAACAAGGCATAAAGTCCTTTAACCAGGACAGATCTACTATATATTGTAAATTGAATCTTAACAGGGTCCAATATCCCCAACAAGATACTTTTGATTAGTGATCTTTGTGGGTACCATCCCCACCGGGGTTTTCCCTTGGCTAGGGTTTCCTTGAGAACATATAATGTGTAATGAGTTCTTTCTATTTACTGCTATGTTTGTTAATCAGCTTGATAATCTTTGTATGCACTAAAGTAATCTGTTATATCCATAAGTGGGAAAAAGAAAAAGTTTGTGAAATATTGATTCACCCCCCCCTCTTAGTATTTCCTATTTCTAACAATTGGTATCAGAGCACAGTTGCTCGGAGAAGGAACATTCAAGGAAAGCTTTGCAGCTTGAGTAAGATCTCTATGGATATGGATCAACTTCAGAAGAATCTTGAAGAAGCTCTTGAATAGATTGATATGCTTACTAATGAAAGAAACTCCTTAAGAAGAATAATGAAGATGCAAAGAATGCTATTGACAAATTAAAAGGTAAGATTGAAGATCTGAAATCTGAAAAGAAATCTGATATGCTTGTTGAAGATTGTGACAAATTAGAAAAAGAAAATGAGATCCTTAAGCATGAGTTGAAGATAGTAAATCTGAAGCTTAGTATGAAAGACGGAAATTTGAGATCTGATAATGAAAAATTGAAAATTGAGAATGAAGATCTGAGATCAAGACTTGAGAAGGAAACATTCGAATTTGAAAAAGTAAAAGTGCAGTATGTGGAACTTGAGAAGTATAATAAAATTGTGAAAGGTGAATTAACTCAATCTAAACAACAACTTGAAAGGCTATATTCAAATAGTGATAAGACTAAAAAACAAATTTCTTTTGAAGAACCATTCTTTAATAGGACTGGATTTGGATTTAGTATGTTTAGAACAAACCATGAAAGTAAGAAGCTAGATCTGAAGACATCTGAAAGTGTGAAGGAAATGAAGCTAGATGAGAACACATTGGAAGATCCACCTAAAGAAGAACCACCTAGAGAGAAAGAAGAATAAGAGAAAGAAGAATCAAAACATGAAGAATCATCTAAAGGTATGCAAAGAGAATTCAAAGGTAGATGTTTTTCTTGTAATACTATTGGGCACATGAAGAGAGATTGCACATGTAAGCAATTTAAACCTCTTAATGGACATTGTTGTAATTGTCATAGTTTTGGACATAGAGCTAACGAATGTAGAAGACCTAAAGTAATTTTGAATAATTATGATAGAATGATTGGGAATACTAACAATGCAGATAAGAAATCTGTTGAAGAAATGAATCAAAGAAAAGTGGTTGTATGTTTTAGATGCAACAAAGTAGGACATATTGCTAGAAATTGCAGGTCACAGATTAACCAACAAGGACAAAGATTTGGAAACAATGGAATCATTTGTTAGCTATGCAACAACTTTGGACACTCAGCAAGAGTTTGCAGAATGAACAATGGAGGTTATCATCATAACCCTAACCCTAGGAACAATGCAAGAAGGAATGAAAATGCAGGAAACAAAGAGAAAGGTTGCTATAGCAATAAAGATGAAGTAAAATTTGATAAAGGCACAGATCAATGAGGTATATTCAGCACTAAAAGTAGTTAGGAATGCAATGTAACTAATGGTAAGGATGAATCTTTACCTGACCCTTCTTTAAGTACTTAAATTATGTAAGTTTCTATAGTTTAGGACTTAGGATTAGTGTAGATTAGGAATTTGAATGAGTTAAGTTTTGCGTAGTTAGATATAGGTTTTTCATGTTGTACTAATGCTATGGTTAAGTGCGCAAAAGAAAATATCATGTTTTGCAAGGTCGCAAAAAGTTTTATTGTTGCAGGTTTGCAGAATCAGCTTTTTGAGGTTTTAGCGACAAAATGAATGAATGCGATGTCAGATCGAGTTAATGAGAATTGTTATAAGGTCAAAATCAAAGTTATCACGATTACAAAGTGATTGAAAAGAGATTTGAAAGAAGAAAAAGTGAGTTGAGGATGATTTGAAGAAGTTTGGAAGCAGTTTGCAGTGACGATCATACCGAAACCCTAGATTTGCAAAGTTGAGGTATTTTTTGATCTTTAATCAGTTGATAAGATGGATATTTCTATGGTTCATAATGTTAAGGATAAGAATAGACCTAAGATTAAGAAAGAACCAGTAGAACCAATTGAAATTGATAACAGTCTAGCACTATCATCCGTACCAGACGGAGTATTGCACATTGAGAATGTTAAAGGATATTTAGGTTGCAAGTTTGAAACTTTGGAAGATGCAAATTTTAGTGATGATTACAAGAATTTGTACAATCAAGACATGTCAGTTAAACCAGCTTATGGGCACCTAGAGAACAATGAAATTATCAAATATTCCATGAAGTATGAATTTAATTATGAGGAATGTACCAAGATCATTTTAAGTAGAATCCACAATGGGAAATTCTAGATGGAGGATAGAGTTATTGATATAACTGCCGACCTAATTCTTGATGTTACTGGACTATCAAAAGTTGGAGAGATTGCACTAAATGAAAAGAACATGAGAAAGATTGTTTTAGACAACACTGGATCTAGTTATAATGGCAGAGGAATTGGGATAAGTAAGATTAAGCAAGATGATGTTAGGTACCTTTGCAAGATCCTAACAACTAAATTCTATGGTAGTTCAAGGGAAGATGACATGGTTGCAGGAATGGTTCATGTAGCTTATCTTATGTGTATTGAGAAGAAACAAGTAGACCTGTGTGAAATTTTAAAAATTCAGTTATTTGAGAACTTAGAAAAGATTAAGAAGGCTATGTACACACAGTTTAGGTTTTCATCTCTGATAACCTATATGTTTTTCCATATTTTGAGAATATTTCCTTACACAGTTTATTGGAGTGACAATGTGAACACATTGGAAAGAATAAACTCAGTCTGCATGAAGCACCTAATTGATAAAGTCAATGACAGTGTGAAGCTTGTATTGAAGACTTTTCAGAATATTGTTAAGAACAAATCAAGGATTCCTCAATCCTTAGTTGAAAAGCATAAAGATGACATTTGTTTTATGGTAGACACTGATTTTACCTACATTGAAGCAGTTGATCCTAGAATGGAATTCATAGACCCTCTTGGCTATGAAGTATCTGAAGTAGAAATAGTAGGATATGTGAATAGACTGTTAAAGTGTGAGTTGGATGGTCATGCAAATGGGTTTGGAACCTATGAAGAGAATTTCAAATCTACAATAACTTTGAGAGAAAAGAAGTAATCTAGTAGGATAGTTGAATCTACTATGAAGAAAATACTGAAAGAATCAGGTATGTCAAGTCATGAGTTTGACATAGCTAAGAAGACTGCAAAAGCCTTGAAGCAAAGTGAAAATCTTGTAATTCCACCTATGGCATCTAGTGCAGACCCTGTTGATCCTATTGCAGTAAAGGTAAAAGTTGAAGTACTTGAAAAAGATGAAGGAGATAAATCTTTTTCTCCTATTCCTAGCAAAAGAGTAAAAGTGAGTGCAACAGGACCCGACAAGAGATAGAAAGTGATTGTACCACCTGTACCTAGAAAAGTAGCAGAAATTAAAGATGATGATGAAGTTTCAATCAAGAAGAAAAATTGGAAACCAAGAATTGAAAGAGTTAATGAAGATATATTGAAGCATGGAGAATTCACTAAGATAAATAAATTCTATGATCTGTATGGATCATTTGACAGATTGAACTTTGAAAATGCAATGATTACACATATGATTGTGATAGATAAGAAACTTAGCACTATTCATGGTAAGATCCCAGAACATTTGTATAACAGACTTGTGAATAGAAAATAGAGAGCATAAGAAGAGGACATAAAGATGAGAGAACATGTAATCAAACAGTTCTGTAAAGTTGAGGATGAAGATCATTTGAAGAGATTCTTGAAGTCTCTTGGAAATTTATTGAGAACTAAGAGAAGAACAATCCTTATAATGGTAGGCAAAAAGGAGGAACTACAGAAAGAGATTGAGCAAGTAGTAATGCAAGTTCTTGCAGATATAGTTGCAGGAAAGCATGTTGAATTAGATCCTCAGCAGAAGCAATCAGAGGAACCGCATGAAGAGGAAGTTGGTATTGAAGAAGTCCCATCTTCTTCACATATCAATATTGGCAAAGAATCAATGGACATTGAAGGAACCAAAGTGACACTAGAGTCAGATGATGCAGTATTTCATGATCTAGGAAACATTGTTGACAATTTGGCTTTAGAAGAGCAAGAGAAGATTACAGAATCAGAAAAGGATACAGAGGCAAGGGAAGCACCAGCTATATCAGAATCAATTCCAATAGAGTAGACAGTTAAAGGTAAACAAATTTTGACAGAGGTCACTACCCCTAGTGCACCTGACAGTAAGAAGAGACAAATTGGTTCAATTTTTGAAGACCTTGGAAAAGAGGTTGAAGATGATGATCAGCTTGAGTTCATCACATCTCTTAATAAAATTATTGGCAATAATAAGAAGGTGAAGGACCTTGAAGGCAAAGTTAGAGTTTTGGTAGAGAAACTTGAGAGTGTGATCAACACTAAGGTATTTGAATCGGATCCACTTGAGAAAGCTAAAATAGTAATAAACTCTTTTGACTTTGAATTTTCTAACTTAAAGGATATTGCTAGAATAAAAGTTCAGGAAGCCTTTGAAGCAGAAATGCAACAAAAGTTAAGTGTAAATATTCAAAATGATATTGGTAATTTGGATGTATGCATAAAGAATTTGAGGAAAAATTTTGAGACTAGAAAGAGTTTGTATATACAATGTACAAAATCAGAAATCCTAACAGCTGAAGAAGATAAGAAGATCAGAGAGAAGATAGATGCAATTATAGTTGAAACAAACACCTTGACAAGCCCAAATGTAAAGATAAGTTCTGTAGAGAAGAACATAAGGAAGTTAAATGATGAAATCAAAATGTTAGCAGAGGAGAAGAATAGAAAGATGATGGGGATTAACATCTTGAGAGAGCATATCTCAATCAAGACCTCAATTGTTGAAGACCAAATTAAGGAGTGTCTTTCAGCAAAGACATCTTTTAAGAAGTTTAGCTTTAATTCCCTGCAAGCTTGTCAGACAGCAGCATACGGATTGAGTACTCTACTCAATGTTGCTGAATCCATCAGGAAGATATGCGAGAAAAATTTTGAATCATGGAAGTCAGAGTTACGTGACTGTGTTGCAAGCCTACCGGCTTTGCAATAGCTGATAACAAGGTATAAAGTTTTTTTAAAAATTTTTGTACACCCTATCTTTGTCATTGTTGTCAAAGGGGGAGAGATAGCAAAAAATTGAAAATATGTTGAGGAAGGATACTCATAGGGGGAGCTATTCTATGGAGTACTATATTGTATATGTGTTGTATAACATTTGGCCACAATTTTGTGTAAATACTTTGAAGTTTTGTTTGCACACTTAGCCAATTTTCCCATATGTTGCCACCAATGACAAAGGGGGAGATTGTTGGCAATTTGGCTAATGTGGATGCATAGATGTTGTCATTATGGAAACATATGATCTTTATTGAGAGCACATAATCTAGAATGCAAGTATGGCAAGTTGAAGGAAGAAATTGTCTAAGTATGGATACAGTGATCTTGACAGAGCACCCGATGAAGATTTAGTTGGCGACGTCCACTGGAGCAATATTTTTGTTTGCATAGTTAACTGAAGCTTCTACAGAGTATGAGGATACCCCATCTTAGTACACATAAATTTTGGAGCAGTATAGACCAAGTTATTTGAAGTTTACCGAAGACATTTTTTGCAGACAGAACAGTTTTGGAGACAATATTTGCAAAAGAGTTAAGGGATTATTTTTGCTTGTCAAAATAATGACTTAACATTATGAAGGGATGAAATCCTAGATTTTTACTCTTGTATAAAGATTTTGGAAGCTGACCATATAAATTTATTAGCTCTAATAACTCATATATTAGGCATACTTGAAATGTAATGAAAAATAGTGTGTGATGTGGAAAAAGAAAGAAAAGGATAACTTGCGATAGTTGTATATTGTGATAGGAGCAAAGGCTATTGATGCAAAGTTGTAAGCAGTATAACTATAGTCAGAAACATTTTGCATTACCTATTTGGGCAGTGAGCTTAGTTGGTGATCAGGTTTTGTAATCTAACTCCTAACAGGGTTAAGGCTTCTAACAAGGCCTAAAGTCCTTTAACTAGGACAGATCTACTATATATTATGAATTAACTCTTAACAGGGTCCAATATCCCTAACATGATACTTTTGATTAGTGATCTTTATGGGTACCATCCCCACTGGGGTTTTCCCTTGGCTAGGGTTTCCTCGAGAACATATCATGTGTTATGAGTTCTTTCTATTTACTGCTATGTTTGTTAATCAGCTTGATAATCTTTGTATGCACTAAAGTAATCTATTATATCCATAAGTGGGCAAAAGAAAAAGTTTGTGAAATTTTGATTCACCCCCGCCTCTCAGTATTTCCTATTTCTAACACTTCATAGGGAACATATGTTGCCATAATGACAACATCCATGTACATACCTCAGCCAAATTGCCAACAATCTCCCCCTTTTTCATTGGTGGCAACATATGAGAAAGTTGGCTAAGTGTACAAGTCAAAATCTCAAAATTTGTATCAAAATTGTGGCCATAGTATAAAATAAGTATACTATCCTTATATCTCCTCAAAATATACACATAACCTATAATACTTGATAATACTCCATAGAAATCCCCCTATGAGTATCCTTCCTTATCATATATAGACAATTTTCTAAGTATCTCTCCCCCTTTGACAACAATGACAAAATAAAGGGTGGAAAGGGATATACAAAATTGTGTGAAAAATTTTACCTTACTGTCTTATTGCAAAGCCAGTAGGCTTGCAACACAATCTACAAAATTTGACTTCCAAGCCTCAAAATCTTTCTCCCATGCCTTCTTAATTTATTCTACTACATTGAGTAAAGTACTCAATCCATATGCTGCAATCTGACAAGCTTGAAGGGACTCAAAATTGAACTTCTGAAATGATGTCTTAGCAGTAAGACATTCTTCTAGCTACTCTTCTATAATAGTCAGCTTGATTGAGACATGCTCTCTCAAGATGTTTATCCTAATAATTTTCTTATTCTTCTCATCATTCAAAGTCCTTATCTCATCACATAATTTTTTGCTCTTTTTCTCAACTGCACTGATCTTTATGTTTGTGCTAGCCATTGAGTTTGTCTCTGCTACAATTTCATCTTGCTTCTCTTCCTCAATTATTATATTTTCAATTTTTGTACACTGAATTTACAAACACTTTCTAGTCTCAAGATGTTTCCTTAAGTTCTTAATGTGTCTGTCAAGGCTGTCAATGTCATTATTGATATTCTGACTTATATTCTGTAACATCTCAGCTTCATATGCTTCCTGAGCCTTAACCTTAGCAATATCAATCAAATTAGTGTACTCAACATCAAAAGAATTTATTACCATATTTTCTCTTTCAAGTGGGTCTGAATCAAAGAATTTTTTAGATATAACACTTTGTAGCTTCTCAGTCAAATCTTTCAGGCTACCTTCCAAATTCTTAACTTTCTTGTTTTTTCCAATAATTTTGTTCAAAGAAGTGATCAACTCTAATTGATCATCGTCATCAACCACCTTGCTCAAATCTTCAATCAATGTTCTTATTCCTTTCTCCTTTCCAGTCTTAGGAGTAAGACTGATGTCTTCTTGTGGTTCAGTAGGTGTATGGGTTTTTGTTTCCATTTGCTCTTTTGTTCATGTAGTCTCTATTTCAATACTCTTTTCTTGCTCTCCCAAAGCCAAATTGTCAACAATGTTATCCAAACTGTTGAGTACCGCATCATCTGAATCTAAAGTAACTTTTGCTCCTTCAATGTCCATAGATTCTGTGCCAATGTTTATAAAAGAAGAGGGAATATCTTCAACTTCAACTACCTCTGCCTGTTCTGAACTCTATTTCTCTACTAGTTCTGAATCTGATTGCTCTTTGCTATCTTTTCCCGCTACCAAGTTTTCTAGCACTTGCACAACTGCCTGTTCAGTTTCAGTCTTTACTTGTTCATACCGACCTCCCATTATTTGTATAATTCTTCTTTTGGTTCTTAATAGAATTTCAAGTGGCTTGAAGATCTGTTTAAGGTGGTCATCATCTCTTATGTCACAGAACTATCTTATCACATTCTCTCTCATTTTAGTATCTTCTTCTTGTGCTCTCATTTTTCTTCTCACAAGTCTATTGTACAAATCTTCTGGTATCTTTCCATGAATAGTATCAAATTTCTTGTTTGTCAAAATCATATGTGTAACCATTGCATTCTCTAGATTTAATCTATTAGAGGATCCATATAAATCATAGTATTTGTTCATTTTGGTAAAGTCTCCATGCTGCATTATATCTTCATTAACTCTTTCTATCCTTGGTTTCCATGATTTCTTCTTTATTGTTACTTCATCATCTTTTATCTCTGCAACTCTTCTAGGTACTGGTGGAACAATTATTTTTTGTCTTTTACCCGGTCCTGAAGCACTTGCCTTCATTCTTTTGCTTGGTGCTAAAGAAGAGGGTCTCTCTGTCTGACTAATTTCTTGCTCCTTCTTAGGTTCTTCAACCTTTACCTTAACTTGAATGGGTTTTTCACTTGATGCCAAAGGTGGAACTAACAATATCTCACTTTGCCTTATTGCTTCTACAGTCTTTCTTGCAATATCAAATTCCTACTCACTCATACCTGATTATTTTAGAATTTTCTTTATTGTAGACTCCACTCTCTTCTTTGATTGTTTCTCTTCCTTCAGTGTCTTTTCTGAATCAAAGTTTTCATCATATGTTCCAAATCTATTGCCATGAGCATCCACTTTAGTTTTCAACAATCTACTAACATATCCTTCTATTTTAACTTTAGAGTTTTCATAGCCAAGAGGGTCTATGAATTCATGTCTAGGTTCTACTACCTCAATGTAAGTGAAATTAGTATCAACCATAAAACATATATCATCGTTGTATTTCTCAACTAGGGATGGAGGAATTCTTGATCTATTCACCACAATGTTCTGAAAAGTTTTCAACACTAACTTTACACTATCATTAATCTTCTCAATAAGATGTTTCATGTAAACTTTATTAATTCTTTCCATAGTATTCACACCATCATTCCAATCAATAGTGTAAGGAAATCTTCTTAGTAAGTGGAAGAACATGTAAGTAACCAATAAGGAAAATATAAGGTGAGTGTATTTATCTTTCTTTATCTTTTCCAAATTCTCAAACAACTGTATTCTCAGAATTTCACACATATCCACAGGCTTCTTCTCCACACACATCAAATAAGCAATGTGTACCATACCTGCTGGCATATCATCTTCTCTAGAAATTCCACAAAATTTTGTTGTGAAAATCTTACACAAGTATTTTACATCATCTTGCTTAATCTTACTAATGACTATACCTCTTCCATTGTATATTGAACCGGTGTTTTCAATCACAATCTTTCTCATTTTTTTGTCATTCAATGGAATTGCACCAACTTTTGATAATCCAGTCACATCATGAATTAGGTTTGCAGTTATGTCAATAACTCTATCTTCCAACCAAAATTTACCATTATGTATCCTACTCAAAATGATCTTAGTACACTCCTCATCGTCAAATTCATACTTCATAGAGTACTCAATGATTTCATTGTTTTCTAGATGTTCATAACCTTGTTTCACTGACACATCCTTGTTGTACAATTTTTGATATTCACCATTAAAATTACTCTCCCTTAGGGTTTCATATTTGCATCCAAGATAACTTTTAACATTCTCTAAATGAAGAACTCCATCTGGTATGGATGATAAAGCTAAACTAGCATCTCTTTCTGAGGGTTCAACTAGATCTTTCTTAGTTCTAGGTCTATTCTTATCCTTGATGTTGTGAATCAATGACACATCCATGATTATATCTAATTACTTAAGCTGATTCAAGATCTTAGTCGGATAAATACCTTAAATTTGCAAAATTAGGGCTTTCGCTTGATCGACGCTTCAAACTTTTGCAAATCACTTCCAAACTTCTTTCTTCGCTTTCCAAATCACTTCTAATCACTTGATAATTACAATAAATTCAATTTCAATCTTTTAATACTTAGCATTTACTCGATCTGACATCGCATTCAATACTTTTGCCGCTAAAATGCCAAAAGCTGATTCTGTAAACTTGCAACCATAAATCTTCTTGCGACCTCACAAAACATAATATTTCTTTTTGTGCACTTAACGATAGCATTAGTATAATATAACAAACCTTCATCTAACTTCGCAAAACTTAACTCATTCAAAATCTAATTCTACACTAATTCTAAGTTCCTAAACTACAAAAATTTACATAATTTAAGTGCTTAAAGAAGGGTTAGGTAAAGAATCATTCTTACCATCAGATACATTACCTTCCTGATTACCTTAAGTGCTGAATATACCTTCTTGATCTGTGACTTTAACAAATTTTACTTCATCTTCATTGCTACAACAACCTTTCTCTTTGTTTCCTGCATTTTCATTCCTTCTTGCATAGTTTCTAGGGTTAGGGTTATGATGATAACCTCCATTGTTCATTCTGCAAAATCTTGTTGTGTGTCCAATCTTGTTACATATCTGACAAATGATTCCATTGGTTCCATATCTAGGTGTTTGCTGATTGATTTGTATCCTGCAATTTCTAGCAATATGTCCAATTTTGTTGCATCTGAAACATACTATTCCATTTCCTCTTTTCATGTCTTCAGTTGATCTCTGATCTACATTGTTAGTATTTCTAGGCATTCTACTATTGTAATTATTCTCAATAAAGTTAGATCTTCTAAATTCAATAGCTCTATGTCCAAAACCATGACAATTATAACAATATCCATTCAGAGGTTTGAATTGTTTACCTGTACAATCTCTCTTCATATGACCAATAGTATTACAAGTAAAACATCTACCTTTGAATTCTCTTTGCATACCTTTGGATTGTTCATCTTGCTTTGGTGGTTCTTCTTGCTTTGGTGCATCTTCTTGCTTCGGTGATTCTTCTTGCTTAGGTGCATCTTCAGATTTGTTCTCATCTAACTTCTTTTCTTCACTGTTTTCACATACATTCAGATCTGGTTTCTTGCTTTCACTAACTATCTTCAATATGTTAAATCCAAGACCAATTTTTTCATAGAATGGTTTTCCATAAGATACCTGCTCATTAATATTTTCACTGTTTGAATATAGTCTCTCAAGTTGTTGTTTGGATTGAGTCAATTCACCTTTCACAATCTTGTTGTATTTCTCAAGTTCATCATACTACAATTTGACTTTATCAAATTTAGATGTTACCTTGCCAAGTTTAGATTTCAGATCTTCATTTTCATTCTTCAAACTTTCATTCTCAGATCTCAGATTGTCATTTCCATCTTTCAAGCTAAGCTTAAGATTTGCTATCTTCAATTCATGTTTAAGGATCACATTTTCTTTTTCTAAATCATCACAATCTTCAACAAGAATTTTAGATTCCTTCTTAGATTTTAGATCTTCTATCTTACCTTTCAATTTGTCAATAAGATTCTTTGCATCATCATACTTTCTTTTCAGAGTGTTTCTTTCATCAGTAAGCATATCAATTTGTTCAAGAGCTTCTTCAAGATTCTTTTGTAACTGATCCATATCCATAGAGATCTTACTCAAGCTTCTAGGCTTTCCTTGAATGTTTCTTCTCTGAGTAACTGTGCTCTAATACCAATTGTTAGAAATAGGAAATACTGAGAGGTGGGGAGGGGGGGTGAATTAGTATTTCACAAACTTTTGCTTTTTCCCACTTATGGATATAACATATTACTTTAAAGCATAAGAAACTAAATAGCATACATAACAGTAGATGTACAGAACTCATAACACATGATATGTTCTCGAGGAAACCCTGGCCAAGGGAAAACCCCAGTGGGGATGGTACCCACAAAGATCCACTAATCAAAAGATATCCTATTAAGGATGTTGACCCTATTAGGAGCCTGTTACAATCATATAGTGTATCAATCCTGGTTAAGGGACTATAGGCCTTGTTAGAAGCCTCAACCCTTTTAGGAGTTGTAGATACAAAACTTGATTACCAGATGAGCTCACTACCCAAACAAGTAATACAAATGTTTACTGATTATAATATGGTACTGCTTACAACTTCACATCAACAACTTTCACTGCTATCACAATATACAACTATCACAAGTTACAAGCTACATTTCAAGTATGTTCGATACATCTTTATTTATACAAGATACAAACATAATATATTTCTCCTGTCAGCTTGCATATCTTTATCCAAGAGTAAACATCTAGGATGTCATCTCTTTATAATATTAAGTCATTATTTTGACAAGCAAAATAATCCCTTAATTCATTTACTAGTTCTACATTCAAAACTACTTTGTCAATTGTACTCTGTCATCGGTAAAATAATCATAACTTTGTCTGTACTATCTGTACTCTTTTGTGCACTGAGATGGGGTATCCTTAGACACCATAGAGTTTATGTTCAACTGCACAAACTCTGATCATGTTCCAGTGAACGTCACCAAAACAAATTGTATCGGGTGCTCTGTAAAAAACACTGTTCATACTTAGACAATTTTAGTCTGCAATCTTCCATACTAACTTTCTAGCTTATGAGATCTTCATAGGGAACATATGTTGCCATAATGACAACATCCATGTACATACCTTAGCCAAATTGCCAACAATCATATCCTATTGGCTATTCTCCAGAGGATATGCTTGACCATTCCATTTGCTCTGATTGATCTATCTTTGCGCTTGACATGTTAGTTCTCATCTGATACTATCCATCTCTTTCCTAAGTGTTCAGTACTATCACTACTAGGCTGACCATGCAGGATTTTCTATCTCTCTCTGCACTTCATTCTTTGGAGTTAGGTCTCTGTCTATTTGACTTCTTGGCTGATCTATTCTTTGACTGGATGTGATCCCAAATCGATCTCACATTGGTCAAAGAGGGGAAAATGTATACACCTAAAAATGGTCATCTAGACTATTAGCCCCTTGCTAGCATTTTTGCTAAAATCATCAATTTCTTATTCTTGATCAAATCCTAGTTCTATCATATATTCGATTATTTTCTATGGGCTAACCATCTTATCCTAAGTCTTTATTTATTAAAAGGAATATTTCCTCCCCTTTTAATAAATAAAAAATCCCCCACTTTTCCTCTTATCCTAAGTTGCACCAATAAAGCATTATTCTTATTTTATAAAAAGGAGAAAAGCACTTTTTGTCTCATATGGACACAAAAGTCAACTCTTATTTTCTCATTGGAGGATACTTGTGCACATGGGTTGCTCTTCTTTGATGCTCCACCGTTGATTAAATCTTTTTCTTCTTAATCTCCATGGTCCATTCCTTCTCGTTTCTTATAAAAGGAGAGCTCTCTTCTTCATTCTAGATCCCCAAATTTTTATGCTAATGTTATGCTACAGGTTTTCTAGGTCACTTTGGAGCTTTTGAAGATTTGGAGCATTCTTGGATTTCATACTTTCATGCTATCATAGTTTCATTTCTTGCATTATCATGGCATTCATAGCTTCATATTAGCTTAGTTTCCTTTATGCTTTAGATTACTTCATCTAGCTTAATTAGGAGGCTTTGTAATACTTGTACTTTCCTTTCATAGCTTAGCTTGCATTTCTATTCTTAACATAGCTTGCATTTCATCTCCATTTGGATTCTTGGAGATATTGGCATTCTTGCCATTGTCTCATTGAATCTCCCATTGCATGGTTTACTAGCAAGGTTATTGGCTTAATAGCTCTAGCTGAGAGCACTCTTAAAACCCTTTCACTCCATGCCTAGGGAGCTCTAAATTGATTTCTCAAGGTTTCCAATCCATGGATTCTCTTGGAAGCAATGATTTAGAGAAGTGGACATCTTAGTGTGTACATTTTTTTCCATTTGATTCTTGGGGATATTGGCATTCTTGCTCTTGTCTTCATTTGAATCTCCCATTGCGTGGTTTACTAGCAAGGTTATTGGCTTAATAGCTCTAGCTAAGAGCATTCTTAAAACCCTTGCACTCCATGCCTAGGGAGCCCTAAATCAATTTTTCAAGGTTTCCAATCCATGGATTCTCTTGGAAGCAATGATTTAGAGAAGTGCACATCTTAGTGTGTACAGTATGATCTTGCACCGCTACCAATAATGCGCAATGATGAATATTAGAGTGTAATAACTTTGTAACCTTGCAAGTAAACCACTTTTCATGTAGCTTGCATTGTTAGACTTCATGTTCATTTGCATTTTTAGGCTGCATTATGAGTTTGAGAGGGTTTTCCTTCATCTTTCTTTTGGACTTTTAAACATGAAAGCATAAGCTATTTGAGCTTTCTAGCTTAGTTTCCTTTATTCTCTAGATTAGCTCACATAGCTTAATTAGAAAGGCTTGTAATACTCTCCCTTCATATCTTAGCTTGCATCTTCATTCTTAGGATAGTTGCATTGCATTTCCATTGTTGATTCTTGAGGATATTGGCATTCTTTCCCTTGTCTCTTTGAATCTCCCATTGTGTGGTTTACTAGCAAGGTTGCATGCTTCAATAGCTCTAGCTGAGAGCACCATCAACATCCTTGTGAGTCCATGCCTAGGGAGCTCTAGGTCACTTTCTCAAGGTTTCCCTTTCATGGATTCCCTTGGAAGTAATGACTTAGAGAAGTGGACATCTTAGTGTGTACATCAACTATAACAAAGATACTATAAAATCCTTGTTTAGTTCTCGAAAGTCCTAAGACAAAATCCATACTCACACTGTCCCATGGATTTGTTGGAATAGAAAGTGGTTGATAGAGACCCTGATTGGTCCTAACTCCTTTAGCCCTTTGATAAATAGTGCATGACTCAACAAAATTTCTGACATCAGTGGGTAACCAAGGCCAATGATAGTTTCTCCTTACAAGTTCAAGTGTCTTATCTATGCCAAAATGACCTCCTAATGTACCACAATGCTTCTCTCTAGTCATATTTTCTCTCATGGAGTATTTAGGAATACAAAGTTGACCTCCATTGAACAAAAGTCCATTATGCAAAAAATATTTTGAATAAGTAGTATTATATGCATCTGATAGAGTAGAGAAAACCTCATAGATATCACCAAAGTCTGAATCATCCTTGTATAAGTGTTTGAGGGCATCAATTCCTATGCTTTGTAACTGCACTTCTTCAATGAAAATCACTCTTCTACTGAGATCATTTGCAACTTTATTTGAAGTTCCTTTCTTATGCTTTATGGAAAATGTGAATGCTTGGAGTTGTTCAACCCATTTCATGCGCCTGTAGCTTAGTTTATCCTGATTGTTCAGAAAACTTAAAGCATGATTATCTGTAAAGACAATAAATTACTTAGGAAGCAAGTAGTGCCTCCATTTTTTGAGGGATTGAACCATAGCATAAAGTTACAAGTCATATGTATTGTATTTCTTCTTTGCTTCATTCACTTTTTCAAAGAAGAAATCCATTGGTCTTCTATCCTGACTAAGGACTATGCCTATGGCCAGATTGCTAGCATCGGTCTCCACTGTGAATAGTTTGTCAAAGGAAGGTAGTGCCAAAATGGGATATTGTGCTACTCTCTCCTTCAAATACTTGAAAGCTTTATCTGCTTGTGTTGTCCACTAGAATTTTGTTTTTCTATCACCCTTGAAGGTATCAAGTAAAGGTGCACACATGTGACTAATTTTTTTGATAAACTTCCTATAAAAGGTATCCAATCCATGAAAGCTCCTGACTTCTCCTGGAGTCTTTGGTATGGGCCAATTAATGATAGCCTCTAAATTTTTAGGATCCATTTTCAATGTGCCCTTTGAGATAAAAGAAACCCAAGAATATAAAATCTTGATTTTAGGGTTTAGTTACCTTTCCAAGCTCTGACAGAGAAATTGATAAGTTTCAAGGTGTTTTTGGGACATTTGAAACATCTTCAAGGTATTAGTGAGGTTGGGTTATCACCCGATTTCATACTTCCTTCGCAAAGTAGGGCTACAAGGAAGAGGCCTAATTAGCCCTCCTTCTGGGTTTATAGAGTTTTTGACACCCTCCCTTCACAGTACCAAGGCTAGAGTTCTTAAGTGACCCTCACTCATTTGCATATCCCTCTAGGATTTTTGGGGTTTTAAGTCATCAATAGGCCGTACAATGCCTGAACCAAGATTGAGGGTTTTAAGGGCTTTTTAGACTTCATTGAGTCACTGAACTGTTTGGCTTTCTACTACAACCTTCTTGGATTTCTCAAGCTCTCTCCTCCACATTATATTGTCTTCATACATGTCCCTTAACTCCCTCCAAAGGGCTTGCTTTGAAATTCTTTCCTCTATCTTCTAGAGCACTTGTACTGCTGACCGCTCCTAATTGGGCATTGCCTTAGCTCACCTAGGGCATGGTCAAACAAATAGATGCACTCACACTCTAGGGCCTTGTAGATATATTAATACAAGGTATGGTCTCTACTACCAAATTATAAGGAACCATGGTGTGGCCATAGTGGGAAATGGAGTTACAGCCCTACAACTTCAAGTCTCTCCAAATTGGCAGCAGACTGTTTAAAACAAAGAAATGAACAAAATGCACACTAAAACTTGAAAAGAACTAAACCTATCACACACACATGAAGGTCTAAATACACAAGACAATGTATCCTAAAAAGATACACCAAAACTTCACTCTATTCACATGCAATCAGTCCATAAATAGTGACTGTTACACACCAGACTCTGTTCAGACTAGTCTTTCCGTATAGATTCATACAAAATGATATCCAACCTCCAAATTAGGGTTTTTTAGGTTATATATAACCTTCTCCTTGGGATGAGTGTTAGGCTAGGGCTTTTAGCCATTTAGGTAAAGGTTATAACCTCCAAAGGAAAAGTTTCTAGCAACTTTTGAGCAAATTTTTGTTGCTTGAGCATCTTTGCTCTTACACTATCAAATGACCAATTTTTAGGTCCTCCTAAGGCACACATGTGCTCATACCTCAACCAAACACCTAAACCTAGACTCCTACTAACATAGCAGATCAATGAACTCAAGATGACAACATGCCCTAAGTCATTATGCCATTTACATTAAGAACCAACTGAGCTTCTAGGTCCTAGCCTAGGCCTAGACACACACACACTGAGCCAAGCTCTTATTTTAATTACATGCTTCATTGAAGAAGTTATTCTCACAAAAAAAATTGGATGGTGGGAGCCCTTAGAAGGGTGCTCTTGCACCATACTCCCCCTCAACACAAATTAAGGCACTTTAGGGTCAAGAAGAGCTAGGTCAACTCTAAACTTCTTGAACTATCCTTCCTCAATCTAGGTGGCTTTAGATTCAGGCTGATCCATCCATTTGATTAGATGTTCCATGTAAAATTGATGTCTAGTAGTCTTCTTCACCCTAGATTCTAAGATCTTCTCTGCTTTGGCTGGCTTCTTCTTGGGCATTACATTGGTGTCTATGTCTTGCAGCACCTTTGGTGGATCCATACCTTGATGTTTGATGTCTTCTTTGAACATAACCAGGTCTACAACATTAAACACTGGTGAAATGGCTAAGTCTGATGGCAAGTTCACCTTATAGGCATTCTCTCCATATTTGGCTAAAATCTAACATGGGCCTACTCTTCTCATTTGTAGCTTGGTGGGCATGCCCTTCTACATCCTTTCTTTGTTAAGATGGACCATGACATAGTCCCCAATTTGAAACTATACTTCTTTCCTCTTTTCATCCACTTTAGCTTTGCATTTATGAGTGGACTCCATGATGGTTTTCTTCACCTGCTCTTGAACCTCCTTGATGGTTTGAGTGAAATCTTTAGCTTGTCCACTCTTCAACTCCATAGAACCTATGTCCCTTAACTCACACACTCCTCCAGGGTGTCTTCCATACACAATCTCAAAAGGACTTCTTCCTGTGGTCCTATTTACACTATCATTATAAGCATATTCAGCTTGAGATATAACAAGATCCCAAGTCTACCCATACTCCTTTGTCAAACACCTTAGCAAGTTGCCAAGCACCCTATTTATGACTTTAGTTTGACCATCAGTTTGAGGATGGTATGCTGAACTGAAAGAGAGATTAGTTCCTAACCTTTTCCATAAGGTTTTCCAAAAATGACCCATGAAATTGCTATCTCTATTAGACACAATACTCAGAGGGAGTCCATGAATCCTAACTATCTCTTTGAAGAAGAGATGTGCTACATAGCTTGCATCATGAGTAGTTCTACATGGAATGAAATGACGTATTTTAGAGAACCTGTCTACTACAACATAGATGCTATCCATACCTAATTTGGTTTTAGGGAGTCCAACCACAATGTCCATGCTCACACACTCCCAAGGCCTATTGGAATTGGCAAAGGTTGATAGAGTCCTAAATTTCTTGAACCTCCTTTGGCTCTTTAACACACTCCATATTGCTCTACATATCTTCTCACATCCATTGCTAGATTAGGCCAAAAATAGTATCTTTGCACCAACTCCAATGTCTTATTTATGCCAAAATGTCCACTTAGACTACCATTATGCTTCTCTTGAATTAGATTTTCCCTCATGGATCCTCTAGGTACACATAACTGATTACCTTTAAACAACCCATTTTGAAGGGTATAATCTACAAACTCACCATGGAAATGGTTCTCAAACTCTTGGCACACCTTGTAGGCTTGTGAGAAGTCTTCATCCTCCTCATATAAGTCTTTGAAACCTACTATTCCAATGCTTTGTATCTATACTTCTTGGATAGTCAAAAGCTTTCTACTCAAGGCATTTGCTAACTTGTTGAGCTGCCCCTTCTTGTGTTTAATTGTGAAGGTAAAGGATTGGAGATACTCCATCCACTTCATATTCCTATTGCTAAGCTTTTCTTGATTATTTATATAGCTCAAGGCCTAATTATTAGTAAATACAACAAATTCTTTTGGCAAGAGGTAATGCCTCCACTTCTTGAGGGATTGTACTAATGCATACAATTCTAAGTCATAAGCTGAATACTTTTTCTTTACCTCATTGACTTGCTCATTGAAGAATGCCACAGGCTTTCCTTCTTGGCTGAATACACCCCCTACTGCTACACCACTTGCATCACATTCTGTTGTGAACAACTTATCAAAAGTAGGTAAGAGTAAGATAGGTTTGGTAGCTACCTCTTGCTTCAATGTTTGAAATGCTTTCTCAGCTACCTTAGTCCACTTGAACTTGGTTTTAAGTCCTCCCTTGATGGTGTCTAGCACTGGTGCACAAATCCCACTGAAGTTTCTCACAAAATTTCTATAAAATTGGGCTAATCCATGAAAACTTCTAACTTCAGTCCCTATTTTAGGGGTAGGCCAATTCAAGATTGCCTCCACCTTGCTTGGGTCCTTTTTCAAAGTACCCTTGGACACCACAAATCCCAATTAAACCAGCTCCTACTGCATGAACTCACACTTCTCTAGGTTGATAGAAAATTTCTCCTCATGTAGCTTCTTCATAACTAGCCTCAAGTACTCAAGATGCTCTTCTTTGGTTTTGCTATAGATGAGGATATCATCTAGATATACCACTACAAATTTGCATGTGAAGTCCTTCAAGACCTCATTCATCAGCCTCATGAAGGTGCTTGGGGCATTGGTAAGCCCAAATGGCATTACAAGCCATTCATACAATCCATCTATGGTTTTGAAAGCGGTCTTCCACTCGTCACCCTCCTTGATTCTAATTTGGTGATAACCACTTTTTAGATCCAACTTAGTGAAATACATAGCACCTCCTAAGAAATCCATCAAATCTTCTATTCTTGGAATTGGGAACCTATACCTGATAGTGATCCTATTGATAGCCCTTGAATCTATGAAAAGTCTCCATTTTCCTCCTTTCTTGGATGCCAAGACCACTGGGACTGCACATGGACTAATACTCTTCTTAATTAGTCCTTGATCTAATATTTCTTGCACTTTTCTTGCCACTTCCTTATTCTGATCAGGGGTAAGCTTGTAGGCTACTTTGTTAGGTAGAGATGCATCGGGTACAAAGTCTATTTGATGACTTATGGCTCTTCTTAGAGGTAGTGTTATAGGGGTTCCATCACTCATAATGTCTTTGAATTATTCTAACATTTGTTGCACTTCTAATGGTGTTTCTGCCTACAACTTCTTGTCATCCTCCTTTGGCTTCACCATGATAGCACATCCTATTGTCTCCTCATCATGTAGTGCATGTAGGAACTCCTTACCACTGCTAAGCAACACACTAGGTGTTTTAGAAGTACCTTCTTCATTCTCTGTTATGGACTGAATCTTGAATGTTCTTCCATCTTTCTTGAAAGAAATGGAGTTCTCTTCTCTATCATAGATCACCTTCCTATCAAATTGCTAGGGTCTTCCCAATAAGAGATGGCATGCATCCATGGGTAGGATATCAAAAAGAACTTTGTCCTTATAGCCTCCAATTGAAAACTCCACCCATGTCTGCTCATTTACTAACACACTCTGCTCTTGATTCAACCAAGTCACCTTGTAGGGGTTTGCATGGGGAACCTTTGTGAGTTTGAGGTTCTTTGCTGCTTCCTCTGCTATGATGTTATTAGTGGACCTTGAATCCAATATAACTTTGCAAACTTTGCATTGCATCTTGCATCTAACTCTAAAAATAGCTCTCCTCTACTTGGGTTCACCTTGGTTAGGTTTCCTTATGAGTGCTCTTCTAAACATTAAGTTTTCACCTATTTATGATTCTAGTTTGCTGACCTCATTGGTACATGAGCTGCTACTATCTTCTTGGGTATAGGCTACCCTCTTTTCATTGCTTGAGTTTGATGGCTTGTTAGGACACCTATAAGCAAGGTGCCCAAGCTATCCACATTGATAACATTTCATTATGGAAAAGTAGGAGCTACTTCTTCCTACACCTCTTCCTCTATTTCCTTGAGAACCTCTTCCTCTACCAAAAGATCCTCTTGTACTAATTTTTGAACTTTGTTCCAAAAGTTTTCTCTCCCCTTGGCTTCTTGAGTCACCACCTCTTCCACTAGAACCTCCTCTTTGACCCCCTCTAGAGTCTCTACCTTTGCCTCTATTCTTTGAGTTAGGTTCGTGCTTCCTTCTTTGCTTATCTTCAAGTTTTTGTGCCATATGTTGACACCCAAGGACTGTGGTGGGAGTGAAAAAGCTCATATCCTCTGCTATGCTCCATTTCAGACCACTTAGGTACCTTGCCACCTTAATGCTCTCTTCTTCCTTAACTTTAGATCTCAAGCTCAACTTGTGAAACTCTTTAGTGTAGGTGGCTACATCCATCTCCTTCTGTCTAAGATTCAATCTCCTCCTATGTTGCTAGATCTCATAATTAGAAGGTAGGTATGCTTCCTTTACTTTGTTGACCATTGCTTTCCAATTGGAGATTGGGTTCTTTCTCTCTTTCTCCCTTTCTTCTTGAAGGTAGTTCCACCAGGTTAAAGCTTGAGCTCTCAACCTAGATTTGGCCACTTTGACCTTTTGTGCCTCTAAAATCTCTTCACATTCGAAGTGATTCTCCATGCCTTCAATCCATTGCATCACAAGCTTTGTATCCATCCTGTCAGTCAGTAGTGGGACACCCTCAAGTGCCTTGCCGGTGATAGCCTTCAAAGCCTTAAGAAATTTCTCATCTTGGGTTGGAGGATCAAGAGTGGGAACATCATCATCAATGGTCTTCTCTTTCTCTTTGGCATCCTGCTCATCCATCCTATCTTTCACCTTATCTACCTTTTCTTGGACATCATCCAAGAGTTGTTCCATTTGCATCAATCTTTCTTGCAGGAGTTTGTTAGCTTCCTCCTGATCTTCCACCTTCTTAGCAAGCTTTGAATTAGTCACAATTTTCTTCTTGTGTTATGATACAACTGACTCTTCTGAAGGTTGAAACATCCACTTTCCACTTCCCAATCCTTAAGAGGCTCTGATACCAATCTAATGTTGAGGTTAGGATAGACTAGCTCGTCTATGCCTCTGATCCTTAACCAGGACCCTAGTGTTCTCCTAACACCTATGTAGGTCTATAGGATTCTCTTCTCATCAAAAGATCCCCTGACCTAGCCTAACCTGACCATCAAGTATAGCTTTATCAACTTGCAACCTATCAAGCATTGCTTCCTAGCACCATCCCTTACATAGGCTTATAAGGGTCTTTTAAGGTTCAGTTACCTTTCCAAGCTATGAAAAGGAAATTAATGAGTTCCAAGGTGTTTTTGGGACATTTGAAACATCTTCAAGGTATTAGTGAGGTTGGGTTATCACCCGATTTCATATTTCCTTCCCAAAACAGGGCTACAAGGAAGAGGCCTAATTAGCTCTCCTTTCGGGTTTATAGGGTTTTTGACACCCTCCATTCACACTACCAAGGCTAGATTTCTTATGTGACCCTCACTCATTTGCATATCCCTCTATGATTTTTGGGGTTTTAAGTCATCAACAGGCCGTACAATGCCTGATCAAAGAT
Organism: Chamaecyparis obtusa; assembly: GCA_027943335.1. Lineage (NCBI taxonomy): Eukaryota > Viridiplantae > Streptophyta > Pinopsida > Cupressales > Cupressaceae > Chamaecyparis > Chamaecyparis obtusa. The sequence goes on along the minus strand of BSBK01001458.1, from coordinate 1,726,863 downwards.
TGAGGGTTTTAAGAGCTTTTTAGACTTCACTGAGTCACTAAACTATTTGGCTTTCTAATGAAACCTTCTTGGATTGATCAAGCTCTCTCCTCCATAGTATATTGTCTTCATACATGTCCCTTGACTCCCTCCAAAATTATTTCTTTGAAACTCTTTCCTCTATCTTCTAGAGCACTTGTACTGCTGACCGCTCCTAATTGGGCATTGCCTTAGCTCACCTAGGGCATGGTCAAACAAATAGATGCACTCACACTCTAGGGCCCTAAAGATATATTCATACAAGGTAGGGTCTCTACTAAAAAATTCCAAGGAACCATTTTTAGGAATGAATGCAAAGTATTTTGGCAGTCATTCTGTAGCAGTTGTTGTTGCATTCATGACTTGGATTGTCATTGATGTCAACACAGCGATATTCTGGATATCAGCAGGAAAGTAGGTATAGTTTTGTTTTGCGCACATGTTGTATTTCAGATTGGATTTTGCATAGTTGATGGTATGTTCTTTGGTGTGTTATTAACCTATGGTTAATAGCGCAAAAAGAAATTCATTCATTTATGAGAGTTATGAGCATTTTGGTGAAAGCAGTGTTTAGACAGTGTTTCTGTGAAGCAATTTTTAGAAATAAGAGGATATCTCTTAGCTGGGATGGAATCTAATTTTGTGCAGTTAAAGGGATGTTGGAGACTCATTAATGATGATGTAGTTCATAGCACAAAATTTGAAGATATGTTTGGAGAAAGTTACAGTATCTGGAAGCCAACAATTTTATGTGAAATTTTGTGTGTAGCGTGTAGAATTTATTATTTTGTAATTGAGGACCGACTCATTTGTAATTATTTGAGTTTGGTATTTAAGAAGGAATTTTTTCCTTGTTGAAATATGTACTATGAAGGTTGAGATGTGAATATATGCATGAAGTGAAGAAAAGAGCTAATTCAGTGATGAAGGAAGACTTGTGAGTACAGAGATCTGGAATTGTGATCTTGTGTAGCAGAGAGTGTGGTTTTGGCATAGTGTGAAGGAGGTAATATATTTCATATTATTCTATTGAATAATTCTAAGATCTTTTGGACAGTGGGTTTAGAGATCTTGCCTTGAAGCTGTTTGGGCAGTGGGTCCTTCTATCTTCCATAAACTCTTAACCGGGTTAGAATCTTTTAACAGGGATTCAAAATCTCCTAATAGGGATTTATATGTACTGAATGTATTTCATAAGACTCCTAATAGGGTCCATCTTGTAACAAGGAACTTTCATATTAGTGCATCATTTTGTGGGCATCATTCCCACCAGGGTTTACTCTTTTCAAGAGGTTCCCTAGTCAACATATCTTGTGTTATTGTGCAATTGTGTATGGTTATCTTTCTATGGTTGATTAGTACATTAATTATATTGTTTAAAGTAGTTGAATGGTTAAATTATCAGATAACTAATTCACCCCCCCCCCTCTCAGTTATCTTGGGGATCTTTACTTTCTAACAACCATGGTGTGGCCACAGTGGGAAATGGAGTTACAACCCTACATCTTCAAGTCTCTCCAAACTGGCAACAGACTATTTAAAACAAAGAAATGAACAAAATGCACACTAAAACTTGAAAAGAACTAAACCTAGCACACACACATGAAGGTCTAAATACAAAATACAATGTCTCCTACAAAGATACACCAAAACTTCACTCTATTCACATGTAATCAGTCCATAAACAGTGATTGTTACATACCAAACTCTGTTCAGACTGGTCTTTCCATACAAAATCATAAAAAATGATATCCAACCTCCAAATTAGGTTTTTTCAGGTCATATACAACCTTCTCCTTGGGATAAGTGTTAGGTTAGGGCTTTTATCCATTTAGGTAAAGGTTATAACCTCCAAAGGAAAAGTTGCTAGCAACTTTTGAAAAAGTTTTTGTTGCTTGAGAATCTTTGCTCTTACACTATCAAATGACCAATTTTTAGGTCCTCCTAAGGCACAAATGTGCTCATAACTCAACCAAACACTTGACCCTAGACTCCTACTAACGTAGCAAATCAATGACCTTAGGATGACAACATGCCCTGAGTCATTGTGCCATTTACATTAAGAACCAACTGAACTTCTAGGTCCTAGCCTAGGCCTAGACACACACACACTGAGCCAAGCTCTTATTTTAATTACATGATTCATTGAAGAAGTGCTTCTCACAACAAAAATTGGATGGTGGGAGCCCTTACAAGGGTGCTCCTACACCATTTTTAGGGGCCAAAATACTCAGGACTGCACAAGGGCTGAGACTCTTTTGTATGAGTCCTTTTGTTAGTAATTCACTGATTTGTCTAGTGACTTTTGCATTCTCATCAAGAGTGAGTTTATAAGAAGCCTTATTTGGTAGGGAAGCATCTAGGATGTAATCTATTTGGTGACAGATGTCCCTCAATGGTGGGAGTTCATCTAGTGTGTCTCCTACAACTATTCCTTTGTACTTTTGCAGTAGGCTATCTACTTCCTTCGGTACTTCATTGTGCATTGTCATCTCCTTTGGTTTAAGGACTAGGGAATATCCTACATCAAAATATTGAATAGTGCCAATCATCTCTTCTTCTCCTACAAGCATGACTAATTGTTCTTTTGGTTTTTCTTGTTGAGGATCAAGAAGAAGGAGTAGGTTGTACTTGTGACCATTTTAAATAATTTGGTATTTGTTTGTGAATCCATCATGTTTAGCATATAGATCATACTACCATTAACATCCTAACAAAAGGTGACATACATCCATATCTACAACATCACAAAGGACTCTATCCTTATAGTCTTTAATAGAGAAATCTACCCAAGCTTGTTCATTTATGAGGGTCTGTTTCCCTTTTGTCAACTAAGATACATGGGATGGGTTTGGGTGGGGTATCTTTTCTAATTTTAATTTATCTACCATTTCTCTAGATACAAGATTTTTAGTAGAACCAGAATCAATTACTACCTTGCATACCTTTTCATGGCTCTTGCAGTTGGTTCTGAAAAGACTTTTTCTTTGAGGAGGTTCCACTAGAATGGGTGGTTGGATCAAAGTCCTCTACATCATGAGGCTTACTCCATCTTCTCCAGTATAGTCTCTCACACTATCAACATCATCTTCTTGCACTAGGTTGGCTCTTCTTTCACCTTGTTTATTCTTCTTGTCTCTGTTCGGACACCTATTGGTGTAGTGCCCTGTCTAATTGCAGTTATAACATCTAATTTGTCCATTATTTCTTCCTCCATTTCTACCCATGTCATTTCCTCTTCTACCTCTATATCCACCTCTTGAATTTCTTTCTCCTTGGGTGTTCTCCTTATTAGATTCTCCTTGTGGTCTATTGCTCTGTCCTCTTCCCCCAAAGTTTCCTTTACCTCTTTCATTCTTTTCTTTTCCTCTACCACTCTGTTCATTCCTCCTTTTGAAATTTTCTTCAACTTTCAATGCCAATTTATAGCATTCATTCATGATGGTAGGGCTTGTCAAACTTAGGTCATCCTAAATTGAGACCCTTAGGCCTTGCATATACCGAGCAAGCTTCACACATTTTGGTTCAGCAAGCTTGGATTTCATCACCAATCTCTAAAATTCTTCAGTATAGCTAGAGATGTCCATCTCTTTCTATCTTAGACTCATTCTTCTTTTATGAAGTTTAACTTCATAATCTTTAGGGACATAAGTTTCCGTAAGTAGGGCCACCATCTTCTTCCAAGTGGTGACTGGATTCTTTCCATTCTTCACCCTATCATCTTTAGTGAAGTTCCACCATGTGAGTGCAAAGCCTTTGAGCTTTGACTTAGCAATCTTCACCCTATAATTCTCAAGGACATCTTCACTATCAAAGATACTATTTAGGGCATCCACCCAATCCATTGTAGCATCTGGGTCCATCTTCCCATTGTATGAAGGCAACTTAAGCTTGGCATCCATGGTTCTCCTCTCCATAGATTTTAGAGTCTTCATAAGTAGCCTCTAGTTTGTAGGACATTCTTCTTCCTCCTGCTCAAGGGGTTCTTCATCACTCCCTTCTTCAACATCATCATAGTTCTCACTACTTCTCTTTTGAAGCTCTTCCTTAAGCCTATCCATTTCTTGTCTCATTTGCTGCATCTCAGTGTCTCTTCGGTCATCATGTTGTGTCCTTTGCTCTCTCAGGTATCTTACTATCTCTACATTGGTCATCGTTGATGACAATCCTCCTTCATCTTCTCATTCCATGGTGCTAGTATATTTTTACCCTAAGGATCTTAGATGCTTTGATACCACTTGACGCAAAGCTCTCCCCTATTCAGGCAACTTAGTAAATGGTGAGACCTTTGGTGTTTCTCTAAACCCAAGGTGGGATTAGGAGAGTGCTCTACACCTTTAAAAGATCCTATAACAAATACAAATCCACTATCCTCACTTCATGATTTAGTGCCTTTATCTAGCTTTTACTCCCCTAGGCTTGATTGATGCTCAGTTGAGTCCTTGATCGATTGAGCTTAGTTAATACTCGGTTCCTTTGATAACTAAGTGATTCGGTAACTTCACTGAGTATATTACTGACGCTCAGTAATCCTACTATGAAGTGTCCTGACTAGTTCAAACTTGGAATGGGAACCTTTGTGTTGGAAAGGGGATGGAAAGGTTCCATGCTTTCTATATGCCTCCTATGGGAATAATTTCCACAACTTACAAGTTTTGGGACATCCAGTGCTCAGTTTAAGCCTACCAGCTTGTAGCCTTTTGAACAGGGTTCTATGGACTTAGTTCCAAATTATTACAAAGAGACTATAAAATAAATTTTAGATTTGAATACCCTTTATCGAGTTGAGTCAAGCCTCCAAATCACAAGATCTCAAACAACTCAGACCGTGTCAAACAACTCCTGACCCACTAGTCCTAATAGGGCTAATTAACTTGGTTATTTAAGGGAATGTTCACTAGTCGGTGACCCAAGGCAAACCAATAATTGAAATGATACTAGGAATCCCAAAGAGACAATAATATTATATCAAATTTCTTTTACCCACCCCTGAAGTGCTGCTGTCACTTCACTCTTCCATCTTCTGCACCAAGCACATAGAGATGCTTGGTCTAGAGCTTGCAAACATACTTCACAAGGCAATCCCCTTTCTCCTAAGCTCCTAAGGATCTAGAATACATTCAACCTACTTGCACTTCCCCACTTTTCATGGGAATCCCATGAAGGAAAAGCAAGTTAGGGCATTATTTGTTTGGAAGCCTGGCTCCGGAGAGTTTCTTGAAAACCCGGTACAAAATTTATCCTAACTCTTAACTCCAATGTCCAAACTAAATCAAATCAAAATAATTGGAGCTCTAATACATGTGACATGTTAGATTGAACAATTTCCTTCTTCACACATCTATACCAATTCATACACGTATTATTTTATAGTCCAGAACGTAGAGAAAAATAGGGATTTTTTATTGATTGAATGAAAAATTACATAAGTTTCATCATCTACTTCCACCCTTTCATCAGCTACTTCCACCGTTTTCTTCCACCCTCCTGTAAGAGCTATTTGAAGACCCTCCACAATGGATCCAACCATTTTTCAAAGTTTGTGACCGTTGGGAGGTGATTTTACAAGTCAGTAGCAAATTTTCAAAGAAGTTGCTGAGCAACATTTCTTGCATTTTGCAACTTTTGCAAAATATTTCATTCTTGCTCCTAAAGATCCTATAGGCCTAAACCATGGATCCTAATGATCCCAAACATTATTAAAACATAAAAATAATCTAAACACCTAAAAGTGCCTTTGGACCATAGTAAAAAACCCATGGTTTATAACCACACCGAGGGTGACTAGGTCTTACAAGTTGGCTTGCTAGACAAAGTTGAAAATTCTAAAAAGTCCCTTAGGCATGAATTTCCTTGGGTGAATCCTTTGAAGACCATATAAGTGTGGATTTTGTGAAGAGTGGAGGGGGTGCTCCTGCACCAATCAATTTCTAACTATCATTTGTTTACCTAGATAATTTGAACTTATTTGTATATATTTGATTAGATTAGCATAGGTAACACTAAAAAAAATTAGTCACATAATATTTCCATTGTCTAGATAATGATCAATATTTTTTTCTCAATTTTAAACATTTCAAATCATACTTTATGATCCACAATCAAGATGAAGAGGATGCATTTATTTTTCTTAAAAATAAATAAATAAATTCGGTAAACCCATTTGAGGCTACACATTTCATGATTCTTTTAGAGTTTGTACTTTATATTTTTTGATCTAATTATTTTACATATAGAATCACATAAAATTTTTGTAATCATCATGATTTCTCCTTATGACACATTGATCTTACTTCATCATATGTTTTTATTAGGGAGCATCATGTCTTCCCCTTTCATATTGTATGTGTAAGATTTACATAGTTGCATATGTGTGCCTAATCCCTTGATGATAAGACCAAGCCATGATAGATAAATTACATAGAAGAATGGCTAATAAAGATGCAACATTTAACTATTTCATTACAATAAAAATTTAAACATAAAATGTATAGTATACTCATATGAAAGCATGATGGTATAGTTTAGAAGATATTCTACCAATCAATGTGTACTTACAACCAATGAGAGATAAAGATGTGGTACAAAATTATTATACAATACTCAACCAAACAAGGAATACACAAGCATATGATATTAATGAATATCACCCCCCTATGTAGGTCCTTGTTAATGTGAAAGAGAGATAGAATCCACCCAAGTAGATACCTACCTTGATAATCCTATCCTACGTACATACTAATTTAAATGAAATAAAGTAAATGCAAGAAAATTAATATACACCAACACACTCCCCATAAGTGTGACATAGGTAGGTATAAATAGATGGGTCCTAGTAAACATGTAACCATGTTAGGTACCCATGTAGAAAATGATCCTTCCAAAAGGATAAGCGAAAAACTCCCATGCAAGGGGAAAAAATTTCCTCAGGAAGAGAGAGAAGAAATGGAAGGAATAGGTAGCCCCTCTATTCCAATGTTTATTCTCCTACACTAGTAGAAAATGATTGACATTAAATATTGAATATGATTTGTGCATGTTAAACAACATTTCTCCCCTTAGAAAGAAAGAAATAAAAGGTGAATGCAAGACATTCTCTAATTTCTAGAAGAAATGTGAAGGAATAAAATAAAGATGTGGATATCTAATAACACTCATCTATCACCATTCCAATGCCAAAAAGAGTCACAATATTATTAGGAGTAATGAGCATAGCTAAAGAAGATGAAATTTTGAAACATTATAAAAATTAATTTAAATTACATTGAGATAATCCTATGATGATGTAGTTGTTATAGTGATATCATAAAAGAGGAAAACTAATCCTTAATGTCAATCTCTAGATTGGAAAGGTGGAACTCCACAAACAAACTTGAAAAACTTGTCAAAACATCATCTCAATGAATTGAATGTAAAAAACAAGGATAATCCAATTAAAATGAACCACTAGAACAACTTAAATAAATAAACTTGAACTCTAAAAAAGTAGGAGGTGGTGTTTGAATTTCAATACATATCTTTGTATTATTAGTTGGAAAAATGATTTCAAGTTTCAAATAACTATACTACAAATCTTAAATTATTTTAATATTATATTCCTAATTATATAAATTGGTCAAATATGCATCAAAACTATAATATGATAAGATATATAGTGTAGGATTATCATCTACCTTACTAATCACAACAAGATCATTACCATGTAGATCCAAATGATCATAAAATTAAGAGTAAACCCAACAGTATCACCTATCTTGACCTGATTGATTGAATAGATGGGCATAAGTTTAGCTAAAAGCTAAGGTAACATCTATTGCATTATTGAATGATGATTCGTTGATGTCAATATACTCTCTCTTTCATACACCTATATAATAGTTTTCATCCATTAGTGAGGCATATAACTTATTTAAAATGAAGAAAAATCATCTTATGGTATTTAATGCAATGCAAATATTCAGAGTCAAGGATTTGGACTCTATATATGTAGCTTAAAACACTCTCTTCTTATTCCTTTCTTAAGAACTCATACTTCTATTTTAGGTTCATTAGTCTTGCCTGTTTTGTCTTTTAACCTCCTTCATATACCCAAACCAACTTATCTCTTATCTTTTTAGTTCCTTTTTTACCTTTCATCTTTCCAAAATTTGTGTCACATAAACTACCAAAAAGTATTGCTTTTTCTTTCACATTAGATTGCTTTTGTTTTTCTTCTCTAGTATCCAAAGGTCTTACAGGAGGTGGATTGAAACCAACTAGAATAACCTGGAAAATACCATTCTAAAAAATTTCCAATTATGCTTCCATCTTTTCTTTCTAATAAGGAAAACTTGTACCATCAAATACCAAAGTTTGAAAGTGTAAGTTTTGTACCATCCTGGATATGCCTCAAGCGGTTAAGCTTCTTTAAGATGAAATTTCTCTTATACCAATTGATGAACACAAAATATTTTTTGATAGGGTGGGGGGTGAATCAACATAAACCAAAAAATATTACTTAGATAATCAACCTTCAATATTATCCACCATACAACTTGTTAAGTAAGTAATGAACTAAAACAATATCACATGAACACCAAGATTTTTATACGTGGAAAAACCAAACTAGAAAAAACTATGGTGAGAATTTTCCCTTGCCCACAAAGATAAATCCATGATATATAGTATGATTACAAATATAGTAGGAGATCACTACTTTGAACTTGCAACTAGAGGCTCACTGTCAAATATAGATAGGAGCTCACTACTTTAAACTTACAACAGAGGCTCAATGCCAAAGTAAAAAGATACAGTAAAGAACTTGTGCACCCAAGACTCACTATTTTAGGGACAAGGTACATACAACTCTTCAAAATAGATAAAGATAAATTTTCTTGACAATGCAGTTGTCCTGCAAAAACTCCGTTAACCTAAAAAATACACTATCTCTACACATAAACTAAATTCTTCTCTTCTAAAACCCTACTTCACTCACTTGTACACAACTCTCTTGCCCTTTTCCAAACAACATAATATAGTTTTGATTAAGTAAAAGAATGTTTTGAAAGGACCCAAAACCTTTTACAAAGTGCTCAAAGATAAACCATTAAAAGCATAACAAAGTTTGTGCCTCAAAACTCAAGAACAAAAGCAGGAAATAAACACACAACTATCGATATACAAAAGGCTGCACAAAAAGAAATGGAACATGACAATACAACAAAAATATAGGACAATAGAAAGAGACAAATAAATACATTTCATAAGGTCCCCAACCTAGACCACCATTATCTACATATGATCAATAGATTTATTGAGCTCTTTCAACTCCTTGTCTTCTTTGGTCTCAGTCTTCCTAGTGGTTGCTTGAGTGTGCTTTCCAGGTCCTGTAGACTCCTTCAAGTCCTTCGTCTCCTCGCCTTTAGTTCACTCCATCTTGTTGACTAGGATCCTAACATGATTAGTATAGGCATTAAGGATGGCATGAATTTTCTCCTTGATTTTCCTCATTGTATCCTCTAATTTCTCCACTCTATTTTCCAAAGTGCCAAGCCTTCCCTCAAAGTCCCCTTCAGTAACCTTGGTCTCTTTCTCTTTTAGGATTTTTTCCAGATTGAAAACCTTATCAACCATGATAGCATAATCATCCACTTTTCCTACAACATCCCTCGTTTCACCAAGGTAGACAATGACCGGTTTTTCTCCTATTCTCATCTTCTTAAGGAGATTGACATCACACCCCATCATGTGCATTTTCTCCTTGACCGTGCCAACATCATCCATCATCTTCCCCAGAGTATAGGTAAAATCCACAAGGAAATTTTTATCTTTCATAACAACACTAACCCCACTATTATCCTCATCTTTCTCCTTGTTCGCAATCACCTTGATCCCAAGAACATCTTTATCAATTCTCCCCACAATTTCTTCCACAACCCGGTTAGCTTCTTGTAGGTTTTCCTCTTCCCACTATGGAAAATTCTGGTCCTCACCTAGATTTCCTAAATCTCCATCACATTTCCCTTCATCACCAATCTCCTCATCAATATTTTCCTCATTACCTAGTTTCTTCATCTTCTCAAAGTCCTCATCATCCTCAAAAGAAATTTCAATGTTCTTCTTATGAGGTCTTTTATTACTTTTAGTCTTTTTCCTACTTCTACTAAAATCCGCTTTTCCTCTTACCTCCAGCATTCTCCCCTTCTTCCTTACAGTCATCCTCTTCATTTTCCTTATCAGTAGAAGAATCTTCCAAATCAGTCTTACCCTACTTCTTCTTGGAGGGAGACCCCTTGAATTTAGTCTTTTTTGTGGTTTTAACCTCGAAAGGCTCCTCCTCAACATCTTTAGTTTCTTCTTCATACAAATCATCATCCTCATCCCTTTCAATCTCTTCTTCATCCATATCTCTACCCTTAAGGAAGGCTTTTTCCACCTTTTTAGTTTCAAGAAGCTCAAACACCAGTAACATTAAATGCTAGTGCGAGGCGTGATCCCCTTGAGGGTCCTTCTAAATTCTCTTGATAGTAGAGTCCAAATAACTCAATAAATAGTAAGGGAAACTAAATTTCTCATCATGTCTAAAATGATTTAACAACATGAAATGGTGGCCATAAGCTCTGGTAAATCTACCATCAAGTGTAATGTAGTTAATGACATCATATAAAACAAACCTCCAAGGCCGAGAGATACACTCTGGGTTATGGTAGGATTTGTCCTCCTTCACCAACCACTTTCTTTCCTTATCCATATTAGGGAACCTCTCAAGATCATTTTCAGAGATACTCCTATCTCTATAGAATTTCAACTCCTCCATACTCATTCCTATTGTTTCAACAAAAATCTCCTCAGCGACCGCCATATACTGGTTACCCACTAAAAATTTTCCATGCTTCCAGGTTGTAAATAATTTCTTAGACACAATAGGATTCCTACCATGAAGCCTCTCCATGAAACCCTCCATACCCCCTTTCATCAGAATCCTCTAGACCTCCTTGCTCTATTTCTATTCCTTGAAATTCACAAGTTCAAACCTTTTCTTAAAGCCACCCATTTCACCACTCTACTTTTCCTTCATAATGTCTCTAAGAAAAAACCTCATTCACCATTTTGAATGATACCTTCTTCAATATATTTATCAAACAAAACCCAAAATCCATGTGAAATAAAGAGTCTAGTCACATCATAGTCCCTCACACAAAAAAAGGAATAATTAAACATCACCTTGCATTCAAAACTCTTCATTAAAAAGATAAATTAGAACTCCTTCTACTTGCTCTATAAATGGTCATTATCAATTAATGGTTACACCTTAAAAGGAAAATCATCAACGTCATCCCATTTCATCATCAAATCCACCTTACAAGCTATGTTGGCAGCCCATTGAGCAACAACATTAGTCTCCCTATAGTTAGGTGTGATGACACATTCCTAAAAAGAGTTGATTAGGTTTTTAGCCTTATGCATAATATTGTGTATAGTCCATGAAGGGATAAAATCATTGTTTAAATATCTTATAATGTTCAAAGAGTCTCCTTCAAGCCATAGTTTTTTACACTCGTCCTTAGCCATAACTAAGCCTTGGAAAGAAGCATTAGCCTCTACAACATGATTGGATTGTATACCTATAGGTATAACTCTCACCCCTTTATAAAGACCATTCTCATCTCTGATAAAAACACCACATCCAGCCACCCCTAGATTCCCTTTTGATGCCCCATCAAAGTTAACCTTCATCCATCAATGGGGAGAGAAATCCCATCTCACTTCATTCCTCAATAACTTCTTCTTGCATTTATTCATATTACCTTTAATATTCCAATTCTCAAAAAGAGTAATATCCCCAACTTCTATAGGTTCAATCAGATTACCCTTCAAATATAGATTCTCCAACATAGCTATTTTGATCTTATGAAAAACCACCTTTTATTGCAAGCCTTATTTCTAGAAACTCTATCATTTCTTTCTTTCCAAATACCCCAATAGATATATGGTAATATGAATTTCCAAACAGAAGCCACAATATCATTCTTAGGAAGCACCCAAGAAGTAAAAAGGCTTTGTAAGTCCTCAAGGAAAATCCAGTCCACATTAAGTAACTTCAAGCATTTTTCCTATATTTTACACACATAAGGGCAATGGATGATAATATTTTTAAAAAATTCCTCATCCTATTTGCATAAATAACACATGTTATCCATACTCATTCCCCTTCTTCTCAAATTGTCTATAGTAAGGATCTTGTTTTGGAGCATGATCCACAAGAAGACATTGACTTTAGGAGTAAGGCCCTTAATCCAAACATTAGCCCAACAAGGCACATGGTGTTAGATATTTCTAATGCATTGGGGAGATTTTTGGATACATTTAATATGTTTAATCACTATGTTGAGTGATGTTTGAATTACTACTATTTTCATTTGTGTTTTGTCACTGAAGTCAACATATGTTTCTATGAAAAAAATAGGCTGGTTATTACAGTGTACGGATGCTGTACGAATGATTCAGAATGTATGAAGTTAGTTGTGTGTACATGAAGGTGTTGTGATCTTATATCTAAGATCGCATGATGTAATATTTCATATTGGCTGAGTTACATAAGATTTGGTGAAGACTGGTTATTGGACAGTGACAATGGAAGTTGATAGAGTAAGTCTCTGAGTTTTGGGTATATATTACATGCGATGAGGATTCAGTGTATGTGAGCTTAAGGGATGATAGATAGGGTACTGAATAATGTTCTCTAATCTTATCAAGGTATGGAAAGAAGGATGACATCATCTGTGGCATGTATTTTGGATATGACCTATTTGGAAGCCGACTTCAGAATTGTAGCATGTATCATGAATGGTGAGCATGGATTATGGATGTTGGTCCTTAATTATTGAATTGTAATTTTTGTATACTTGTTTTAGATCCTGTGTGTATCTTAGCAAGGAGTTATGTAATCATTTGTATATTAGGAAATCCTAATTAGCCGACTTGGTCATTTATTTTGTAATAGGGTATATATGTAAGATCTTTTCTTTTGAAAAGATATGCTAGAATGTATGTGATGTAAAAGAGGATTGTGGAAGCTATGAGCTTGTGTCTTCTAGATGTAGAGAAGAGAATAATTTATATACTTGATTGGAACTGATCAAGAAAAGATAGTTGCTATCAGACAGTTCATGATTGTGTATTTCTTTACATACACTTGTGTTGTGAACAGTAAGTTCTAAAGGTGGACATAACCTTCTTTGGGTAGTGAGCCTAGGTAGTGAGCCTACCTTATTTTTTCTTGACTCCTAATAGGGTCTATCCTCTAACAAGGACCGTGTACTACAATGTTTTAATCATCTCCTTACACGGCTAGATCTTCTAACAAGGATACTATACTCTCAATACATCATTAGTGGGTGTTAATTCCCACTGAGATTTTACCTTTAATAGGGTTTCCTCGACAAAAAAATATTGTATTATTGTGTTGGCACTCATTGTGTTCATTTGATTTGATATTGCTGCTATTCAAAGATTAAATTTTAATAATCTATCATACAACTGATTCACCCCCTCTCAGTTGTATTGGTGGACTGTTATTCCTAACACATGGTAATTCTCATAGTCTTGATGGTACATAGAATAGATAGAGAAATTACCATTAGTATTATACTTCCAAATAAGATAGTCCTCTTCCTTAATCAGAGTCACATAGTTCAACATTTTGTTAAGATTCTTGGACTGGTCAATAACAGAGAAATAAACCTAATGATCTCTCTCCCAATAGTCAGCCACTTTGATTACATACCTCAACTTGCATTGAACCTCAAAGATATTCCTCTCGGTGATCTCATTCAAAGGATGGTCCATCAGCCACTCTTCATCCCAAAACTGAAAAATCCTACCATCCCCAACTTTCTATTTAAATCCCTTCCTAATTAAATATTTATTCCTCAAGACATTTCTCTAGATGAAGGACCCACAAAGGTCAACATCAGAGCTAAGAAAACTTTGCATTGTAGAACACTCCTTATTATGCTTGTTCTTCCATATAGTCATCCATTCTCCCTTATAATTGTAAACTCTCCAAATAAGCTTTGCAAGAAAATGATCATTTAAGCTTATGATTCTTCACAATCCTAATCCCCCTTTCCTCACTGGTCTACAAACCTTCTCCTAAGCTATAAGGGTCATCCTTTTCTTTTCCAAACTAGTCCACAAATTATTTTTTTGGATTTTTTCAATATCCTCACCATACTTTCTGGGAATTTTGAAGATGTTGAGGGCATAAAGAGGTAAGCTTTGCAAAGTAGACCTCAAAACATGAATCTTACCAGCCTGACTCAACAACACACCCTTCCAGCCTGCCAACTTGCTATGAAATTTGTCCACCAAAGAGCTCCAAAAAGAGTCAGGAGGCTCTAAACAAAGAGGAAGACCTAAATAGGTTATAGGCAAAGAATTTTAGAATGATTTTAGAATAAATGAGGGGGGGGGTGAATTTTTTATCCTCAGGTCAAATGTACCAATTGAAATTTTAAGAACTTCAACCAACTTAGATCTATTCAACAATCCACTCGGTCTTTATAGAATATGTTAGAATAACTAATAGGGGGGTGAATCAGTTATCCAGTGTCCCAAAACAAAATTTATAATTCAAAATAGCTTCTTTTATTTCTGCTCATCAGTAAACAATAATAACTTTCACTATCTGTGCTTTTACTGATTACCAGTCTAATACTATAATAGTTTACTAATCAAATCTAACATGTAACATGTAAAGTATGATAACAAACAAATATCACAATCAACACATAACACAAGAGATTTAACATGGAAACCATGTAAAGGGAAAAACCACCTAGGATCGACAACCCAAAATTGTTCACTCTTCTGAAGTGAGGTTGGTTAAGACCCAACCCTATTAAAGGTTACAAACACACTGTTAGGTGTGACCTTGTTAGAAGATTTTAGACTATAATTTATTGTCCAACCAACATTCACTATGGCATTGATAGGATAACAATGTTCATTCTATGAATGATACATCATAAGACTTTCAGAGTCCACTCGGTTAAGAGATTTAAACTGTATACAAGGGTTAAATGTGTAACAGTAAATGATTTGACTTAATACAACTTCAATTGTAGATTATAGATAAATATTCAGTCCATACAAATCCTTCTAACCAATATTTCACTTCAGTTTCAATACTATATCAACCTACTGTCCATTGATAATTGCTCTCTGTAGCTCGGTAACTG
The DNA here is from genome assembly GCA_027943335.1 of Chamaecyparis obtusa. Lineage (NCBI taxonomy): Eukaryota > Viridiplantae > Streptophyta > Pinopsida > Cupressales > Cupressaceae > Chamaecyparis > Chamaecyparis obtusa. The sequence continues at coordinate 1,711,624 of BSBK01001458.1, read as the reverse complement.
TTCTGCAGCTTGGTTCTTACTAACCAGTATGACCAGAATGCATGAAAGCTTGTTTACGTGATAATCCTGCAACTTCTTCTTCTCCTAGCATTTTACTAAAGAAAATATGTTCTCTTATATAGACGAGTAAATCATTTTCTTCTCCACCATCAGATTTTTCTGTTTAACTACATTCATAGATTTTGCTGCTTCAAACTTTCTTGGTACTTGTGTCAATAACATGTTTCAATCTTCTCTTTTAGATCTTTCCTAAATTTTGTCAACCGTTGATCGTTGTAACAAACATTATCTATTACCTTGATGTTATACTCTTGCCAGCTCATCAATCTTATCAACTAAAATAATCATTTGATTCATTATGTTCCCCTCAGTTAACAAAGAAATGTGTCGGTGAACACTGCTTGGTTAATACTGAGGTTGGTATACACTACACTCCGTCAGTGTATACTAGAAATGCTTCATTTACCGACAACATTGCTTTGTGTCTTTCAGCTCTATACTTCATCATAGATGAATGCAACATAATAAAGTCAATATCATCAAGTCATAGACTCATCAACAAGCTACTCAATGTGTTCCTTATCCTCATCTGTCATGTACATCTTTCCTCATGTAGATTTCTCTATTCTTCATCTCTTTCACCTTTCCTTAGATGTGTCGATATAGTAACTTACAAGATAAGTGCTGTCAAACTAGTTGATATCAATGAAACAATAATATTAATTTAATCATATTACATATCTAATCAAAAATTCCTCAGTGATCTTGTAATCATAGATTCTTCAATCAGATTCCAAATCAGTTGATCTTCAGCTGATTGCTCACCAAAACCAGTGAATTTTGGTAAACAATCTCTAACCACTTCTGGGATATGATTTGGGTATCCAGGGATACCTTCAAAATTTATTTCCCCAAACAACCTATTTTTAAATAGTTGTGCCATCTTAGTAGGCAGAGAAACTATAAACTACCTCTATCTTTCTGGTACATATTTCACTTCAGATTTTGTAGAAATGCAACTAAAATTTTTGAAACATGCAAACCTCTTTTCACACCTTATTTCTTTTTTCCTTTGTGCTTTTATCACTTGATAAGGAAAGCAATTAAAAACTTTTTAAAAATACCTAGATGTATTGGAGTAGTTGCAAAATATTTTGTGATCTTGAAGTCACCTCCAAATCACCTTCAAGAACTTTGTAGAGCCACCACCTCTCTGCAGAGGAAAAGATCTACCATAAACTGAGATCTCTTTCTCCCCAACACATCAACTTCAACAGCGTACATGTGTTGTTTATCAGGACTGAAAATATGTCATTATGCACTGATCAAACAAAGAACTTCAGAGCCGCCACTCACAACTTGGTGAGATGATTTGAAAATTCTAAAAACTGACTCTTACATACTTCAATGGAGACCATTGGATAAATGAATAAGCCGGCTAGGTGTCTAGCTCTACTCATACCCATGTTATTCTATCTTCACTTTAACATATCCCTAGCAGAGTCGCCAATTTGTTAGGGATTTTTCTTGTAGGGTCAAACTTGGCAATGATATAGGCTTGATTCTCAGTTTAAAGGATTCCAAGTTTGCAAGAAAAGCCTAATTAATGAGGATTGGATAAGATCCTCCTTCTGCTTTGAGCTCCACAGGACTCAGGCGGGTATTGCCTATGAATAGGTTACTATATTTCAAGTAAGCTTTTGATTAGTGGATTTGGTCTTCACTGTCATGCTATTTAGGCTTCAGATCACTTCAACAAAAGATCACTCTGTAGACAACTGAGAATCTCCTCATACAGAGCTTGACAATAGAAACTATAAATGTAATAGCATTGACAATGGAAATAAGGACATAAATCCTTATTCTTTTTATGAGTTCAAGTCAAGGAAGGTTAACCTCCGATTCTTTCTTTAAGGAATCACCAAATGTGAACTATACCACTTAGACACAGTCCCTTCACAGTAGGCATGAAACTTAAAAACATAAAAGAACTGATAATGATTATTTTGTGCTTGATGAAAGAAAGATGATTGTATAACAAACATCCAGCCAGTGCCTATTCCATTGGGAAAAAGAGTTTGAATATAAATCCACAGGAAGATTTCAAAGAAACATAGTAGGATGCCTTACAAACTACCTGCAATCTAGATAGGATGCCTTACAAACTATCTTGTCAATCTTATGGTGTTATCATCAAATCCTAACACATATGTTTACTCTCTAAAATTGCATATGAGGATTTAATCCTTTCCTTGAAAGAAACTCATAGACAATTAGATTAGTTGCCTTACAACTAGTATGTTTTAAGTGCCTTACAAATGAAACATACAAGAATAGAACACAAAGTCAAGAGACAATAACCATGTAAGATAGAAATTGCACTGTATCTTATTGAAAATGAGCTTGTCTATTACATACAAAGCTTGAAATTTCTAGAATTTTAGACACAAGACTGGGAAATTTTCTCTACAGCAAGATGTTCAACATTCACCATTTAGGGGTTTGTTCACAACAGAGCAACCACAGGAACTGGAACCAAAAAAAGAATAGGAACCAAGAACCCTTACAATTGAGAAGAGAAGAGAATAAAAAGAAGAAGAAGAAACCCTAAAATCTGTACTTGACCAACACTTGTCCATTCTGCAATCTAATCTCATAGCCTTCTCTTTTATCTGAAAATTTGATCTTCTTGGGCACCTCCAAAATCTGAAAACATTTGTCCTTTTTGCATAAAATCTTCTCATCTACATGGAAATCTGATTAATTTGTCCTTTGCTCTTCCTTTAAATGTGATTTAGTCCTTTGTACCCTCTTTTCCTATCACCATGCAATTTTGACTCATTCCTCTGTCGAATTTGCAAAATCAATCAATTTTGAAATAAGCAAAATCTCTCCAAAATCTGGCCGCCAATTAAAAGCTTTTATTGCTCTTAGCAACTTGATTTGATCTGGTTCTAACTACCATCATTGCATCTGTCATCTTCTAGCATTTTCAAAAACATATTATACTACCATATTCTGATAAAAAATGAATCTCCCAAGCATTTTCCCGTGAACAGCTCTGTCATTAAAAAATTTCAAAATTTCTCCAAAGTCTGAACTTTATAACTTTTTAAATATTTTAAACCTTTAAAATATGCACATGCCACCAAAACTTGTCACTTGTCACCATTTCATTGGATGCTTGGACAAACTCACCTTTAACCTCGGTCCATTTGGAGATCTGGAGACTACATGAATCTCTAAGTCTTAGAAGCATTTCCTTAACCATGGTTTCATTTAGAGACTTGGAGAAATCCCTTTAGTCTCTGGATCTCTGAATAGCCATCTAGAGATTTGGAGACTAGTCTCAAAATCTCATAATGATTTCCTCTCTTCATATTTCTTTATGAGATTTGGAGACTTCCTTTAGTCTCTAGATCTTTGAATAATTATCTGGAGATTTGGAGACTTGGAGAAATCTCAGAATAATTATCTAGAGATCTAGAGACTTGGAGATTTGGAGACTAAGTCTCCAAATCTTAGAATAATTATCTAGAGATCTGGAGACTTGGAGAGTTGGAGACTAAGTCTCCAAATCTCAGAATAATTATCTAGAGATCTGGAGACTTGGAGATTTGGAGACTAAGTCTCCAAATCTCAGAATGAGATTTTGTTGGCAATTTGGCTAATGTGGATGCATAGATGTTGTCATTATGGCAACATATGATCTCTACTAAGAGCTCAGAATTTGGAATGCAAGTATGGCAAGTTGAAGGAAGAAATTGTCTAAGTATGGATACATTGATCTTGACAGAGCACCTGATGAAGATTTAGTTGGTGACGTCCACTGGAGAAATATTTCTATTTGCATAGTTAACTGAAGCTTCTATAGAGTATGAGGATACCCCATCTCAGTGTGGATAAAGTTTGGAGCAGTACGAACAAGGTTATTCGAAGTCTACCGAAGACAGTTTTGCAGACATAACAGTTTTGGAGACAGTATTAGCGAAAGAGTTAAGGGATTATTTTGCTTGTCAAAATAATGACTTAACATTATGAAGGGACAATATCCTAGATGTTTACCCTTGGATAAAGATTTTGGAAGATGACCATATGAAGTTATTAGCTCTAATAACTCATATATTAGGCATACTTGAAATGTAATGAGTATGATGTTTTTTGTAAAAAGAAAGAAAAGCATAACTTGCGAAAGTTGTATATTGTGATAGCAGAAAAGGCTATTGATGCAAAGTTATAAGTAGTACCATATTATAGTCAGAAACATTTTGTATTACCTATTTGGGCAGTGAGCTTAGCTGGTGATCAGGTTTTGTAATCTAACTCTTAACAGGGTTAAGGCTTCTAACAAGGCCTAAAGTCCTTTAACCAGGACAGATCTACTATACATTGTAAACAGACTCTTAACAGGGTCCAATATCCCTAACAGGATACTTTTGATTAGTGATATTTGTGGGTACCATCCCCACCGGGGTTTTCCCTTGGCTAGGGTTTTCTCGAGAACATATCATGTGTTATGAGTTCTTTCTATTTACTGCTATGTCTGTTAATTAACTTGATAATCTCTGTATGCACTAAAGTAATCTATTATATCCATAAGTGGGCAAAAGTAAAAGTTTGTGAAATACTGATTCACCCCCCCCTCTCAGTATTTCCTATTTCTAACAATTGGTATCAAAGCACAGTTACTCAGAGAAGGAACATTCAAGGAAAGCTTAGCAGCTTGAGTAAGATCTCTATGGATATGGATCAACTTCAGAAGAATCTTGAAGAAGCTCTTGAACAGATTGATATGCTTACTGATGAAAGAAACTCCTTAAGAAGAAAGTATGAAGATGCAAAGAATGTTATTGACAAATTAAAAAGTAAGATTGAAGATCTGAAATCTAAAAAGGAATCTGATATTCTTGTTGAAGATTGTGATGAATTAGAAAAAAAAAATGAGATCCTTAAGCATGAACTGAAGATAGTAAATCTGAAGCTTAGTATGAAAGATGGAAATTTGAGATCTGATAATGAAAAATTGAAAATTGAGAATGAAGATCTAAGATCAAGACTTGAAAAGGTAACATCCGAATCTGAAAAAGTAAAAGTGTAGTATGTAGAACTTGAGAAGTATAATAAAATTGTGAAAGGTGAATTGACTTAATCTAAACAACAACTTGAAAGGCTATATTCTAATGGTGATAGGACTGAAAAACACATTTCTTTTGGAGAACCATTCTTTGATAAGACTGGATTTGGAGTTAGTATGTTTAGAACAAATCATGAAAGTAAGAAGCTAGATCTGAAGACATCTGAAAGTTTGGAGGAAATGAAGCTAGATGAGAACACATTGGAAGATCCACCTAAAGAAGAACCACCTAGAGAGAAACAAGAATCAAAGCAAGAAGAATCAAAATAGGAAGAATTATCTAAAGGTATGCAAAGAGAATTCAAAGGTAGATGTTTTTCTTGTAATACTATTGGGCACATGAAGAGAGATTGCACAGATAAGAGATCTATTGAAGAAATGAATAAAAGAAAAGTGGTAGTATGTTTTAGATGCAACAAAGTAGGACATATTGCTAGAAATTATAGGTCAACGATTAACCAACAAGGACAGAGATTTGGAAACAATGGAATCATTTGTCAGATATGCAACAACTTTGGACACTCAGCAAGAGTTTGCAGAATGAACAATGGATGTTATCATCATAACCCTAACCCTAGGAACAATGCAAGAAGGAATGAAAATGTAGGAAACAAAGAGAAAGGTTGCTGTAGCAATAAAGATGAAGTAAAATTTGCTAAAGGCACAGACCAAGGAGGTATATTCAGCACTGAAAGTAGTCAGGAAGGTAATGTATCTGATGGTAAGGATGAATCTTTACCTGACCCTTCTTTAAGTACTTAAATTATGTAAGTTTATGTAGTTTAGGACTTAGGATTAGTGTAGATTAGGAATTTGAATGAGTTAAGTTTTGCGCAGTTAGATATAGGTTTGTTATGTTGTACTAATGCTATGGTTAAGTGTGCAAAAGAAAATATTATGTTTTGCGAGGTCGCAAATTTTTTTTTTTTTTATGGTTGCAGGTTTGCAGAATCCACTTTTTGAGGTTTTAGCGGCAAAATGAATGAATGCGATGTCAGATCGAGTTATTGTGAAGTGTTATTAGGTCAAAATTGAAGTTATTATGATTTCAAAGCAATTGAAAAGAGATTTGAAAGAAGAAAAAGTGAGTTGAGGATGATTTGAAGAAGTTTGGAAGCAGTTTGTAGCGCCGATCATACCGAAACCCTAGATTTGCAAAGTTGAGGAAATTGTATAATCAAGACATGTCAGTTAAACTAGCTTATGGGAACCTAGAGAATAATGAAATTATCAATTGTTCCATGAAGTGTGAATTTGATGACAAGGAATGTACCAAGATCATTTTAAGTAGAATCCACAATGGGAAATTCTGGATGGAGGATAGAGTTATTGATATAACTGCCAACCTAATTCATGATGTTATTGGATTATCAAAAGTTGGAGAGATTCCACTGAATGAAAAGAACATGAGAAAGATTATCTTAGACAATACTGGATCTAGTTATAATGGTAGAGGAATTGTGATAAGTAAGATTAAGCAAGATGATGTTAGGTACCTTTGCAAGATCCTAACAACTAAATTTTGTGGTAGTTCAAGGGAAGATGACATGGCTGCAGGAATGGTTCATGTAGCTTATCTTATGTGTATTGAGAAGAAACAAGTAGACCTATGTGAAATTCTAAGAATTCAGTTGTTTGAGAACTTAGAAAAGATTAAGAAGGCTAAGTACACACAGTTTAGGTTTTCATCTCTGATAACCTATATGTTTTTCCACATTTTGAGAAGATTTCCTTACACAATTGACTGGAGTGACAATGTGAACACAATGGAAAGAATAAACTCAGTTTACATGAAGCACCTAATTGATAAAGTCAATGACAGTGTGAAGCTTGTATTGAAGACTTTTCAGAATATTGTTAAGAACAGATCAAGGATTCCTCAATCCTTAGTTGAAAAGCATAAAGATGACATTTGTTTTATGGTAGACACTGATTTCACCTACATTGAAGTAGTTGAGCCTAGAATGGAATTCATAGACCCTCTTGGCTATGAAGTATCTAAAGCAGAAATAGTAGGATATGTGAATAGACTGTTAAAGTGTGAGTTGGATGGTCATGCAAATAGGTTTGGAACCTATGAAGAGAATTTCAACTCTGCAATAATTTTGAAAGAAATGAAGCAATCTAGTAGGAGAGTTGAATCAACTATAAAGAAAATACTAAAAGAATTAGGTATGTCAAGTCATGAGTTTGACATAGCTAAGAAGACTGCAGAAGCCTTAAAGCAAAGTGAAAATCTTGTAGTTCCACTTGTGGCATCTAGTGCAGACCCTGTTGATCCTATTGTAGTCAAGGTAAAAGTTGAAGAACCTGAAAAAGTTGAAAGGGAAAAATCCTTTTCTCCTATTCCTAGCAAAAGAGTAAAAGAAAGTGCAACAAGACCCGACAAGAGACAGAAAGTGATTGTATCACCTGTACCTAGAAAAGTAGCAAAAATTAAAGATGATGATGAAGTTTCAGTCAAGAAGAAAACTTGGAAACCAAGAATTGAAAGAGTTAATGAAGATATATTGCAGCATGGAGACTTCACTAAGATAAACAAATACTATGATCTATATGGATCATTTGAGAGAATAAATTTTGAAAATGCAATGATTACACATATGATTTTGATAGATAAGAAATTTAGCACTATTCATGGTAAGATCCCAGAAGATTTGTATAACAGACTTGTGAATAGAAAACAAAGAGCACAAGAAGAGGACACAAAGATGAGAGAACATGTAATCAGAGAGTTCTATGAAGTTGAGGATGAAGATCATTTGAAGAGAATCTTGAAGCCTCTTGGAACTTTATTGAGAACTAAGAGAAGAATAATTCTTATAATGGGAGGCCAAAAGGAGGAAATACAGAAAGAGACTGAGCAAGCAGTAATGAAAGTTCTTGTAGATATAGTTGAAGGAAAGCATGTTGAATCAGATCTTCAACAGAAGCAATCAAAGGAACATCATGCAGAGGAAGTTGGTATTGAAGAAGTTCCATCTTCTTCACATATCAATATTAGGAAAGAATCAATGGACATTTAAGGCACCAAAGTGACACTAGAGTCAGATGATGCAGTGTTTTGTGATCTAGGAAACATTGTTGACAATTTGGCTTTAGGAGAGCAAGAGAAGGTTACAAAATTAGAAAAGGATACAAAGGCAGAGGAAGCACCAGCTGTATTAGAATCAGTTCCAGCAGAGCAGACAGTTAAAGGTAAACAAATTTTGACAGAGGTCACTACCTCTAGTGCACCTTGTATACCAGTTGAAGACATTAGCACACCTGACAGTAAGAAGAGACAAATTGGTTCAATTTTTTAAGACCTTGGGAAAGAGGTTGAAGATGATGATCAGCTTGAGTTCATCACATCTCTTGATAAAATTATTGGAAAGAATAAGAAGGTGAAGGACCTTGAAGGAAAAGTTAGAGTTTTGATAGAGAAACTTGAGAGTGTGATCAGCACTAAGGTATTTGACTCGGATCCACTTGAGAAAGCTAAAATGGTAATGAAATCTTTTGACTCTGAATTTTCTAACTTGAAGGATATTGCTAGAATAAAAGCTCAGGAAGCTTATGAAGCAAAAATGCAACAAAATATAAGTGTAAATATTCAAAATGATATTGGTAATTTGGATGTATGTATAAAGAATTTGAGGAAACATTTTGAGATTGGAAAGAGTTTGTATATACAATGCACAAAATCAAAAATCCTAACAGTTGAAGAAGATACAAAGATCAGAGAGAAGATAGATGCAATTACAGCTGAGACAAACACCTTGACAAGCCCTAATGTAAAGATAAGTTCTATGGAGAAGAACATAAGGAAGTTAAATGATGAAATCAGAATGTTAGTAGAGGAGAAGAATAGAAAGATGATCAGGATTAACATCTTGAGAGAGAATGTCTCAATCAAGACCTCAATTGTTGAAGACCAAATTAAGGAGTGTCTTTCAACAAAGACATCTTTTCAGAAGTTTAGCTTTAATTCCCTGCAAGCTTGTCAGATAGCAGCATACGGATTGAGTACTTTACTCAATGTTGCTGAATCCATCAAGAAGATATGGGAGAAAGATTTTGAAACATGGAAGTCAGAGTTTGGTGACTGTGTTGCAAGCCTACTGGCTTTGCAATAGCTGACAACAAGGTATCAAGTTTTTTTTTTGAAAGTTTTGTTTGCACCCTATCTTTGTCATTGTTGTCAAAGGGGGAGAGATAGCAGAAAATTGATAATATGTTGAGAAAGGATACTCATAGGGGGAGCTATTGTATGGAGTATAATACTTTATATGTTTTTTATAGCATTTGGCCACAATTTTGTGTAAGTGTTTTGAAGTTTTGTTTGCACACTTAGCCAATTTTCCCATATGTTGCCACCAATGACAAAGGGGGAGATTGTTGGTAATTTGGCTAATGTGGATGCATAGATGTTGTGATTATGGAAACATATGATCTCTACTAAGAGCGCAAAATTTGGAATGCAAGTATGGAAAGTTGAAGGAAGAAATTGTCTAAGTATGGATACAGTGATCTTGACAGAGCACCCGATGAAGATTTAGTTGGCGACGTCCACTGGAGCAATATTTATGTTTGTGAAGTTAACTAAATTTTCTATAGAGTATGAGGATACCCCATCTTAGTGTACATGAAGTTTGGAGTAGTACAGACAAAGTTATTCAAAGTCTACCGAAGATAGTTTTGCAGACAAAATAGTTTTGGAGACAGTATTAGCGAAAGAGTTAAGGGATTATTTTGCTTGTCAAAATAATGACTTAACATTATGAAGGGATGATATCCTAGATGTTTACCCTTGGATAAAGATTTTGGAAGCCAAACATATGAAGTTATTAGCTCTAATAAGTCATATATTAGGCATACTTGAAATGTAATGAGTATGATATTTTTTGTAAAAAGAAAGAAAAGGATAACTTGCGAAAGTTGTATATTGTGATAGCAGCAAAGGCTATTGATGTGAAGTTGTAAGAAGTACCATATTATAGTTAGAAACATTTTGTATTACCTATTTGGGTAGTAAGCTCAGCTGGTGATTAGGTTTTGTAATCTAACTCTTAACAGGGTTAAGGCTTCTAACAAGGCCTAAAGTCCTTTAATCGGGACAGATCTACTATACATTGTAAATAGACTCTTAATAGGGTCCAATATCCATAATAGGATACTTTTGATTAGTGATCTTTGTGGGTACCATCCCCACCAGGGTTTTCCCTTGGCCAGGGTTTCCTCGAGAACATGTCATGTGTTATGAGTTCTTTCTATTTACTGCTATGTCTGTTAATTAGCTTGATAATCTTTGTATGCACTAAAGTAATCTGTTATATCCACAAGTGGGCAAAAGTAAAAGTTTGTGAAATACTAATTCACCCCGCCCTCTTAGTATTTCCTATTTCTAAAAACTTTTTCCTTTGTGAGACTTAGAGACCTCTTGACAAGTGTCCCCTTTTCTGCAAAATTTCTTCTGGACCCACTGGCATAGAAATTGAGGTGGATGCACAAGCCTAGGAAAGCATAGCTTCCAGCACTTTGATTTACTTCATATATTTGGAGAGTTTCTTATAAACACCATATTTTCATAATATGGGGAGAATGTGGGATAAATGCTATGAAAATTTTCTGGGCAGTTTTGATAGTGCCACACTCAAATGACTATATCTCATGAACCAAGATCAATTTTTGAAATATCTCCAGTGAGAATCTTGAGAACTAGGTTTGTGAGAACATATCTGAAAACAAGCTTGATCCAATGGTTGAATAAAAAGTTATGCCCCTCCCCATATGAATATATTTTTCTATCTTCTACAAATCCGTGTATGCAAAATCCATTGATTCATCTTTTCTGAGTAATGGTCTAGCATTCTCCCTTCTTTAAAACATTCCTCCATCACATGCTAGCTTTCCTTTACATGATAAAAATGTGCCTTCTCGCAAATTTTTTTAGGAATACTCTTTTTTTCTTAGAGAAAAAATTCATTTGGTCACTCAAAATTTGAGCCAAATTTGAGAGCACCAATAAGAGGAAGGCTCCCTTTTATAGTGATCTAGGGCACAAGAGGGGCTTCGTAGAAAACAATAATTAAGGGCCCATGGCACAAAACTCTAGAGAGGTGCATATAGAAAGGAAATTAAATTAAAGTCTTGACACAAAACTCTAGGAGGGGACCACCCTTAATATAGAAATGAAAAAATTATTTAAGAGCCTTGTTACAAAATTTAAGGTAAGGCAACCCCAAAGTTAATGAGTACTGGGCACAAAACTCGAGAAAGGATAATCTCCAATAATAAATTAGGAATCCTATACAAATATCAAGAAAGGTCCACCTCAAATATTAATTTGAGAATTCGACACTTAATCCGAGAAATAGTGGCCCCGAAGAGGGAAAATACAAGTTTTTGATGAAATCCTGCAATTGGAGGCTAACCCTGAAGATCCTAGACCTTAGGGTCAAGGTCAAGGTCAACCCTAACTAGGTCAAGGTTGAGGTCTACCCTAACCTAGTCAGGTTCAAGGTTGACCTTGACCCCATAAGGTCGACTTTGACCTTAGGGTCCAAAACCTTAGATTCATAGTCCAAATTGCTAGGAAAATGCTAGGAAGAAGTGGAAAATGGGGTAGAACAAGGGGAAAAGCTAGATCCAAGTTGAATATCCATTCAAGGTGTTTGACATGACCCCAAACCACTTATTCAGAGGGCTAAACACTCTTACCATGGAAGTGCTTCCATTTTAAGATGATACAATGCCAAACATACTTTCTACAACTTTGTGAACAAATGCTGTTAGTCGAATATAATTAATATGTTTAATCACTACGTTACTAAACCAACATTAAATAATATATCTTTACCATTCTGTAGTTGTGATCTTTTTAGTTCTCCTATTCCTACTTCTGTTCTCTATAACTGATCTTCAATACTCTGTCTCATTCAGATTGTCTCTCCCTTAGATAATTCTCGTCGGTGCTTTATCTTTTCATATCATCTTTGTCTCTCCCCTTTTAATTTCATATTGTTTATCTCTCCCTTTGACAGCAATGCCAAAAAAACAAATAAACAAACAATTTTGTCTTCCTCTGTATCTCTGAATACTGATATCTCATCGGTTCAAGTCCTCAAACTTAATCACAACCTTGAACAAGATTCAAAGTGTGAACTATGCTGCATCAACATGAATGGTCTTCTGATAAAGTAGGCTGATGCAACAACCAAATCACCTTAGTGACCGATAGACAGGGGACAAACCCCAATTCTAGTCCTCAAGTATTCAAATGTGTCCTTCGGTAGGGGCTTTGTAAAAATATCGAGAAGTTGGTCTTTAGATGTAAGAAATTCTAACTTCACTTGCTTCTCTTGCACTTGTTCTCTTAAGTAATGATACTTAATAGATATATGCTTTGTCTTAGAGTGCATCACAGGATTCATTGAAATGTTAATAGCACTAGTGTTGTCATAGTATATAATCACCAGGTCAGTGATTACCTCATTCATTCCTTCCAACACTTGCTTGATATATGCAATGTTTGAACAGTTAGTAGCAGCAGCAACATATTCTGCTTCAGCTATAGACTGAGAAATACAAGCCTACTTTTTACTTGTCCAAGTTACAAGTCTTTCACCAAAGGAAAATGATCCTCCGGTGGTGCTTTTTCTATCATCCACATGTCCAGCTCAATCAACATCAGTGTAAATGTTTAGTTCAAAATTCCCTTCCTTAGGATACCATAATCCATAATTCTCTATTTTCTTCAAGTATCTTAAGATCCTTTTTGTAGCTATCATGTGTGATTCTCTAGGATTAGCAGAAAATCTTGCAACTATACCCACAAAATGTGCTATATCTGGCCTACTGTGAACTACGTACATTAACTTACCAATCATGGATCGGTAAAGTGTCTAATTTACCTTGGTAGTTTCATCCTCCTTTGTCAATTTGCATCCAGTAGCCATCGGTGTTCCTACAAGTTTAGCATCTTCCATGTCAAATGTCTTCAGTACTTCCTTTATGTATTTAGATTGTGTGATAAATATTCCATCACTCTGCTGAATCACTTGTAATCCAAGAAAGAATTTAATCTCTCCGAACATAGACATTTCAAATTCTTTTTGCATTTCATTAGCAAATGCCTTGCAGACAAGATCTGAGCCTCCAAAGATAATGTCATCAACAAATATTTCAGCAATGATAATAGTATCATCAGTATCACCTTTCACATTCAAATTGTTTTTTTCACTTGTTCTAACAAATCCAATACTTAACAAATAAGTATGCAGTCTTTCATACCATGCTCTCGGTGCTTGCTTCAATCCATATAAAGATTTATGTAATCTACATACCATGTCTTTACTGTCGGGATCAACAAATCCTTCAGGTTGTTCAATGTAGACCTCTTCTTCAAGTATACCATTTAAAAATGCTGACTTCACATCCATTTGATAGACTTTAAATTTCTTATGTGCAACATATGCAAGTAGCATTCTAACTCCTTCTAATCTAGCAACAGGTGCAAATGTTTCACCATAGTCAATGCCTTCTTCCTGTGCATATCCCTTGCATACCAATCTAGCTTTATTTCTTGTGACTTCACCATTTTCATTCAATTTATTCCTGTATATCCACTTAGTACTGATAACATTCTTATCTTTTGGTTAGGGTACTAAGGACCAAGTTTTTCTCTTTTCTATTTGCTCTATTTCCTCCTTCATTGCATTAACCCATTCTTCATTCTTTAATGCAACTTTCACAGTTTTAGGTTTGAATTCACAAATTAGACATGTACCTTGTCTTGTTTTGCTTCTAGTTTGCATTCCAGCATGTTTGTCTCCTATGATTTGTGTTTCAAGATGATGTCTTCTGACAAAACTAGCCAGAACTTGATTTCTCCTTTCTTGTTCATCCTGTTCAGGGTCATTCTCTTGCTCGGTAGCTTCTTCATGTTCATTGGTTTGTGGTGCCTGTTGTCTTGCATTATTTCCCTGCTGACCGGTTGTCATTGCTTGCGGTGTCAGTAGATACTCTAGATGTTCAATGTAAGTGAATCTACCATAGTCTTTCGGTTCCTTTGTACTTTCCTTTGTGTACTCTTCATCAAACTCATCAACATGAACATTAGTACTTTCAACAATCTTATTTGTAACTTTATTCAAACATTTCTATGCTTTACTTGTGGAATATCCCAGAAATATCCCTTCATATCCTTTAGAATCAAATTTTCCATTTCTCTCATCTTTCAAAATAAAGCATTTACTCCAAAATTTTTTGAAATAACTTATAGTTTGTTTGTGTCCAAACCATAGTTCATAAGGTGTTTGATTGGAGTCCTTCAGTTGTACTCGGTTAATAACATACACAGCTGTATTGATAGCTTCCCTCCAATATGTCTAAGAAACATTCTTTTGTATCATCAAAATTCTAGCATAGTCAATTATAGACCTATTCCTCCTTTCGGCAATGCCATTTTGCTAGGGTGTCCTCAGTGCAAAAACCTGCCTTTTGATTCCATGCTCATTGCAAAAATTAGTAAATTCATCAAAGATAAATTCACCTCCTCTATCAGATCTTAAACATTTTATTTCCTTTCCAATTTCTTTCTCTACCTTATCTTTATACCACTTAAACATTTTGAAACCTTTAGATTTCTCTTTTAGGAACATGATAGTCATCAGTCTAGTATAATCATCAACAAAAAGAATAAAATATCTATCACCAGAACAACTCTGAGTTCTCATAGGACCACATAGGTCAGTATGAACCAACTCAAGTATCTTCTTTGTTGAATAGTCTTTGCTCTTAAAAATGGACTTAGTCATCTTACCTGTCTGACATTCATGGCACATGGCTTGATCAGGTTTTATCAAGTTAGGCAGTCCTCTAACTCTCTTCTTTCTACTAATCTTGATCATGTTGTCAAAGTTCACATGGCATAACCTTCTATGCCACAACCAAACATCTTCATCCTTTATTAACAAACAAAAAGACTGATCCATATCAAGATATAATATATTACCTCTGGATTATATACCAGTTTCGACAAGTCTTCCCCCATCATCATAAATCTTCACCTTTTTGCTCTCAAAAGCCAGTTAGTGGCTTGAATTATTCAGCTGAGCCACACTTAACAAATTATAGTTCAATCCATCTACCCAGTATGCATTTTCACATTGTAATCTATCATTGATCATCAGTGAGCCTTTACCTCTTACCATACATGGTGCATCATTTCCCATTCTCATAGATCCTCCATTATATTCAACAAGATGATCAAAATTTTCTATATCACCAGTCATATGATGTGTACAACCACTATCTATGATCTATGTATCATTTCTGCTTACTTTAGAGATCAGTGCTTTCTCTTCATGTTTCTCTTCCTCCTCTGAGTCATCTTTCATAGCAAAAAATACAAATTCTATAGTATCATCAGAATCAGATTCAATTTCAATATCTTCAGCTATGTAACATACCTTTTTGCCTTTTTCATCTCGGTTATCTCTGTTGTAGTGTCGGTAGCCTCTGTTGACTCTTCTTCCATATCTTCCTTCAGATCGGTCTTTGGATTTATCTTCATCTTTCTTCTAAGGACATCTAGTAGTGATGTGACTGACTTCTTTATAATTAAAGCATGCTAGAGGTAGCTTACCTCTATGCCTTCCTTTTCCTTTGGGCAATCTTCTGGCCATAAGTGCTTCAAGTTCATCAAGTTCATCATCGGTATCACCATCACTATCACAATTCTGACTATTCCTGCTAGACTTTCCAATCTTCAAAGAAGACATGAAAGCAGATTCAATAGAAGGAACAACATTGTTATCAAAATTGTTTAATTCAAAAGTTGTAAGTTTACCAATTAGAGTATCAAGAGTAAGGTTAGATGTAGCTCTTGTTTCATGAATTGCAAAAATCTTGATTGCATAAACCGGTAGCAAAGTTCTGAGAATCTTTCTTATCACTGTTTCATCATCAATCACTCCATCAGATGCTCTAATAGCATGTACTACCTCTTTGAGTCTATTTGAATATTAGACAATGTTCTCACCTTCTTTCATTCTCATATCATCAAATCTGCCTCTCAGGCTTTCAGCTTAGGCTCTTTTGACATTTAGATCTCCACTATAAATTTGTGTTAACTTATCCCACATTCCTTTGGTAGTCATGCAAGTCTTGATATCTTCAAATTCAGCATTTGTACAGGCAGCAACAAGTTCCATCATAGTAACATTGTGTTCATGCTTGTCCTTCAGTTGATCAATAGTTAAGGGACCAGTGGGCGGTTGTATGTAGCCATTCTCCATCAAATCTAGTGCTGAGTTCCCAATTTCAGATATTCACAACTTCATTCTGCTTTGCCATACTGTGAAGTTCTCTTTGTTCAGTTTCGGTACTTCCCTCTTATACATCTTGAGACCTTTATGCTTAAGTCCTTAAAACTCTATTCCAAGCAACCAATGCTTTGATACCAATTGTTAGAATAACTGAGAGGGGGGTGATTTAGTTATCTAGTGTCCCAAAACAAAATGTATAATTCAAAACAACTTCTTGTATTTCTACTCGTCGGTAAACAATAATAACTTTCACTATCTATGATTTTACCGATTACCAGTCTAATACTATAACAGTTTACCGATCAAATCTAACATGTAACATGCAAAGTATGATAACAAACAAATATCACAATCAACACATAACACAAGAGATTTAACATGGAAACCCTGTAAAGGGAAAAACCACCTGGGACCGACAACCCAAAATTGTTCACTCTTCTGAAGTGAGGTCAGTTAAGACCCAACCCTGTTAAAGGTTACAAACAGACTATCAGGTGTGACCTTGTTAGAGGATTTTAGACTAGAAGTTATCATCCAACCAGCATTCACTATGGCGTTGACAGGATAACAATGTTCATTTTATGAATGATACATCATAAGACTTTCAGAGTCCACTCGGTTAAGAGATTTAAACTATATACAATGGTTAAATGTGTAACAATCAATGATCTGACTTAATACAACTTCAATTGCAGATTACAGATCAATATTCAGTCCATACAAATCCTTCTAACCAATATTTCACTTTAGTTTCAATACTATATCAACTTACTGTCCATCGGTAATTGCTCTCTATAGCTTGGTAATTGTTCTGCAGCTCGGTTCTTACTAACCAGTATGATCAGAATGCATGAAAGCTTTTTCACATGATAATCTTGTAGCTTCTTCTTCTCCCAACATTTTACTAAAGAAAATCTATTCTCTTATATAGACGAGTAAATCATTTTCTTCTCCACCATTAGATTTTTTCATTTAACCACATTCATAGATTTTGCCACTTCAAAATTTCTTGGTACTTGTGTCAATAACATGTTTCAATATTCTCCGTTAGATCTTTCCTAAATTTCATCAACCGTTGATCTTTGTAACAAACATTATCTGTTACCTCGATGTTATACTCTTGCCAGCTCATCAATCTTATCAGCTAAACTAATCATTTGATTCATTCTGTTCCACTTGGTTAACAAAGAAATGCATTGATGAACACTTCTCGGTTAATACTGAGGTTGGTATACACTACACTCCATTGGTGTATACTAGAAATGCTTCATTTACCGACAACACTGCTTGGTGTCTTTCAGCTCTATACTTCATCATAGATGAATGCAACATAATAAAGTGAATATCATCAAGTCATAGACTCATCAACAAGTTACTCAATGTGTTCCTTATCCTCATCTATCATGTACATCTTTCCTCATGTAGATTTCTCTATTCTTCATCTCTTTCACCTTTCCTTAGATGTGTCGGTATAGTAATGATGCAGGAGCATCCTGGGTGTAAGAGTAATCTTGCATCAGCCAAAAATATTTCTATTTTTATATTCAATAAGGGCTATTTTGTGCGGAGCTGCTATTTATGGAAAGTTACTATTTTTGGTAATTTTCGTATGTGCTCAGAATGATCTGATTTCTTTCTTGGAGGTTCATTTTGGTCATATAAGTCTGCCAGTAAAGTTTCATTGCCAGATCAAGTGTATATTGGAAGATATTGAAGATTTTCGGTATTGGCAGCAGGGTACAGAAACTTTGAACTCAGTTTTGAAGGCTTTAGAGGCCCCGGATGAGGTTGAAAATTTGGGTGACGGGTGCTTGCGCGGGTCAAGCCTGTAGAGCGCTTTGTGGCATTTCCGAAATGGGGTTATAATAGCCGATCGGGTCAACGGGTGATGACTTATGGTCTTCGGAAGTTGGGCCACCTGGAATGGCGAAAAATAATTTTCTTCAAAATTTCTATTCGGGTTTCAAAGGTTATCTTGAGCTGACTACGATGTAATGAAATGTAAAATAAAATAATTCTAAGCTTGGTCGGCCTTATTGGCTAAAATTCTGGAACCTTCCCAGGTGGTGGGGAATTGCCTATATAAGGAAGGCTGTATTATTGTCTTAGGCAGTTCAGAATAGTTCTGGGTAGTAGATCTGGGTATTGATTCGAGGCTTTGTCCTAAAGAATATTGTAAGGGAATGCCCATGTGGCTTTGCATATTGTAATTCTAAAAGTTTGTAATTCCACATTTGTGGAGATAATAAGAAGCCAATTTTCTGTTCTTGCATATTGTTGTGGTTTCTCCGTTTCTGTTATGTGTTTGTGGTATTAAGGGGAGCACCCTTCATCAAGTGGTATCAAAGCTAGGTTTTCTTGAGTGTGTAAACAGATCGCCGACTGTGAGGCAGTTTGCACCAGGACCGTGGTTAGGGTTTCAGCGTGCATCACGAAAATGCCTCCACGAAGAGAACGTGGCGGAAGACCTGGTGCTGTGACACCTGAGGTTAGAGAGCTGTAGAGACAAGTGCGAGCATTACAGGAAGAGATTCGCAGAGGAATGAATCTTAATGTCAGAGACGAAAGCGAGGATGAAGCCGAAGAAGAATATCAAGAAGGAGAAATTGAAATTGTGAACTAGGAGGAAGAAAGACTTTTTCAGGCGATTTCCAAGATTGGGAAAAGACCTAAGATTGAGGTTCCTACATTTTCTGGAAATCTTAACCCAGAGGAATTGATCGACTGGATCAATGAATGTGAAGAATATTTTGAGTACGAAGATGTTGAGGATCCTGATAGGGTCAAATTTGTGAAGGCCAGATTGAAAGGTCATGCGAAGATTTGGTGGCAAGAAATTCAATTAGAGTGAAATAGAAGAGGGAAAGATAAAATCACAACATGGGATCAGATGGTGGATAAATTGAAGCGACAGTTCATTCCTGTTGATTATGAGCTTGACCTACTGAAGAAAATGCAAAGTTTGAAGCAAGCAGGAAGATCTGTTCAGGAGTATACAGAGGAGTTCTACCAACTTCTCATCAGAACAGGCCATGCAGAAGTTGATAAGGAGAAAGTTTCCCGATACCTTAATGGGTTAAGGCCAAGCATTCAGGAGGAGCTGAATCTGGTTTGAATGAATAGTATTGAAGAGGCATACCAGTTTGCCCTAAAAGTAGAGGAAAAGCTGAACAAGAAGTTTGAGAGCAGACAAAACGGAAGAGGTCACGGTGGATGATCTGGTGGACGGTCATATGGTGGCCAAAATGAAGATCTGAAAAGGAAGGATGAGGCCAGTAGCAGTCAGAATCAGTGAGGAAATAATTCCAATCGTTTCCAGGATCAGAATAATAGAGATCAAAGAGGAAGAGGAAGAGGACAAGGATCTAGAAGAGGTGGCTTCTGTGGAACATGTTTTCACTGTGGAGAAGAAGGTCATAGGGCATTTGAATGTCCTCAGTGCCAAGGAATAACAGACCAGAGAAATGAAGGCCAGGCCAGAGTTGCACATGTAGATGAAGATGCCAGATCATCAAATTCTGAAGATGCTGAAAGAGGAGAAATGTTGATTAACAGAAGAGTCCTGTTGAGTGGTGAGAATGAACCTGAGCAAAGAAGGAGCTTGTTTCGCACTAGGTGCAAGTGCGAAGGTAAATGTTGTGATGTGATTATCGATAGTGGAAGCACTGATAATTTGGTGTGAGAAGAGATGGTGACAAAGTTGAAGCTCAAGAGACAGAAACACCCACATCCATATCGAATTGCCTGGGTACAGGATGACCACAAGGTCATGGTCAATGAACAATGCCTGGTGAAGTTCAAGATTGGCGGATACCAAGATGAGGTACTGTGTGATATCATATCTATGGATGCATGTCATATGTTGTTGGGTAGACCATGGCAGTTTGACAGATGTGCTGTACATGATGGTCGTGTGAATACCTATTCCCTGACAAAGGATGGAGTGCGACATAAGCTAAAACCATTGAAGGAGACTGAAGAAAAGGTATGTGGTAATGCAAGGATAACTTTTGTTGATGGAAGAAATTTCCTAGATGGTATGAGGCATGAGCATGTATGTTTTGCTTTAATTCCAAAAGCTGGTAAAGAGGAAGTAGAAGATGTTCCTGTAGAAGTTGTAGATTTGTTGAATGAGTTTCAAGATATTATATTCGATAACATGCCTGATGGATTACCACCAGTCAGGAAGATCAGTCATCAGATGGACTTGATCCCAGGAGTGAGTTTTCCGAATAAGGCAGCACACAGAATGACACCTGCAGAAAGTGAGGAGTTGAACAGACAAGTACATGAACTGTTACAGAAGGGGTTGATTCGAGAGAGTCTGAGTCCCTATGCTATACCAGTGATATTAGCACCAAAGAAGAATGGGGAGTGGAGGATGTGTACATATTCTAGGGCAATAAACAAGATCACAATCAAGTACAGGTTTCCATTGCCACGAATGGATGATATTATGGACTGTTTGAGTGGAGCTGTGTATTTTTCAAAGATAGATCTAAAAAGTGGATATCATCAAATTCAGATTAGAGAAGGAGATGAATGGAAGACTACCTTCAAGATAAAGGAAGGACTGTATGAGTGGTTAGTCATGCCTTTTGGGCTAACCCATGCACCGAGCACTTTCATGCGGCTCATGAACGAGGTTCTGAAAGAATTTCTAGGTAAGTTTGTCATTGTTTACCTAGATGATATTTTGATCTTTAGTAAGACATTGGATGAGCATATGATGCATATTCGTATGGTATTTGAGAAGTTGAGAGAAGAGAAATTGCTGATTAATTTGAAGAAGTGCAGTTTTGTGAAGAAAGAGTTAGTGTATTTGGGATTTGTAGTTTCAGCAGAACGTCTAAAAATGGACCCAGAGAAGGTACAGGCTATCCTTGAATGGCCTACTCCAAAGAGTGCTACTGAGGTAAGATCTTTTCATGGTCTAGCTAGCTTTTACAGAAAGTTTATCTGAAATTTTAGCAGTATTTGTGGACCCTTGACTGAAACAATGAGAGGGGATAGGAAAGAGTTTAAGTGGACTAAAGGAGCAGAAAAGAGTTTTCAATTATTGAAACAAAAAGTTACAGAACAACCTGTTTTAGCACTTCCAAATTTTAATAAGGTGTTTCAAGTAGATTGTGATGCTAGTGGTACTGCAATAGGAGCTGTTATGAGCCAAGAAGGTAAACCTATTGCTTATTTCAGTGAGAAGTTAAATGATGCCAAGAGGAAATATTCTGTTTATGATCAAGAATTTTATGCTATAGTTCAGGCATTAAAGAAGTGGAGACATTATCTGCTTCCTAAGGAGTTTGTTTTGTATACTGATCATCAAGCTTTGCAATATTTGAATAGTCAAGGAAAATTGAATCAAAGGCATTTGAAATGGGTTGAGTTTTTGCAGAGTTATACATTTGTTTTGAAACACAGGAGTGGAAAGTCTAATAGGGTTGCAGATGCTCTTAGCAGAAGGCAACTATTGCTGACAGAAATGCAGATTGAAGTGGTTGGGTTCAAGGAACTCAATAATCTGTATCCAGAGGATCCTGATTTTGGTGAAGCTTGGAAAGCTTGTGCAGAACTTGTTACTCTAGACAGGACAAAATGGTTGGATTTCATCATCCAGGATGATATGCTATTCAGAGGGAGTCAGTTGTGCATTCCACAAAGTTCTATGAGGGAGAATCTCATCAAGGAGAAGCATAGTGGAGGATTGGCTGGACATTTTGGTCGTGATAAAATCGTTGCTTTGGTTGGTGAGAATTATTATTAGCCACAATTGCAGCAAGATGTGAAGAAGTTTGTACAGAGTTGTAGAGTATGTCAGATGGCGAAAGGAGTGAAGCAGGATACAGAGTTGTATCAGCCATTACCTATACCAGAGAAGCCTTGGGAGGATATTAGCATGGAATTTGTTCTTGGTTTACCGAGGACTCAGCGAGGACATGATTCAATTTTTGTAGTGGTTGACAGATTTTCAAAGATGACACATTTCATTCCCTGCAAGAAGACTAATGATGCTATTCATGTAGCAGAATTGTTTTTCAGAGAAGTAGTGAGACTTCATGGTTTGCCAAAGACCATAGTTTCAGATCGGGACACTAAGTTTGTTGGATATTTCTAGCGTACATTGTGGAAAAAGTTGAAGACAGATTTGAAGTTCAGTTCATCACATCATCCACAGACTGATGGACAGACAGAGGTGGTGAATAGAAGTTTAGGAAATTTGCTGAGATGTTTGGTTGGAGATAAGCCAACAGGATGGGATTTGATTTTACCACAGGCAGAATTTGCATACAATAATTCTGTCAATAGGAGCACTGGTAAATCACCATTCCAGATTGTATATGGAAGTAGTCCAAGAAATGCATCTGAATTGAGGAAGATAGATAAAGGAGAAATAAGTAGTGCTGAAGATGAGGATTTTGCAGAACACTTGAAGAACGTCCATGAGGAGGTGAGGAAGCATATTACCAAGATGAACGCATAGTATAAGGCTAAGGCAGATGAGAAAAGGAGGCATAAGGAATTTCAGGTTGGTGATGAAGTCATGGTTCATTTGCGGAAGGAGCGATTTCCAGTTGGTACATATAACAAGCTGAAAATGAAGAAGTTTGGACCGTGTAGGATACTGAAGAAACATGATTCAGGAAATGCATATGAGGTAGAATTGCCTACTGAGCTAAATATTTCACCAGTGTTTAACATTTCAGACCTGACAGAGTATCATGAAGGAGGTGTTGAAGATGAGGTTGCAGCAGCACAGTGGAGTATTCCAGCAACTAGTTCAGACACTAAGGAGATCAAAGATATACTAGACAGTCGTGTTGGCAGAAGCACAAGGAACAGGACATATGAAGAATATCTGGTCAAGTGGAAAGGACGGCCTATTGAAGATTCATCATGGCTGACAAAGGAGGAGGTTAGCTGTCTTGGTTTTCCTCTGCACACCTGAGTCGTGACAGGGTCACTTCTCAAATTACCCTGGGTGTCTGATGCAGGAGCATCCTGGGTGTAAGAGCAATCTTGCATCACCCAAAAATATTTCTATTTTTATATTCACTAAGGGCTATTTTGTGCGGAGCTGCTATTTATGGAAAGTTACTATTTTTGGTAATTTTCGTATGTGCTCAGAATGATCTGATTTCCATCTTGGAGGTTCATTTTGGTCATATAAGTCTGCCAGTAAAGTTTCATTGCCAGATCAAGTGTATATTGGAAGATATTGAAGATTTTCGGTATTGGCAGCAGGGTACAGAAACTTTGAACTCAGTTTTGAAGACTTTAGAGGCCCCGAATGAGGTTGAAAATTTGGGTGATGGGCGCTTGCGCGAGTCAAGCCTATAGAGCGCTTCGTGGCATTTCTGAAATGGGGTTATAATAGCCGATCGGGTCAACGGGTGATGACTTATGGTCTTCGGAAGTTGGGCCACCTGAAATGGCGAAAAATAATTTTCTTCAAAATTTCTGTTCGGGTTTCAAAGGTTATCTTGAGCCGACTACGATGTAATGAAATGTAAAATAAAATAATTCTAAGCTTGGTCGGTCTTATTGGCTAAAATTCTGGAACCTTCCCAGGCGGTGGAGAATTGCCTATATAAGGAAGGCTGTATTATTGTCTTAGGCAGTTCAGAATAGTTCTGGGTAGTAGATCTGGGTATTGATTCGAGGCTTTGTCCTAAAGAATATTGTAAGGGAATGCCCATGTGGCTTTGCATATTGTAATTCTAAAAGTTTGTAATTCCACATTTGTGGAGATAATAAGAAGCCAATTTTTTGTTCTTGCATATTGTTGTGGTTTCTTCGTTTCTGTTATGTGTTTGTGGTATTAAGGGGAGCACCCTTCATCAAGTAACTTACAAGATAAGTGATGTAAAACTAGTTGACATCAATGACAATATAATACTGATTTAATCATATTACATATCTAATCAACAATTCCTCAGTGATCTTGTAATCACAGATTCTTCAATCAGATTCCAAATCAATTGTAGTCCAACAATATCTCCCTTTGGCATTGATGAAAACTCAAGTAATATGAAATGTACCATACACATACCAAACATACTTTATACAACTTTGTGAACAAATGTTGTAAGTAATTAGTAACATAAACTTGTAGTCCACTGTCCAAAAGTAATCAACTTGCAGAATATAAAACTATTAATTGTAAAACACATCAAATAACATTCACACAAGTATGGCACCTAGATTTAACATGGAAACATAATTTTAGAAAAAACACCAGTAACATACTACAAAATTTTCACTCTTCTAAAGTGAGCTCTATGCGGAGCCAACCCTATTAAAGGTTACAATACACACTATTAGGTGTGACCTTGTTAAAGGATTTAAGAACATCCCATTAGAATGTTACCTTGATTAAAGGATTTACAAATAACTGTTAGGTCAACCCTGATTTAAAGGATTTTAATTGATACAATGGTTAGAAGGTAACAGTAGGTTTGAGCTCATACATACAAATCACTTTAAAAATATAGATCCAGTGTAGCTCATATGCTGATCTACTGACTGGCCTTCATTTTCATCTACATATCTGATCTTCTTGGAAATCCCTTCAAGCAATCACCGCAATAACTTTGTTAAGCTCTTCACAACTCTTCTCAACCTTCTTCTTAGGTTCACCAATCAACAAAACCAACCACTTCACATAACATACAATTAGGTCATCCTTATACCTCCTTGATTAGGTAGCTTAATCTTTTTCTTCTTAATAATCTCCATATATCTTAGGTTTAGGTTAGATTCATCGAACCCTTCCAACATTTCTTTCTCCTCCTTATCCTTCTAGATACTTCTCAAAAATTCTTCTTCAATCCATAAGAAAATGGTTTACCATGCATTAAATACTCTAGGTCATTCATCCTTTTCTTAAAAACATTTTACATATCCCAAGAATTCAACTACGTCAGCTAGTAATCTCAATTCTTTCATAAACTATAAAATACTAACACTCGGTCAATACTATGTTCTTATGCTCAATATTCACTAGATAGCTCGGTCATTACTAAAACTGTTCTTCTTGAAAATTAGTTTCTTCACTTAGTTAATTATCTGATACTTAGTAATTACTAATGCTCGGTCAACTTTAAATTTTCTCAGTTTATACTGGCATTCGGTCAACACTAGCATCACTCGGCTTACACTTAAGTTTCTTATCTTCTGCTCATTTGCTCAGTTAAGCCTAAGCTTTTAGAATTTCTTTCTTCATTTCTTATAAGATTCAAAATAATGAAATACTTCACTTAGTGTTATAAAAAACACATTACCTTTCTAATTTACCAACTAATCAAGTACCCATTGTACTTTCTCATAATTCAACCTTTTCACTAGGTCTTCTTGTTATCTCCTCTTTTCAAATCCTCTTCATCAATCAATAGATATGGTACTTTACTAGATAGAAAATATCTCACTAGTTAAGGTTTTACATCAATGATAATATAACAATTGTTTCAATTGTAGTTTCCAACAATCTCCCTCTTTGACATTGATGGCAACACCACATGCACCACCATATGCATAGTTACCATACAATCCAAAAAAGTATGTAATGAAGAAACTTCTATCAACTCTCTCTATGTTATGATCTTCATTAATATCCTTAGATTCATTATGATTCACATCCAAATATCAGCTCTCTCTCTTAGATAGATCTCTCCCTCTCTTTATGTGCATCCATTTTATTGAATCTCTCATCTATGAATCTCTCTCATCTTATTCATCGTAACTTCTACTGAATCTCTCCTCAAGTTTACTAAATATCTCCCTCTTTGACAACAATGCCAAAGAAACTTTTAACTTCACCAGTCATCTTCACCATGTATATATCTTCATGTCAACTCTCTGAACTATATACTTCCTCTATCATCTTGCTTATGACTGATCAACATCTTGTGCTTTACTCTTCACAATTTTAGGCAACTCCTAAAGTGTGACCACCTGGCATCAATTTTTCAGATATTCTAAGTAATACATTTGATGCAATAATCCTATATGATTCTAGGTAGCCTCAGTTAGGGGAATCACCCCTAATTTACCTCTTATATTCTCATGAGAATCCTTAGGTAAATCTTTAGTGAATATATCTGCTAACTATTTATTTGTATTCACATACTCTAGTCTCACTTCCTTGTCTTGAACTAGCTCTCTCAAGTAATGATACTTGATAGCAATATGCTTAGTCTTAGTGTACATCATAAGGTTCTTTGAAATATTGATAGAACTTGTGTTATCATAGAAAATAACAAGTGGCTCAGTGATTTCTTCCTTCATACCTTTCAACAATTGCTTGATCCAGACTATGTTTGAACAATTAACTGCCATTGCTACATATTCAGCCTCTGCTGTAGATTGAGAAATGCAATTATGTTTCTTGCTTGTCCATGAGACCAATATTTTTCCTAGAAATAATGTGCCACCACTTGTACTCTTTCTATCATCCACATTTCCTACCCAATCTACATCAGTAAAAACTTATCATTTTTCTTGTAATACAATCCATAATCCTCTGTTCCTTTAAAATATCTCAGTATCCTTTTTACTACCATCATGTGATTCTCCTTAGGATTGGCAGAAAATATTTCAATAACCCCAACTACTAATGAAATATCTAGTCTACTATGAACAACATATTGTAGCTTTCCAATCATTAACCTGTACAAGGTTTGATTCACTTCAGCTGTATCATCATTCTTTGATAATTTCTCTGTAGTAGCATGGGTGTACTTACTGGTCTAGATTCCTCCATCCCAAATGTTTTCAGTATCTCCTTGATATACCTAGATTGTGTAATGTAGATACCTTTCTCCATCTGATAAACTTGCAAACCAACAAAGAATTTGATCTCTCCAAACATAGACATTTCAAATTCAGTTTGCATCTCATTTGAAAATGTTTGGCATAGTGCATCTTGTCCTCCAAATATGATATCATCAACAAATATTTCAGCTAACAATATCCCTTTACCTTTTTCTGTCTTCAAATATAGTTTGTTGTTGTCATTAGTTCTTGAAAATCCAATTTTGACTAAATAATCATGCAATCTCTCATACCATGCTCTAAGGGCTTGTTTTAATCCATACAATGCTTTGTGTAGCTTACATACCATGTTCTTCTTGTTTGGATAAATAAATCCTTTTGGTTGTTCAATGTATACTTCTTCTTCCAGTATTCCATTCAGAAATGTAGATTTGACATCCATCTGATACACTTTGAATCCTTTGTAAGATGCATATGCAAGTAGAGTTCTAACTCCTTCCAATCTAACAATTGGGGAAAATGTCACCCCATAGTAAATACCTTCTTCTTGTGCATATCCTTTGCATACCAATTTAGCTTTGTTCCTTGTGACTTCTCCATTTTCATTCAACTTATTTATGAGCACCCACTTTGTTCCAATAAAATTCTTGTCCTTAGGCCTAGGTACTAGTGTGCATGTTTTGTTCTTTTCAATTTTCTCAATTTCTTCATTCATGGTTTAAATCAATCTTCATTCTTCAAATCATCTTTCACCGATTTAGGCTCAAATTCACATAATAAGCATGTTTGGTTTTTCAACTTACTTCTTGTCATGACTCCTAAATCTTTTTCTCCAATAATTTGATTTGGCTTATGATGTCTTCTCACATACTATTCTAATGTAGGCTCTGGTATCCTTCCTTCTTGCTATTGATCTTTAGGTTCATTTTGTAAATTTATTTTAGGTTCATTTTTTATTTTTCCTTCCTCTTCTGATTGCTTGAAACTTTCCTTGTATTGCTTGACATCTCCTTTCTGTGACTCGACACACTCTTGTTGTTTCTCAACAACTTTGTTCTATGTTCTAGATAAGTTGATAGCCTCTCCTTCTTTAATGTATACTAATGATATGCAATCTTTAGGTTCCTTCTTGCATTCAACTTCATTCTTTTCTGCATATTCATCAACTCTAACATTTGCACTCTCCACAACTTTCTTGACTTGTACTCGATTCAGGGTATAGAAAAATGTACTTAAAACATCTTGACAATATTTTTGTGCAACATATTTCTCTATCATTAGTATTCTAGCACAATCCATGATTGATCTATTTCTTCTTTCTCCTATACCATCCTGTGGAGGGGTCCTTAGTGCATACATCTGTATCTTAATTCCTCCATCATTGTAGAATATGTTGAAATCATTAGTTATAAACTCTCCTCCTCTATCAAATCTCAGACATTTCAAGCTTTTGCCTATTTCTTTTTCAACTTTTTCCAAATACCACTTAAACAATTGAAAGGCATCATATTTTTCTTTAAGAAACATCACAGTCATCATTCTAGAGTAATCATCAACAAACAAAATGAAATATTTATCACCGCAGTAACTTTTCACTCCAATAGGTCCATAAAGGTCAGTATGAACCAATTCCAAAATATCATTAGAAGTATATATTTTTCTCTTGAAACTAGACTTTGTCATTTTTTCCAATTGACATTTCTTACACATCACATTATCAGGTTTCTTCAATCTTGGTAATCCTCTTACTCTTTTTATCTTACTAATGCTTACCAAATTATCAAAGTTCACATGACATAACCTCTTATGCCATAACCATACATCATCAAATTGTGCAAAAAAATATGTCTCATCATATAGGTCTAGATAGAAAAAATTACCTCTTTTCTGTTCTCCACTTCTAATTAGTTCACCAGTGGCATCAAATATGATGCAAAGGTGGTGTGTAAGACTCTCCAAGCCCATACCCTAATTGAAATAAGTTCTTAATTAGTCATCAAGTGAGACAAATTCTCACATCAAACATCCATACAAGGATGCACTATCTAGGCTTCTCCCAATGCACCTAGAGCCACCAATATACCAAATCTTCAAATAAGACTCCCACCTTTGTTCCAAATATTAGAAAGTAAAGTCCACCAAGATAACTGAGAGAGGGGGGGGGGGGTGAATCAGTTATCAGATAAATAAAACTTTTATCAATTTCAATAGATTTTAACCATGTAAGTAATGTAATCAACAACCATAGAAAGATATACATACACATTAACACAATAACACAAGATATGTTGACTAGGGAACCTCTTTATCAAAGAGTAAACCCCGGTGGGAATGATGCCCACAAAAGATGCACTAATATGAAAGTTCCTTTTGAGAGGATGGAATTTGTTAGGAGTCTTATAAAATACATTCAGTACATATGAGTCCCTGTTAAGAGACTTTGAATGCTGAAAGATTCTAACTCTGTTAGGAGTTATGGAAGATAGAAGGACCCACTACCCAAATAGCTTCATGTATAAGATCACTGAACACACTATCCAACTAATCTTTATATTAATCAATAGAATAATACCAAAAGATTAATGATCTCAACAATTCAATACTTCTTATTGACGGTGCCAAACCACACCAATTGCTTCATCAGATCTCAATACCAGATCTCTATACTTCACATATCCTCTTCGAACAAGTATTGCACAATTCCACAATTCACTTTCACAAATACCATACACTTACAATAAGAAAAACATTCCTTCCTTTATACCACACTCAAGTAATTACAAATGAGTCGACATACAAATTAAAAAATAAAATCTTCCACACATTACACAAAAATTACACAAAACTGTCGACTTCCAATTAAGATAATTCTTCACTCGTGTGACCTCAAACCTTGCACTCATTTCCACATTACTATCAACATGTGTTAAACTACTACTCAACTACACATGATCAGATTCAATCTTGATTAGGAGATATCATTCAATTTCCAGAAACCGCTACTCAAGAACACTGCCTGAATACTGCTTCCACTAAAATGCTCATAACTTCCATGAATAAATGAATTTCTATATGGGCTCTTAACCACTATCTTATATAACATCATAGATTAAGTCCTCAAATCTGCATAGCTTCATCTTCAATATCCCATGTGCGCTAACTCAAATACTATCTGCTTCTCTGTTAATCTTCAGTAGATCACTGTGTTGACATCAATGACAATCACAGTCATGAATGCAACAACAACTACTATAGAATGATTGTGAATACTCCCCCATAGGATATATTCAGCATTCATTCCTAACAATCTCCCCCATTGGAATTGATGGCAACATAGATGAAAAAACATCCAAGTTCCATGAATACCAACACTGCAACACTATTCTAAAAATACTTTCAAATCCTCTTCATCAATCAAATCTTGCTTCATTTTCCTATTTGATTATCTCCAATAGATGGTTTTTCATGTATACTTCTCCCCCATTGACATCAATGAAAAATGCTTCATCACTATGTCAAAAACAACTTGAATGTCAAAAGACATTGTTCAAAAAATAAATTCACTAGAGTCCTCATGACTTGGCTTAGATACACATACTCCCCCATAGAGGAAGTACCAAAATCTAGTCCAGAAGAAAGATAAGGCTCATATACCACTCGATGGATGCAACAATTTGCATCACTTCTCAAAATTCGGCTAGGGCATAACCCCAAGCATACCTCCCAGATACTCAAATGTATCTTTAGGCGAAGGCTTTGTAAATATATCTACAATCTTCTCTTTCGTGCTTATATACTCAAGTTTGACTTCTTTCTCTACCACTTTCTCTCTCACTAAATGATACTTTATCTCTATATACTTTGTCTTAGAATGTAACACATGGTTCTTAGACATACTCAATGTGTTGGTGTTATCACAATGTATAACAATAGGCTCAAAATTTTTTATTCCAATATCCTTCAACATTTGCTTCATCCAAATTATCTGATTACAATTGTTTGCTACTGCTACATACTCTGCTTCTGCTATGCTCTGTGAAATACATTTATGCTTCTTTCTTAGCCAAGAAACTAATCTTCCTCCAAGGAAAAATGCTCCTCCACTGGTGCTCTTTTTGTCATCAACACTACCTCCCCAATCTACATCTGTATATGCACATAATGTAAAATCATCAGATTTTTCATACCACAATCCATATTCAATTATTCCTCTTAAGTACCTTAGTAAAATTTTTACTGCTGCATAATGTGAGTCTCTAGGTTCAGCTTTAAATCTTGCAACAATTCCAACTGCATGTGATATATCAGGTCTTGTATGAGTTAAATATTGCAATCCTCCAATCATAGATCTGTACTTTTTATGTTCCACTACAAGAGTCTCATCTATGCTAGATAACTTGTGTCTGATTACCATAGGTGTTCCAACTGGCTTACAGTTCTCCATTCCAAATCTCTTCAATAAGTCATTCAAGTAATTTTTCTGACTTACAAAGATACCATCACTGTTCTATGTTATCTACAATCCTAAAAAGTATTTCATCTCACCAATCATACTCATTTCAAATTTAGTCTTCATTTCATCAGCAAATTTATCATTGGATTCATATTCTCCTCCAAAGATAATATCTTCAACAAAAATAACTACAATCAACAGACCATTCTCAATTTCTTTTGTGTATAGGTTGTTGTCTCCAGTACCTTTAGTAAATCCTAATTTTATCAAATACTTATCAAGTCTTTCATACCAAGTTCTAGGTGCTTGTTTTAGTCCATATAAAGCTTTCTTCAATTTACATACCATATCTCCTTCTTGAGTTAAAGGAAAACCTTTAGGCTTCTCAATGTAGACCTCTTCTTCCAATTCTTCATTCAGAAATGATGACTTCACATCCATCTGATACACTTTGAATTTCTTATAAGCTGCATAAGCCAAAAACATTCTTACTGCTTCAATTCTTGCTACTGCTACAAAAGTTTCTTCTCAATTTATTCTTGCTGTGAGTATCCTTTACATACCAATATTTCTTTATTTCTTACAACTTCTCCTTGTTCATTCATCTTGCTTCTGAATAGCCATTTTGTTCCTATACAATTCTTATATTTAGGGCTAGGTACCAATTCCCATGCCTTGTTCTTTTTAATTTGATCTAGTTCTCCCTTCATAGCTTTAATCCAATGTTCATATTCACAAGCTTCATTAGTATATTTAGGTTCAATTTGGGAAATTAAACACAACTATTCTTGTACCTTATTCTATGTCTAAACTCCTTTGACTATGCTTCCAATAATATGCTTAATAGGATGATTCCTAGATAGACTTATGTTCAGTGTCACTGTCTTAGTTCTTATTTCTGTTGTAGGTTCTTCAATGATTTCTTCACTGTAGCTTTCATTCAACAAATCACTGTCAGTTTCATAGAATAATTCTGCATTCTCAAGATTAGTTCTAGGATGAGTTCCTTCATCTGATTCATAATCAAGCATTCTTTCCTAAATTTTGAACTTTTCATGAACTTTAACATTTGTTCTCTCAATAATAGTCTTAGTTCTTTTATTGTAACATCTATAAGCTTTTCTCTTCAATGAATATCCAACAAATATACCTTCATCACTTCTAGGATCAAACTTTCCAATGTCATCATCTCTCTTAATATAACATTTTCTTCCAAAAATTCTAAAATACTTAAGTGATGGTGCATGTCCAAACCATAGTTCATAGGGTGTCTTGTCTATATCTTCTTTGATTTGTACTATGTTCATTTTATACACTAATGTGTTCACTTCTTCTCTCCAGAATATCTTCGCCAAATCATTCTCAAATAGCATGGCTCTTGTTGCTTCAGTCACTGATCTATTTCTTCTTTTTGCAATACCATTTTGTTCAGGTGTCCTAGGGGCTGAAAATTGTCTCTTAATACCATTCACTACACAAAAAATGTTAAATTCTTTTGAAGTAAATTCTCCACCTCTATTTGATCTCAAACATTTAATCTTCATTCCAGATTCATTCTCAACTTTATTCTTAATAATGTTAAACTTATCAAATGCTTCAGACTTTTCTTTAAGAAATGCAATCCACATCATTCTTATAAAATCATCAACAAGAATCATAAAATACCTTTCTCCATAGAATTCTCTAGTCCTTGTGGGACCACTTAAATATGTATGAACAATTTCCAACTTCTCTGCTGTTGTAACCTTCTTGCTAGGAAATGAGCTTCTCTTCTATTTAGCCATCACACATTCCTTGCAAATCATGTTAGTAGGCTTCATAATTTTAGGCAAATCTCTTACTACAAGAGTAGTACTCACTTTCACAATGTTATTGCTTGGCCAAACAATAGTATCAGAAACCTAGAGCAATGGACTGCCTATTTCAGGATTGGACACCCCAAATGATTCCTAAATGCATTATTTGGTCTCATTTAATCATTGACCAAGGACATAAAACTTGGAATGGTGTCTACAAAGTATATGCTTCAAACCTCCTCTTCTAAGTATATCTAAGGAATTCAAATGATTATGCTTCAGGAAAACTATACTAAAACTGGTAAGCAAATGTATTCTAATCAAAGCAGGAAATTACAGTTAGGAACTACTCCAACTGATTGTACTACAGGAATAGGCTACTGATTCTGGTATCAATAGCTGCAGGAACAAGAGAGTTCTAAAACATATAAATGAATAGGAAAATGAACTCTATACTAACAAAGCAATTCACTCATCAAGTGGACCCCCTTGAATGAGTGAATGAGAAGTACAATCAAGATGAAAGTTGCAAACTTGAACTGAACATTCTATTCATCCATAAAATGATTACACTTGATTGAAATAGTATGCAAAAGCTCTATTAAAAACCAATTTGTTTGACTAACTCGAAAAGAGTCACAATAGTCGATTATTTAAAAGAAAGCAACAACTAACTCCTAAATCTACGATCACTTCATAATTGAGGATCGGTTACAACTCATAAAGTTTCATAACAAAAACATTATTGACTATAAACATTCCCAAAATATAGCGCACACAAAATCTACGCATTGCATGCAACATAAAGTATTGACTTGCTTGTGAAGATTCTACAATCTACGGTTGGCATTGATGACTCCCACACCAGTATGCTCATCTTTGAATATCCACGGTCAATTCCTGCAAAACAATCAATGTGCACATAGCCAAGTATATACATATATATTCACATCATCAATATTAGGAAAAGGTGTAAGTCTTAATTATCACTCTTGCAAATCCTATGGCTACAGGAGGTAACTACCCAAAACATAGCTTAGGAGAGAAAACATCCATTAACATGTATAACTATTATATTCACCATTCTTGTCCATGAATTTAAGCAAATATTATGTCTTTAGAGGTATCCATATTTCTAACTTATGTTCACACACACATATATAACATATACATAGAAACCATAAGTTCATATGCTTAAAACCATAAATTCATGTCTATGTGCAATCAACTTATTCTAGAAAGAGCATAAAAAGTAGTGAAAAAGATGGCTATTTAGGAGCCCATCATTCCACCCAACTAAACTATTTTTGGTCTCCAACAATCACAAAGTTCTGAATCCTAGCACGGACCCTCAAATCACTAGTTGTTCTCTATCCAGACTCATCATGAACATAATCAAAGTATCCATGAGTCTCTTTGAATTTTTCCCAGTGCAAAACTTCAGAGGCCATGTCATAATCTGTTGCATTGTCATTCATTTCCAGTAATAGTTAGTGGAGGTTGAAACCTTAATGGAAACCAATGGTTAAGGAGTGTCCTTCCTAACATAATGTACCATGGAGCCCTTCTTGTGGCAAGGGTCAGATTCTATGGTGAATGAGGTTCCATTTTCTTTAAATCATGCGACATCCTTATCCACCTCTTCCTAGAGGCATTAATTGCTATAGCAACATCTCGTGAGGAATGCTGGTCCCAGTTTGCAAAGGCTTGTTCTCTCACTGGATAGATCTTATTGGCTCCACTAGTGTTTGTTGTGATAGAAAGCTAGTCAAAGTATGTCCATCTGGGGTGTTGAACTTCAGGCCTCATCATCAAAGGAGTTAACATTTCTTTTTCTCTATATGGTGTAGCCTGGTGTTCTCTACTTATCTTGTTCTACATCCATGACATGACTGCTCACAACTATACATCCCCTACATAGAGGAGTGAATTCCACTCTATATCATCAGGTACTACCAGGTTATGCAAGTACAATTCACACAATAGGTTTTTCAGAGTCATTGGGGTAGACTTAAAGGCATAGTAAAATTCATGGGGAGTTGATATGGATGGATTGAGACCTTCTACAATTCTTGTTAATTTAAAATTAACAAGTTTCTCTTGAAGGAATATTGCATACACCGGTGAGGGTGATCTGCATTCCATCAGCTATGGAATTAACCTTGTAATCTGATCAATCCTCTGTTTCAATATCTCAATCTCATTTGATTTCTACTCCAACTGAGAATTCTGCTCACTTATGATTCGCTTCAATTTTTCCTTTTCTAAATTCCATTGTGTCTTTTCCCATAACAACTGCTGGTATAAATTGATCCCTGCAGCAAGGGGTGTAGATAAATCTAGTGGGGGTAAAGGTTCTTGATTGAGTATGTCTACCCATCCAGATGAAAATTAAGGAGTTTTAATTGTTTTCTTTGGTGCAGAGGACTTTCCCTTCCATAAAAAAATTTCCCTTATTTCTTTGGTTTCCTCACTAACATTAGCTCCCACTTTAGCCAATGTTTCTAACTTATCCTGACTACCCTGTTGGGGTACTTCTTCAATAATTTCAATTCCAAAGTTAGAAATTTCTTCTGAATTCATACTAGTTTCCTTCTCGATAGTATTATCCTCAAATTCCTCTCTGCCCTCAGAGTCCTTGTCACTATCAATCAAAATGTAGTTAACTCCAACTCCAGGATTAACCTCTATTTCTGGACTCTACTCTCTTAATATAGTGTCACTGGCTGTAGGTTGATGAAACAATTCCTTAGAAGAGGAGTTTTCCAAAGACTCATTCTCTACTGATTCAGAAGACTCAACATTAATGATAGGAATAGAAGCTTTAGCATCTTTCTTAGAAAGCCTTCTACTTCTTCTCTTAGGGGGTATGGATGAGCTCAAAGAACTCTTCCGTTTCTTTTTCTTAACGACTACCTCCTTTGCCACTACTTGAGGAGGGTTTTCAGAATTCTCTTCAAGAGGGAATTTAGAATTTTCTTCCCTAGGGTTCTTAGAATTCTCTTCAAGAGGAAATTCAAAATTTTCTTCCCTAGAGGAATGTAGGGTTTCTTCCATATTATCAGTATTATCACCAGGCTAAGGTTCTAATATTTCCTCTTCTGGTTCTGTTATTTTGCCCTTATCTTTCCTAGATGCAGACCTTGTCCTTATGGATGGTGAAGATTTAGGAATATTAGGAGCTACTGCCTTTTTGTTTTTCTTCCTCTGAGAAGTAGAGGCTCCAGTATTGAAAATTCTTTTTCTAGGTGACCTAGAAATGGAAGGAGAGGCTTTAGGATCATTCTCAATTATGTGAACAATTTTACGAACCCCAGAAGTTGTTTTCTCTCTATGACCAACACCATGACTTGTAGGGCTGACTATACGAGGTTCAAATTCATTCATCTATAAAAATTCATCCCATGTCCCAACCTTTTGTCTATTCAACTCCCTTTCTACAATTAATTTTATTAAGCAATGATGTGAAATAGACTAGTTGCTTCCTGACTGGACTAATAATGCTTGTTTTTTCACAATGTTAAATAAGAAGCTGGGAAGATTTACCCATCTGTTATCATGCCAGAGATGACTAAGAATTTTGAAGTGCAAAGCATGTAGGTATTTTTAGCGTCCCTCGCAAGTGAATATTGAATAAAAAATGTGGCTGGCTGGATGAACTCCAGAGGAAAAGATAGTCACCATGTCCCTTGCTTTCTATCAACATCTAACTGAGGATCATCGTGAAAAGTGAATTGTTCTCTTGTTGAATGCAAGTTGAAATCTTTCACCCATTGCTCACCTTCCTGAGGTAACCCAGTTACTTCAGCTACTACATCTTCTGTGAACTCAATTTTCAAACCTTTAACTTCTACAAACTCGTCCTTCAAAGTTGACATAAATTGCAAAGCAACTTCCTCGTTAAACCTTTTTAGGCTTAGACAATAATCCAACCATCCTCTCCTTCTAAACATATCATAGGTGGGCACATCATTTAATAAAACCCTATGGTCCATTGGTTCATGCCTTTGAAGGTCACCCCCCATTACTACTTTGAAACAAATTTTTGAATATGAAGAACTACAATTCTCGCAGAGTTCAACAATGGCAAGTCACAGACCTCAATGCAGTATGGAACAAAATGTTGTAGAAGGAAAGACATCATACAAACTGCAACTTGATTCATAAAATTAAATATTTGTTTGCACGAAATCTAATGATATGAGTTTTACAAAACATCTCATAAAAGCTTGCGCGTGCCAAGGCTGCCACCCTAAACATGTCGCAGCATATCATTAGAAATCAAGATCAATTTTTAATATCTTTAATTCACTTTAAATGTGATGATGCAATCATAAAAGGACATGTCATCAAGTCATGTCACAGACATAATTCAAAGACACGATCTTTAATTTTACATGCTAATTTGAGATTTTGAAATGAAAATAGAATAATTCCCCCCCCCCCCCAACTAAGTAATGGCATGGGTCCCACCAAGCCAAGTTAAGCAAGAGTGAAAAATTAAAATGACACAAAATCCTAAAAATTAATGAATAAAAATAATATATGTACTAGTATATGTGGCACGAACCTGGAGGCGTTGCAGGAAGAGTTGTTCGAAAAATTGAACCTGCATGTGAAGTGATGGGATGGGGTGGATGGGTGGAGAAAGAGAGAAGGTGAGATGAAAAATTTATTATGGAGAAGGCATTCCACAAGATGTGAAATTTTTATTATGGTGCTCTTGAATGGAATCAAGAATCGGCAGAATCCTAAGTGGAAGACCCAGATTCTTTGGCTACAGGATCGCTTACTTTAGTTGTACTCTGGAACTACTTTAGGAACTCATCACGGCTAATAG
Organism: Chamaecyparis obtusa; assembly: GCA_027943335.1. Taxonomy (NCBI): domain Eukaryota; kingdom Viridiplantae; phylum Streptophyta; class Pinopsida; order Cupressales; family Cupressaceae; genus Chamaecyparis; species Chamaecyparis obtusa. Next base: position 1,673,319 of record BSBK01001458.1, on the reverse strand, counting down.
GTTTGTGGTAAATTTTTAGACGGTGCCCATTGACAAGTAATTTAAATTGAACAAGATCAATTGTTGAAAGCTGCACTACTCCATTGTCAAATATTGATATGATCTCATAAGGCCCAAGCCATCTGGTGTGGAATTTTTTGGGTGTGTTCTGGTATTTGGAATCATATAATAGTGCCCAATCTCTGACAAAAAATTTCTTATCACGGATGAACTTATCATGTTATTTTTTTCTTTGTTGTTGTATCAACTCTATATTGTAGAGAGCAGACTTCCTATATTCATCCGATCCATTCAATTGCAGTAATCTTTCTTGTTGTGCTCTGGTGATATCTATATCCAATTCCAAAGTAGTGCGAAGTGTTTTATGCTAGAATTCAATTGGCATAGAGGCTGATTTTCCATATACCAACTCTAAAGGAGTAAACCCTATGGTGGTTTTCCATGTGGTGCAGTAAGCCCATATGGCTTCAGGAAGATGGGTAGCCCAATCCTTTTTATGCACAGCTACTATTTTTCTCAGAATGGATTCGATCTCCCGGTTTGTGATTTCCGCTTGGCCATTAGCCTGAGGATGGTAGGGTGAAGATTTTCCATGATGCACCATGTACTCCTACATTAGCTCTGTAATAAGGTTAGAGGTGAATTGTGCTCCTTGATCTGTGACAATTTCCCTTGGTACTTAAAATCTGGTGAATATGCATTCATAAAGAAACTCAACAACTTTGTGATCTCTTGCATGTCTCATAGCTTTGGCTTCAACCCATTTTGTTGCATAATCAGTAAATACTAAGATGTAAGACTTTCCATGAGAAGAGGGCTCAATAGGTCCAACGAAGTCAATACCCCACTTGTCAAAGGGTGTGACAACTACCTATGGTTGCAGGGGCATTTCATCAGTCTTTGTAGGTCGTCCCATACATTGGCACCTGTCACAGTGCCAATTATGTTTTGCTACATCCTTATGCAATGTAGGCCAGTAATACCCAGTTGTCAAAATCTTGTAGGCTGTCCTCTTTGCGGCAAAGTCTCCTCTACAAGGCTCATCATGGCATGCCTAAAGGATGTCATAAGTTTCATCCTCCCAAACACATCGCCTTGTGACTTGGTCTGGTCCTATATAAAACATGAAGCCTGAAATCCAAGAGAAGTTAAAGCTCTTTTCAACTAACAGATGATGCTATTTAGGAGAAAAGTGAGGTGGCATTCTCCCTGTAGCAAGGTAGTTGGCTAAGTCTGCATACCATGGATTAAAAGAATCAATAGAAAACAAGTGCTCATCAGGGTAACTATCATCAATTACTATAGGATCATCTGGCACTTGCAGTCATGACAAGAAATCAGCCACTACATTAGCCTTTCCTGGTTTGTCTATGATCTTTACATCAAACTCCTGCATGAGGAGTAACCAGTGTGCTAGTCTACCACTAATGATAGGTTTATTCATTAAGTACTTGATAGCTGAATGATCAGTATAAACAAATACTTCATAGCTTGTGATGTAGTGCCTAAATTTATTTAATGCATAAACAACTACTAGCAACTCTTTTTCAATAACAATATAATTCAATTATGCTCCTTGCAAATTTTTACTAATGTAGTAAATTGCATGTTCAATAATACCTTCTTTTTGTCCTAGAACTGCTCCAATAGCATAGTCAGATGCATCTTTGTGGATATGGAATGGAAGCTTCCAATCAGGTCCTTTGAGAATAGGTGTTGTTGTTAGCACATCTTTTAACTTCTAGAATGATGCTTCACATTCCTCTGTCCGTGCAAATTTAGCTTCTTTCTTCAACAAATTATATAGTGGCAATGCAAGCTGGCTAAAGTATTTTATGAATCTTTTGTAGTAACTGGCATGACCAAGGAAAATTCAGACATCCTTCTGCTTAACTAGTGTGGGGAGTGTGTTGATAACTACAATTTTTGTAGGGTCAACCTAAATTCCAAAAGATGAAAGGTAGTGTCCTAGGACTATGCCTTCCTCCATCATCATGTAGCACTTCTCACTATTAAGAGAGAGATTGTAATCTTGACATCTCTTAAGAACCTTTTCCAATTTTTCTTGTGCTTCTTCAAATGTTGTGCCATGAGTTGTAAAGTCATCCATATAGATTTCAACACAATCAACAGCTATGTTAGAGAATATACCAAGCACTACTCTCTGGAAAGTAGTAGGAGCATTACATAGTCCAAATGGTAAGACTGAATAAGAAAAGGTTCCCCAAGGGTAGGTAAATGTTGTTTTGTCCTGGTCTTCTAGTGCTATTTGTATCTGATTATACCCACTAAAGCCATCTAGAAATGAGAAGTACTTTTTACCCGCAAGATTGTCAAGTACTTGGTCAATGAAAGGTAGTGGAAAGTGATCCTTCTTAGTGGCTTTATTAAGTTCTCTATAGTCAACACAAAATCTCCACTTTCCTCCTTTCTTTGGAACAATTACAAGAGGAGAAACCCACTGATTGTTAGAAATAGGATAAATGAACCCTGCACTGAGAAGCTTCTGCAACTTGGTCTTAACTATATCTCTTAAAGCAGGGTTAATTCTTCTTTGAGCTTGTCTCACTGGCTTGTATTTTGGGCTTATGTATATTTTGTGAGTATAGAGTTTGGGATCCAACCCTTTCATGTCAATGTAATCCCATGCAAAGGCTTGCTGACTATCCTGTAAAAGCTTGATAAGACTAGACATCTAGGATTTTGTGAGGTTTTCTTAACATTCAGCTCCTTTCCTGAAGCAATCTCAACTTTCTTAACTATTTCTAACATCGGAATTTCTATTATGGAGGGAGACTTTATCTCATATTTTAGCAAGGTATGGAGATAATCAGGTGTGGTAGGAAGTGGAGATGTGGGTTGCTTGGGTAATATTGTTTGAAGGGCACAATTTGGATCATCACAAGATGACTCCTCTGAACCATATTGGTTGGTAAGGATTGTTGCTAGTATATCATCTTCTTCTTGTGATACCATGAATGGATTCCTATCAATGACCATTAGTTTTTGCACAGAGCTTACTTCAAGGGTAGCATCTCCTAAGTCTGGCCAGATAATTTGATCAAGTTCACTTTGGGGTTTTGTAGGAGAATACAGAGTTAACTTTTTGGTATTTATTCCATCTGATATGGTCATCTTCCCTGAACAACATGCAATGCAAGCATCAGCTGTGGCTAAGCCATCCTAGGATTAGTGGATATCCTCCTAGGGTGGCTTTGGGTGACAGGACTATAAAATCAAAAGGGTAGTCTAAGGAATCCAAAGTAACAATAATATCCTCAACCATACCATCGGGCTTAACTGTGGAATTATCAGCTAACTACAATATTGTTGGTGTGTCCCACAAACCAATGATACTAAGTTTTGAAAGAACTTCTCTAGTCATAACATTAATTGATGCTCCCAAGTCAATGAGAACATTCTGAATTTGGGTACCATTAATGAAGATGGTTACCACTGGACTTCCTGGATCTGAATACTTAGGCATGACAACTTTTCTTAGCATGAGATTAGAGAGCTAGCCTAAGACATGGATAGTTTGATTCTTTTTCCTTCTAGGTTGTTTGATACATGCTTCTTTAATTTCTTTGGTATAAACTAGAATTTCTTTAAGTGCATCCAACAAGGGAATCTGCACTATCATTTTCTTGAGCCGATCAATCAAATCAATGGCTACAGGATTCTCTTTTGGAGGAATAACCTGAGACAGTCTTTGTGGATAAGGAGGATTCTTAGGCACTAGTGTAGTTTGAGCAACATGTGGAACATCAATAGGTTTGTTCATGGGTATGTCTTCAGCATCAGCAACTTCTGTGATTATTGGCTCCTTGGGTGCAGGTAGTGTAGTTCCTGATCTAAGATGGATATCATTTACATGCAAAGAATAAGCTTGTTGCTTATTATTAGGATTTGGAGTGGGCTAAGTTGGAAGTTGAGTTGGCTTTTGAGGATTTCTATTTTCTATAAGATGCAGTGGCATAATAGCTTGCTATTGAGATGGAGGCATTAGTGCTTGCTGTTGATTAGGCTGATTGGGTCCCCACTGAGGTTGTGGTTGCTAGCTACCCTGAGGTGGCTATTGGCTATTCTGTTGCGGCTGCTAATAAGAGTTATACTACTATTGATATGGGTTAAATGGTGGTTTTTATGGATAGGCTTGGTTATAGTATGGTTGTTGATTGGACCAGTTATGATTCCAATTCTAACCCTAAGGAGTAGAATTTTGGGGTTTTTGGTTTGGCCAATGGTTATTATTATTATAACCAAAATTATTCAGTGGGTCTGGAGGCATACCTTGTCTCTGAGCCCATGGACACCTTTGAGCTACGTAAAAAACTTCTCCATTCTCCTCATTTATAGCTTTGAACTCAATGGGCATTGGATTAACATCCATAGATGCAACCATCTTACATTTTTAGTTTCTCTTCTTCTCTCTGCAATGAGAACAAAATTCAGCAAGCACAACATCTGCCTCTTCCTTCTTCCTCCTTGCTTGCATAGTATCCAGCTAGGTGGTGACATCATTAATGATGTCTTGTTTAAAGTCAGATAGCAAATTAGACAACTCCACTTTGGATGCTCCTAAATCACCATTGGACTTATATGGTAGGTCTCTAAGTCCCCTACCCTTCTTCATAGTGGCCCTTGAATAATTTTTCCATATATTCTTTATGTCATCCCAACCTTTTGTGTGATATCTCCTCCTGCCATCAGGTCTAGAGCCTCAATACTTCCATCATTCACACCTTTTAGGAAGAGGTGTTTCTGAGATGCCTCATTTAACTGGTGCTATGTATTACACTACAGGTTGAACATAAATCTAGATACATAATCCTCCAGTGTTTTGTCCTCCTTCTGAGACATTTTAAAAATGTCATCACCTTTCAAATCTTGACCTCTATAGTACTCTTTGTACCTCATAAGAAACATTGTGCGCATGGCATTCCAATTTTCTATAGCATTGGCACCTAACCCCATGAACCATCTCAAAGCAGCTTCATTTAGAGTTGATGGGAACAACTTCAGCTTGTGGGCATCAATGGTATAGTCATAACTCTGACAAAGAATATCAAATTCAAAGAGGAAGGTCTCAGGGTCCTCTATAAGGAGGCCATAAAATTTGGGAAGTGCAGCAGTAGGTATATTTTTCAAATTTTGGTTGCCTTGTTGTTGAGGTATAGGAAAAGGAAAGGGAACCTGAGTAGCCATTCTGGGAGGAGGACCTTGTGGGGTGGCTGATATACAACAAGAGCAAGTGGATTATCTTGATATTCAGGATTAGCAAATAGTTTGTTTAAATGTAGTGATTCTTTAGATGATGAAGAGGATATGTGTTCCTGAGCATCAGCAAATGGATTTTCAAAGGGTTCTTCTTCTTCATTCTCACTTTGTGGTTCTTCAACTTGAGGATTAATTAAATCAAATGGCTCTCCTTGGTAGTTATGGGGAAGAAATATCCCAAGGTGATCTCTCCTTCTATGCATAAAAATGCTTACTTAAGTACTAAAAATCTAAGACTACAACTACAAGGATTAGTTTGAACTAACACCATCCCCGACAGCGGCGCCAAAAGTGCTTGGCCAAATAATAGTATCAGAAACCTAGAGCAATTGATTGCCTATTTTAGGATTGGACACCCCAAATGATTCCTAAATGCATTATTTGGTCTCATTTAATTATCGACCAGGGACGTAAAACTTGGAATGGTGTCTGCAAAGTATATGTTTCAAACCTCCTCTTCTAAGTCTATCTAAGGAATTCAAATGCTTATGCTTCAGGAAAACTATACTAAAACTGGTAATCAAATGTATTCTAATCAAAGAAGGAAATTATAGTTAGGAACTACTCCAACTGACTGTGCAGCAGGAACAGGCTACTAATTCTAGTATCAGTAGCTGCACGAATAGCAGAGTTCTAAAACATGTAAATGAATAGGAAAATGAACTCTATACTAACAAAGAAATTCACTCATCAAGTGGGCCCCCTTGAATGAGTTAATGAGAAGTACAATCAAGATGAAAGTTGCAAACTTGAACTGAACATTCTATTCATCCATAAAATGATTACACTTGATTGAAATAGTATGCAAAAGCTCTATTAAAAACTAGTTTGTTTGACTAACTCCAAAAGAGTCACAATGGTCGATTATTTAAAAGAAAGCAACAACTAACTCCTAAATCTATGATCACTTCATAATTGAGGATCAGTTACAACTTAGAAAGTTTCATAACAAAAACACTATTGACTATAAACATTCCCAGAATATAGCACAATCTAAATCTATGCATTGCATGCAACAGAAAGTATTGACTTTCTTGCGAAGATTCTGCAATCTACGGTTGGCTTCGATGACTCCCGTGCCGGTATGCTCGTCTTTGAATATCCATGGTTAATTCCTACAAAATAATCAATGCACACATATCCAAGCATATACACATATATTCACATCATCAATATTAGGAAAAGGTGTAAGTCTTAATTATCACTCTTGCAAATCCTATGGCTATAGGAGGTAACTACCCAAAACATAGCTTAGGAGAGAAAACATCCATTAACATGTATAACTATTAAATTCACCATTCCTGTCCATGAATTTAAGCAAATATTATGTCTTTAGAGGTATCCACATTGCCAACTTATGTTCACACACACATATATAACATATACATAGAAACCATAAGTTCATATGCTTAAAACCATAAATTCATGTCTATGTGCAATCAACTTGTTCTAGAAAGAGCATAAAAAGTAGTGAAAAAAATGGCTATTTAGGAGCCCATCAGTTATCAAAGTTTATATAACAAAATATTTTGCACCATAGCCAACTGTCATCAATCTTAGTAATCAAGCATGTCATTTCAGTAGGATTCAATTGAAATACATTACCTCTGGTTCTTGATCTAGTACCAATCAAATTTCCATCCTTGTCTTTGATTACACAAGTTTTCTCAGTAAACCAAACTTGATATCCCTTATCAACTAGCTGTCCAACACTCAAAAGATTATGTTTCAAACCATCCACAAAGTAAACATCATCAGTATTAGTCTTTCTATCAAGAGTAATAGATCCTATACCTTTAATCAAACAAGGTGCATTGTTTCCAACTCTAACAACTCCTCCATCATAATTGTTAAACTTTATGAATTTTTTCATATCTCCAGTCATATGATGTGAACAACCACTGTCTATAATCCAATCAGTTTTCTTTTCTACTTGAGAAAGGCTTTTTCTTCCTTAACTTCTGTTTCAATATTTTCTTCTTTTATTACTACAAATCCTATATCACCATTCTCAGTATTACTTTCACTTAAAGATTTCTCCAAACTAGCTTCAAGTTCTTCATCATTTGCATAATAACATTCTTTAGATCTTCTAGGTTTTAAGTTCTTTCTATACTTCTTGACTCTTTTAGGACATTTAGATGCAAAATGACCATATTCTTGACAAGTCCAACATTTAAAAATTTTGTTACCATTTGGTTCTCTTTTCACAAGTAAAGCAATGCCTTCTTCAATCTTCCTATCTTCTTCATTTCTAGATCTTCTACTGCTAGCATAATCTCCACTCACACTTATGCTTCTTAACAAAGTAGGTTGAATACTAAGTCCGTTGAATGCTATCTCCATTCTAGGTAAGTCTCTTGATTTCTCTGGTAAAGTTCTTAGTACAAGGTATAACTTGTTCAATCATCTGTGTTGTCTACTTAAATGTAGGAGTCAATGTCCTTAGAATTTTCCATATCACTTCATTCTATGTCTTGATTCCTTCACAAGATTTTATACCTACAACAATCTCTAACATTCTACCAATATAGCTTCTAACAGATTCATCTTCTATCATTCTTATATCTTCAAATTAACATAGCCAATTATGTAATCTAACTTTCTTTGCATGTTCATCACCTTCAAAAGTAGATTGTAAAGCTAACCAAATTTCATGAGATGTTTATAGATATTTAACCTGACTGTACTCAATTTTTGGAAGGGCTGACAAAAGTGCTTCTCTAGAAAGTATGTTACGCATGAATAGATCTCTTTCCTCATTAGTACATTCTTCAATCTTATCCTAATCAATGCAAGTCTTCTGATTCTTTTTGATTAATGAATAACCTGGTCCTAAACAAAGTAAATGTGTCTTCATCTTTTCTTTCCAGTTGTCAAAATTTACTCCATCAAACTTAGGGCTTTCTTTCCTGAAATGAATCACCATGGATCTCCTCAAGCTGTTAAACTTTTCCTTCAAGGACCTACTGCTTTGATACCAATTGTTAGAAAGTAAAGTCCACCAAGATAACTAAGAGGGGTGGGGGGTGAATTAGTTATTAGATAAATACAACTTTTATCAACTTCAATATATTTTAACCATGTAAGTAATGTAGTCAACAACCATAGAAAGATATACATACACAATAACACAATAACACAAGATATGTTGACTAGGGAACCTCTTTATCAAAGAGTAAACACTGGTGGGAATGATGCCCACAAAAGATGCACTAATATGAAAGTTCCTTGTGAGAGGATGGACTTTTTTTGGAGTCTTATAAAATACATTTAGTACATATGAGTCCCTATTAGGAGACTTTGAATCCCTGCTAAAAGATTCTAACTCTGTTAGGAGTTATGGAAGACAGAAGGACCCACTGCCCAAATAGATTCAAGTATAAGATCACTTAACACACTATCCAACTGATCTTTGTATTACTCAACAAAATAATACCAAAATATTACTGATCTCAACAATTCAACACTTCTTCTTAACTATGCCAAACTGCAACAACTGCTTCATCAGATCTCAATACTAGATCTCTATACTTCGCATATCCTCTTCCAACAAGTATTGTACAATTCCACAATTCACTTTCAAAAATACCATACACTTACAATAAGAAAAACATTCCTTCCTTTATACCACACTCAAGTAATAAAAATGAGTTGGAATACAAATTGCAAAATAAAATCTTCCACATGTTACACAAAAATTACACAAAACTGTCAGCTTCCAATTAAGATAATTCTTCACTCGTGAGACCTCAGACCTGGCACTCACGTCCACATCACTATAAACATGTCTTGAACTACTTCTCAACTATGCATGATTAGATTCAATACTAATTAGGATATATCACCTAATTTCCACAAACTGCTACTCAAGAACACTGCCTAAATACTGCTTCCACTGAAATGCTCATAACTTCCATGAATAAATGAATCTCTATACGCACTCTTAACCACAGTCTTATAGAACATCATAGAGTAAGTCATAAAGTCCACATAGCTTCATCTTCAATAACCCATGTGTGCTAACTCAAATACTATCTGCTTCTCTACTAATCTTTAGTAGATCACTGTGCTGACATCAATGACAATCACAGTCATGAATGCAACAAAAACTACTATAGAATGGCTATGAATACTCCCCCATAGGATATATTCAACATTCATTCCTAACACCATAACCTTAGAACACCTTAACATGGTCAATGTGCAATGTTCCACTAGCCCTCTAAGTCTGGTCAAGTCATCTTCCATACAAAGCACTCCAATAGCCCTTTAGGCTAGTAGCCCTTACCAGTCACAAATCAGCCCTTTCTCCAAATCATCCAAAAAGCCTCAAGGAAATATTTACTGATTTAGATACCCTTTTGGATTCTCTAAATACTACCCAAACCCCAAGGTAGACTCCTTTGGACCATATGCCAGATCCAATAACCTAGTAGCATCCAAGTAGGCCTAATTCACCCCTATTTACAAAGAAACTCATAAAGATATTCATGCCCATAACTCCCAACAAAGGAAAAGTCTTTTCTAAGCTCTAAAATCATTAGATTATCAAGGTTCTAAGCCCTCACCTCTTACCTATACTCCTAGGCACCAAACCCTTGTCTCTAGGGTCACTCAACTAGGGCTTATACAAAACAACCCTTGCAACCTCCTCCAAAGCTATCCAATTGATCCAAAACATCAATATGGATCCCCATAGAAATAATCCATCTTGAAAGTATCCATTCTTAAGGGTATTCAATCTTCATTATGACTGGTGCCAAAATAGTGCACGCCTTCAACCATAAATCTCCACTATTATGTGGCTTCTCAAACACAACATCTCCTATCCCTACATCAAACTAGTATATACAAGGATATTATACAATATTTGACATCTCCCACCAATTACATTTTTCATAGGGGTGGGATAGTCAATCCACTCAAGGAGACTACAATCCCAAAAACTAATTGTACCCCTCCAAACTAGTCACAGTTAGGGACACCAATAAATACCCTAGCCTTAAAATTGATTGAAACACTAAGATAGATATAAGAAAATTTAAATAAAACACCAAGAAATGGTTTTACATCATCACCCAATCAAAGGCATGTTTTAATAAAGTATTTGAATTCACTGATCTCCTAACTGTACCCACGGGATAGTGTAACAATGTACAGAGAAATCTTTGTTTTAGTGATTGGAATCATTACATTACTAACTCATTACACATCCAACTCCACATCTTGTGCCCACTCACATGGATCTCAACATAAATAGACTCTAGAACACCCATATGCCCAACTTTTCCCATAACTAATAGTCTAAACTATTTCATAACAGTCTTAAAGTGACTGTTAAACATAAAATGGTTAAAAGTAGTTTGTCAAGTTGTTAAGCGTCATTTTTACATGAGACAATGACTAGGAATTTATGTTAGCAAATTCCCCCCTTGGAAGAATGATATTAGTCAATCTCAAGGTTCCTTCTGGTTTGGGTCTCAATTGCTTGGATAGCTCAATTGAAGATAAATGTGAATCTATTCACAAGGAGGCCTTTGTTGGTTCGTATCTCGAAGGGTTGCCAAACAAACTTAAAAACACCACAATATTTCTATTTTTGGATTTTTAGATTTTAAAATGGAAAGCAACATAAATCTAATTAATCTATTGTAATTTATTTGCAATGAAAGTAAAGGGGTAGGGTAAAGAGAATTTGAAGGAAATTTTCTGAAAGGAACTAATTGACATAACCAATATCACACTACTTTGCAAATTAAAATATTGAGAAGATGAGGAAACCCACAAAATAGAGATTTGATGGAATCACAATCTCAACCAAGTAGATGCATTCATCAATGGGAGTAAACAAAGACGTATAATAAGCCAAAACTCATTGAATCATGAAGCCACCATAGATGTGTGCACATGTGAGACAAGTTTATCTTCAAAGCACCAAAAAAAGAAAGATCTCAATAATTTGTCACAACATAGAAATGTAACACCAGCAAACACCAAACTAAGGAATCACAGATTTAAAACACCACACAATCAATTGGCTCTTTGAAATAAATAAATGAGAAATTCACACATTCATAAATCTCACAAAGATAGAAGAAGAATCACACCATGATTGAAGCACCAATTATAGGTATTGTATTATGATAAAAATACAACAATTTATAGAGTTGTGCTCTCAATTTCATAGCTAGGGTTTCGGGTGCATGAAACTCGAAAATAAATGTAAACTCAAGATTACATGAAGGAAACTATCTCTAAAACTAGTGTGAAAATACCCTAGTATAGAATTAAACCTCATGCATTACAAAACTTCAGTAGATCATGCATAAATGACTTGAAAATGAACCTAGAACTCATGCATGTTCTTCATGAAACTTTGTGATCTTTCCCATTATTCTTTGTTATAGTTCTTCTTCATTGACGCCACTGAAAGAGGCCCTCAAGTCATGCAAAAATGACCATCTAGAAGTGACCCTTCTGATAGAAAAAACAATTTGGAGAAGACTGGAGTTAAGCTACAGTTGTGCCCTAGAAATTTTGGATCCCAACCGTTGCCCCAAAAAATAAAGTTCACAAAAATGTCTAAGTGTCAAAACCACTTCTCCTCCAACTTTTAGACTTTTGGAGGCCGGAAAACTAGGAAGGCCGAGAGGCTGAACAAAACCACTTCTCCTCTAACTTTTGGACTTTCGAAGGCCGAAAGGTTGAAAATTTTGGAAGGCCGAAAATCTTGGAAGGCCAAAAATTTAGGAAGGCCAAAAATTAAGGAAGGTCAAAAATTGAGGAAGGACAAAAATTGAGGAAGGCCAAAAATTTTGGAAGGCCGAGAAAAACCACTTCTCCTCTAACTTTCAGAGGCTGAAAAACTAGGAAGGCCAAAAGGCTGAAAATTTTGGAAGGTCAAAAATCTTGGAAGGCCAAAAATTTAAGAAGGCCAAAAATTTAGGAAGTTTCAAAAAAAGTTTCTCCATGCAAAAATTGGCTGTCCCAAAAACTCCATGTTGGGTAGAATTTCGGGCTTTCAAACAGTGGAACTCCCAACAACTCCGAAACTCCAAAAATCTACCAGAACTGAAAAATGGCTAAGTGTTGAAATTCTCTGAACTTGTCAAAATTGAAGACTCAAAATTTTGGAAGAATGTTGGGGTGAGCTCTTTAAACCTTCTCTGTCACTTCTTGGATTTCCAAAAATCTTATTACTCCCATGGATATCAGCTTTCCTCGCTATTTCTTCGTAAATCTCAAAAGGTGGGCACCAAACTTCTGCATGCAAAAATAGTTGTCAGTAATGTCTTATTGAAAGCATAAAGAATATTCTATCTAAGATAATTGCAGAATAAAAACAAACCAAAACCTCAAAGACAACAAAAAGACCCTAAAAAAGGGGGGTCCCCATTAGGCCAAGTGGCCAAAATGGGGCGTGTGTTGTGGAACCACAACACAAGTTGACAACAAATATTGCCAACTTGACAACATAATATATAATACACATTCTAATGAATTTCAAAAGGTTTCAAACCATCCTTATTAACCATACTAACCCATAACCCCTAGATGACCATTCTAGGCCATAATTGCATGAATGAAATTTTACATCTTCTTTTGGTATCTTTGTACTTTGAGTGAAATTGCATGATATTAATGGAATTAATGACCATATTATAAACATAGATATCCTCATAGGCCCTTTACCTTTACATTTTACCTTGGATCCATTAAGTGACCCCAAGGTTACATCATTAACCCCTATGCCATTCAATGGCTTACATGACATCATTTTTGATCCCATTAACCAATGATCACAATTATTAAAAAATATGATGTAAACAACAAGAAATGACCAATCATGGTCCATTATAATGTAAAGTGACCTTATATGGTCTTGTACCATCACCCTAGGGTCCTCAGTGACCTTGGTGTACCCTCTTGGTTCAGGAATTAACCTTGGTGCTCCTACACCATACTCCTCAACTTGAAAACTTTCCAAGTCCCCTTGGAAATCCTGGAAGCAAAAACATGTCAGAAAACAAAAACTTTTGATCTTCACCTTTGGTTTATAGAGATCAACACTAGTGATCCATGACATCCTTGCATATTATTCCTCCAACATGTACTCAAGCATCTTCAAAATATGATTGCCTCCCATGGGAAAAATGTAAACCACAGTCTCATCACCATTCTTCATTTCTTCTTTAGCTTCCCTCCATGAGACTACTATTGCAAACTTAAACTCTGCCTCATATTCCAATCTTGAGTCTCTCCTCATAGATACCAATACATCTTTCATATTATGCCTCTCCTCTAGGCATTCCAAACTATCTTTAGCATTCATGGCTCCTTTTTTAGCCACACTCATGATCCCATAGGTAGGTTAATTCACCCCTACTACCACCTCTTATTGGTCTTCCTCCTCATGCCTTTCTCCTTGGCATACCAACAACTCCTCGATAATCTTGGCTCCCTATCCAAGCATGCTATCATGCTGCTCACCATAACTCATCACCAAAGGACATACCATTTCCCCTACCTGCAATTTTATTTAGTTTCAATCCCTTTAAGACTTGATCCAATGCTGCCATTATCAGTAATTTCATCTTCAATCTCAGATTTAAACTCTAGAACCTCTTTGCTCCTAAGCTCCTCCATCTCTTCATGGACAATCTTTTGCTCATTGTCTTCATCTTCATCTGCTACTTGTTCAATGAGTAGTGCCATCTTCTCCCACTTCTCAATACTCTTATCCAAAGCTTCTTCAAGCTTCTTTAATCTTTCCTCTTCTTCTCTCTTCTTGGCTTCTTGTCTTTCCTACTTTTCTTTGTCTCTTTTCCTCTTTTATTGGTCTCTCTTCTTCTCCTCAGCCAAATAATCTTTGAAAGCATTGTACATCACCTTCTATGACCTTATTAGGAATATCTTCCCCATCTTAGGATTCTTCTAGCTTCTAGCCACCACTTTGGAACACACAAGGAGGATACTTCAACTCCAAGGTCTCAACAAAGGACTTTCAACCTTCCAAATCATAGAATTTACTTGCTTTGATACCACTTTATGTAGAGGTAGTGTTTAAGACTCTTTGAGCCCATACCCTAATTGAAATGAGTGCTCAATTAGTCAACAAGTGAGACAACTTCTCACATCAAACATCCATACAAGGATGCACTATCTAGGCTTCTCCCAATTCACCTAGAGCCACCAATATACCAAATCTTCAAATAAGACTCCCACCTTTATTCCAAAACCTTTAAACACCTTAACATGTTCAATGTACCATGTTCCACAAGCCCTACAAATCTAGTCAAGTCATATTCCACACAAACCACTCTAATTGCCCTTTAGGCTAGTAGCCCTTACCAGTCACAAATATGCCATTTTCTCCAAATATTCCCAAACAACTCAAGACACTCTTTATTGTTTTAGATACCCTTTTGGATTCTCTAAATCCTAACCAAACCAAAAGGTAGACTCCTTTGGACCATATGCCAGATCCAATAACCTAGTAACATCCAACTAGGCCTAATTCACCCCCATTTACAAAGAAAATCATAAATATATTCACTCCCCTTCCTCCCAACCAAGGAAAAATATTTTCTAAGGTCTAAAAAAATTATATTATCAAGGTTATAATACCTCACCTCTTACCTATACTCCTAGGCACCAAACCCTCACCTCTAGGGTCACTCAACTAGGGCTTATACAAAAGAACCCTTGAAACCTCATCCAAAGCTATCTAGTTGATAAAAAACATCAATATGGATCCCCATAGAAATAATCCATCACAAAAGTATCCATATTTAAGGGCATTCAGTCTCCATTATGACTGGTGCCAAAATAGGGCACTCCTTCAGCCAAAAATCTCCACCATTCTGTGGCTTCTCAAACACAACATCTCCTATCCCTGCATCAAACCAATATATACAAGGATATTATACAATATTTGACATCTCCCACCAATTAAATTTTTCATAGGGGGTGGGAGGGTTAATCCACTCAAGGAGACTACAATCCCAAACACTGATTGTACCCCTCCAAACCAGTCACAGTCAGGGACACTAGTAAATACCCTGGCCTTAACATCGATTGAAACACTGAGATAGATATAAGAACATTTAAATAAAACACCAATCAATAGTTTTAAATCATCACCCAATCAAAGGAACAATTTAATCAAGCATTTGAATTCACTGATCTCCTAACTCTACCCACGAGACAATGTAACAATGTGCAGAGAAATATTTATTTTATTGATTAGAATTGTTACATTACTGACTCATTACACATCCAAATCCATATCTTGTGTCCACTCACATGGATATCAACATAAATAGACTCTAGAAAACCCATAAACCCAACTATTCCCATAACTAACAGTGTAAAATGTTTCATAGCGGTCTTAAACTGACTGTTAAACATAAAATGGTTAAAAGTTATTGTCAAGTTGACAACATATGTTGTCAACTTGACAACATAATATATAATTCCCCTTCTAATGACTTTCAAAAGGTTTCAAACCAACCTTATTAACCATACTAACCCATAACCCCTAGATGACCATTCTAGGCCATAATTGCATGAATGCAATTTTACATCTTCTTTTGGTATCTTTGCACTTTGTGTGCAATTACATGATATTAATGGTATTAATGGCCATATTATAAACAAGTATATCCTCATAGGTCCTTGACCTTTACATTTGAGCTTGGATCCATTAAGTGACTCCAAGGTTACATCATTAACCCCTATGCCATTCAACATCTTACATGACATCATTTGTGATCCCATTAACCAATGATCACAATCATTACAAAATATGATGTAAACAATAATAAATGACAAATCATGGTCCATTACAATGAAAAGTGACCTTAGATAGTCTTGTCCCATCATGCTAGGATCCTCAGTGACCCTGGTGTACCCTCATGGTTCAAGTGTTGACATTGGTGCTCATGCACCAAAATATCTTAGCCTTTTTGTGATGGAATTCAACTCAGAAACCAGAACTATTTAACTATGCAACACTCAAAAAAATATAGTTAAGTCCTTCAACCCAATAAGCATCATTAGATCTGATCTTATCAGTCAATCTTATTGATTCTTTTCCTTTCACAAGACATGGTGCATCATTACCAAACTTAACACTACTACCTTTATAATCATTTAAGGTTTTAAACTTACTTTTATCACTAGTCATGTGATGTGGGAAACCACTATCAATTATCCATCTATCACATTTACTCACATATAAAATAAGTGCAGTTTTCTCATCTACATCATAATTGTATTTCATAGCAACATAAATAACTTCTACATCATAATCATCAGACTCATCATATTCACTGTCAGTTTCTTATTCAACAATATAACAAGATTTATTAACTTTATCCTTGTAGTCCTTATACCTTCTATAATCTTTGTCATCCCTTTTGTCTTTTTGGTTTCTTTCCCTTCTTTCATCCTTTTCATTCTTGTCATGCCATCTTGCTGCAATATGACCAACTTTATTACATGAGAAACAGATTATAGGAAGTTTACATTTGACTTTTCTTAAGTTTCTTAATCTTCTTCTCTTTTACTTGGTTAAGCCTAAGCTTTCAGACTTTCTTTCTTCATTTCTTTTAAGCTTCAAAACAACTGACTTCTTCACTTAGTGTTATAAACACCACATTACCTTGCCAATGTGCCAACTAATCAAGTACCCATTATTGTTTCTCATAACTCAACCTTTTCACTAGGTCTTCTTGTTACCTCCTCTTTTCAAATCCTCTTCATCAATCAATAGATATGGTACTTTACTAGATAGTAAATGTCTCACCAGTTAAGGCTTGAGATCAATGACAATATAAACATTATTTCAATTATAGTTTCCAATAAAGACTCCATCTCACACCCCAAAATCTTCTTGATTTTCAATTGGCTTTGTTTAGGGACATTGAAAAAAACACAAAAAATTTCCCCCAGTTAGTGAGTTGTCCAGAAGCTATCATATAGCTGTCCAAGGCATTCTTAATGTTTTTAGAATTTTTAATAGAGGCTTCATGATGAAGGGTGCTCCCCTTAATACCACAAACCCATAATAGAAACAGAGAAACAACAACAATATGCAAGAACAAAAAATGTGCTTCTTATTATCTCCACAAATGTGGAATTACAAACTTTTAGAATTACAATATACAAAGCCACATGGGCATTCCCTTACAATATTCTAAGGGACATAGCCTCAACTGATTACCCAGAACTACTCTGAACTGCTCTGAACTGCCTAAGACAACACTACAACCTTCCATATATAGGCAATTTTCCACCACCTGGGAAGGTTCCAAAATTTTAGCCAACAAGGCCGACCAAACTTAAAATTATTTTATTTTACAATTTATTACATCAAAGTTGGCTCAAAATAAATTTTGAAACCGAAACAGAAATTTTGAAGGAAAATAATTTTTTAGTATTTCAGGTGACCCAACTTCCGAAGACCATAAGTCATCGCCAGTTGACCCGATTGACTATTATAACCCCATTTCAGAAAGGCAACAAAGCACTCTACAAGCCTATCACCCAAATTTTTGACCTCATCTGGGGCCTCTAAAGCCTTGAAAACTGAGTTCAAAGTTTCTGTACCCTATTGCCAATACCAAAAATCTTCAATATCTACAAAGCTAGACTTGATCTATCAATGAAACTTCACTAGTAGGCTGATATGACCAAAATGAACCTCCAGAGAAGAAATCAAAACATTCTGAGATCGGATGACCAACTTACTGAAAATAGCAAGTTTCCATAAATAGCAGCTCTGCACAAGATAGCCCTTATTGAAAACAAAACCAAAAATATTTTTGGGTGATGCAAGATTGCTCTTACACCTAGGATGCTCCTACATCACTTCCCCCATCACCATAGAGTCATTAACAAATTTTTGGTGTGAACATACCTAATTAGTTGAAGAGAGATATAGTCCCGTAAACTCACATTTTTGAACGATATTCTCAATGAATCTTCCCAAGCATTCAGCCCTGATAACAAAGAGGATAGGAGATAAGGGATCACCCTACCTCAATGTTGGCAATTTGGCTAAGTAGGATATCAAGTTGTCATTATGGCAACATATAATCATTGTGATGATCGCACTATAGTAGCAAGTAATTTTATAAGAGCGCAAGTAAAAATTGTCTAAGTACAACAATATTTTCTAGTCTAATTAGAGATGGTTTTGGTTAGCGATGTCCATAGAAGAAGGTTCAGTGCATGAACACTTAAACATGGATAATTATATGTATATTAAAGACACATGTGAAAGCGCAAGTCTATATAGATTGTACAGAATGAGATATTGTAGAATAACAAAGATAGAGTTGAAGTCGACCTGAATAGAGCAAGAAGATAGAATAAGAATGATAGTTAAAGGATTATTGTGTTTATCAAAATAATGACTTAACCATATAAGGGACAACATCCTAGATATTAACCCTTAGGCAGCATGAAGTAGTTTTTGTATTTAGGAAAGAGTTTATGCTTTGTAAAGCCGACTGTAAGTTATTATTCTTAATAAATTTTATATATGTAAGAAGCATGTAATGAAAAGTAAGAGACATGTAATAAGATATTGTAATGTTGTGATGAAAAGTTGTATATTGCAAAATAAAAGCAAGAAGACTCTGTATATGAAACCGAAGAGCCTAGAAAGCTAAATCAGAATAGGAAAGCTATTTGACAGCAGTGAAAGGTTATAGACTTTACCTTTGTATTAAGATATCATTGTATTTTACATGTTTGGGTAGTGAGATCATCTTGTAAAAATCCTATTTTGTAATACCGACTCCTCACAGGGTTAAGGCTTCTAACAAGGCCTAGAGTTTGTTAATCAGGATAGAGACACTATATGCATGTAATAGACTCCTGATAGGGTCAACATCCTTAACTAGATACTTTTGATTAGTGGATCAGTTATGGGTGTCATCCCCACCGGGGTTTTCCCTTGGCCAAGGTTTCCTCAAGAAAAAATCATGGTGTTATGAGTTCATTTTATTTATTACTATGCTTTTTATTTAGTTTACTTTGTTTTGCAAGCTTCAAGTTAATTTATTATATCCATAATTGGGAAAAAGTAAAAGTTTTTAGAATACTAATTCACCCCCCCTCTTAGTATTCCCTATTTATAACAATTGGTATCAAAGCTTAGTTACTCAACACAAAGTTATTCAGAGAAATCCTAACAAATTGAGTAAGATATCTATGGATATTGATCAATTACAGAAGAATCTTGAAGAAGCTCTTGAATAGATTGATATTCTTACTGAAGAAAGAGATACTCTGAAAGGGAAATATGATGATGTGAAGAAATTCATTGAGAAACTTAAAGAAAAAGTGGAACAACTAAAATCAAAGAAAGAACCTACAATTTAAATAGAAGATTGTGATGAAATTTCAAATTTGAAGAAAGAAAATGAGATCCTTAAACATGAGTTGAAGATTGTAGATTTGAAGTTAAGTTTGAAAGATGGAAATAGCCAGAATGAATCGAATCTGAAATCTGAAAAATGAAGATTTAAAGTCTAAACTTTGTAAAGTGACATCTGAACTTGAGAAAACCAAATTACAGTATGCTGAACTTGAGAAGTACAATACAATTGTGAAAGGTGAATTGACTCAGTCTAAACAACATCTTGAAAAACTATTCCACCAGTGACAAGATTGATGAAAAAAATGTCTTATCAAAAGCCATACTATGATACAACTGGTCTTGTATTTAATTCATATAAGATAAGTGAAGAATGCAAGGAACCAGATCTGAAACCCTCTGAGAGAAAAGATGAAAAGAAATCTGATGAAGCTAACAAATTTGAAGACATACCTAATCCACCTAAAGAAGATGAACCACCTATATGTGAAGAGAACTAAAAGGTACATGTTTTGCATGTAATACTTTTGGAAATATGAAGAAAGATTGCACGGGTAAGAAATTCAAACCTCTCCATGGTTATTGTTATAATTGTCATGGTTTTGGACATAGAGCTATTGATTGTAAGAAACCCAGATCTAATGATAACAATAGTGGTAGTAGAATGTTTAGAGATACTAACCATGTAGATAAGAGACCTACTAAGGATATGAACAAGAGAAATGGAGTTGTGTGTTATAGATGCAACAAGATTGGACACATTGCCAGAAATTGCAGATCACAAATTAGTCAGACAGGGCCAAGATATGGAAACAATGGAGTAGTTTGTCATATATGCAACAAATTTGGTCACACAACAAGATTTTACAGAATGAACAACATGAGAAACCCTAATCCTAGAAGTTATACAAGGAGAAATGAGAATACAAACAATAGTCAGAAAGGATGTTGTAGTAACTCAGAAGAAGTTAAGTTTGTTAAAGCCACAGATCAAGAAAGCACACTTAGTACACAAGGTAATTAGATAGGTGAAGTATCTGATAGTAAGTGTGAATATTTTCTTAACCCATCTCAAAGCACTTGAAGTAATTAATTCATGAAGAATGTATTAGAATAGAAGATTAGAATAGTGTAAAAGTTAGACTAGTGTAGAAGTTAGAATAGTTTGAATTAAGCTTTGCGAAGTTAATATGAGGTAGTATATGATGTAATGATGATATGGTTAAGAGCGCATGCCCTAATATGAATGTATGCGAGTACAAGAAAAGAATGAAGTTTTGCAGGTAACCAGGAACAACATTTTGGAAAGATGTGGCAAAGGAATTGAATGCGATGTCAGAATTTTGAAAGATTGAAAGGATAAAAGAATATGATCAGTATTATTTGATCATTCAAGTGACTACAAGTGATAAGAAGAGAAATATAGTGGAGATTAAGAGAAGTTTGCAGGATTTGGAGAAAGATTTTGTATCAGATCTACGTAAAGCCCTAAATCACGTATTTGAGGTATTTTGCTAAGTAAATCTATCAAAGTAGTTGAGTTTTGCAAGAATCATGGATGCATCACTTGTTCACCATATAAAGGATTCAGTTAGACTTAGAGTTAAAAGGGAACCAGTAGAACCCTTGGAAGAAGACCCTAGTCTTGCGTTGCCATCCGTTCCAGATGAAGTTCTGTATTTAGAAGATGTGAAATAAAAGATGAAGAGAAATTTAAGGAAATTATGAAAAATATTAACACTCATCGAAGAATGAAAAGAAGAACTATATTAATAATGGGATAAAATTATGAGGAAAACAACAAAGAAACAAAAGAGGTAGTTGTAAAGATTATGACCTCTGGCCCTAGTAAGCACACAAGTGTATCTGATCAAGCATTGGAAGCTGAACATCAAAAAAGTCCTTCATGATCACCATCACCATCTATTAATATTGAAGATGAAACTATAATTTTAGAAGGAACAAACATTACTTTAGATAGTGAAGAAAACCCATTTAGTAATCTTGAAAACATTGTTGACAATTTGGCTATTGAGCAGCAAGATATGATAATGAATGAGGAAGAAGGAAAGGAAAAAAAGAAAGAAGAAGAGGCAGAAATGACACAACAAGAATCACAAGTTAATGTAGAAGCAAAAAAATAGGAAGTCCCACAGGAACATGCAATAATCAGTCCTAATCCCAAGGAAGCAACAGTGAAGCCACAAATTGAATCTATTTTTGCTAGTCTTGGACAAGAAGTTGATGATGTTGATCTAATAGAGCTGATCTCATCTTTGAATAAGATTATTGGCAAGAATAAAAAAGGTAAAAATCTTAGAAGGATCATTTCTTGAAGTGACAGAGAAACTACAGAGCCTAATAACCAGTCAAATAAATGAGGCAGACCCACAGAGTAAAGAAAAAGAAGTTGTGAAAGCATTTGATATTGAATTCACAAACTTATCAGACATGGCCACAGTCAAAGCACAAGCTGTTAGAATAACTGAGAGGGGGAGTGAATCAGTTATCTAGTGTCCCAAAACAAAATGTATAATTCAAAACTATTTCTTCAATTTATGCTCGTCGGTAAACAATAAAAATTTCACTGTCTGTGCTTTTTCCAATTACCAACCTAATACTGTAATAGTTTACCAATCAAATCTAACATGTAACATGTAAAGAATGATAAAAACAAATATCACAATCAACACATAACACATGAGATTTAACGTGGAAACCCTATAAAGGGAAAAACCACCTGGGACCGGAAACCCAAAATTGTTCACTCTTATGAAGTGAGGTCGGTTAAGACCCAACCCTGTTAAAGGTTTACAAACACACTATCAGGTGTAACCTTGTTAGAGGATTTTAGACTAGAATTTATCATCCAACTAGCATTCACTATGGGGTTGACAGGATAACAATGTTCATTCTATGAATGATAAATCATAAGACTTTTAGAGTCCACTCGGTTAAGAGATTTTGACTGTATACAATGGTTAAATATGTAACAGTAAATGACCTACCTTAATACAACTTCAATTGTAGATTAAAGATCAATATTTAGTCCATAAAAATCCTTCTAATCAGTATTTCACTTCAGATTCAATACTGTATTAACTTACTGTCTATCGGTAATTGCTCTTTGTAGCTCGGTAATTGTTCTGCAGCTCAGTTCTTACTAACTAGTATGATTAGAATGCATGAAAACCTTGTTCACGTGATATTCCTATAGCATTTTCTTCTTCCGACATTTTTCATAAAGAAATTATGTCCTCTTGTATAGACAAGTAAATTGTTTTCTTCTCCACCATCAGATTTTGCCGCTTAACCACATTCATAGATTTTTCTGCTTCAAATTTTTTGGTACTTGTGTCAATAACACATTTCAATCTTCTCCGTTAGATCTTCCCTAAATTTCATTAGCCATCGATCTATGTAACAAACATTATCTGTTACCTCGATGTTATATTCTTGCCAACTCATCAATCTTATCAGCTAAACTAATCATTTAATTCATTCTGTTCTGCTCGGTTAACAAAGAAATGCATCGGTGAACACTGCTTGGTTAATACTATGATTGGTATACACTATACTCTGTCGATGTATATTGGAAATGCTTCATTTACCAACAACATTGCTTTGTGTCTTTCAGCTCTATACTTCATCATAGATGAATGCAACATAATAAAGTCAATATCAACAAGCCATTGAATCATCAACAAGTTACTCAATGTGTTCCTTATCCTCATCTATCATGTACATCTTTCTCCATGTAGATTTCTCTGTTCTTCATCTCTTTTTCACCTTTCTTCAGATGTGTCAGTATAGTAACTTACAAGATAAGTGCTATCAAACTAGTTGACATCAATGACAACATAATACCAATTTAATCATATTACATATCTAATCAACAACTCCTTAGTGATCTTTAATCATAGATTCTTCAATCAAATTCCAAATCAGTTGTAGTTCAACAATCTCTCCCTTTGGCATTGATGGTAACTCAAGTAATATGAAATGTACCATACACATACCAAACATTTATTCTACAAATTGTGAACAAAATGTTGTAAGTTGAATATACTTAATATGTTTAATCACTATGTTACTAACTAGAATTAAATAATATAGCTTTACCATTCTGTAGTTGTGATCTTCTTTTTCAGTTCTCCTATTCCTGCTTCTATTCTCTATAACTGATCTTCAATACTCTGTCTCATTCAGATTGTCTCTCCCTTAGATAATTCTCATCGGTGCTTGTTCCTTTTCATATCTTGTTTATCTCTCCCCTTTTCATTTCATATTATTTATCTCTCCCTTTGACAATAATGCCAAAGAAACAAATAAACAAACAATTATGTCTTCCTCTGTATCTTTGAATATTGATATTCCAATCGGTTCAAGTTCTCAAACTTAATCACAACCTTGAACATGATTCAAAGTGTGAACTATCCTACATCAACATGAATGATCTATTGATATAAGTAGGCTGATGCAACAACCAGATCACCTTAGTGACCGATAGACAGGGGACGGGACCCAAGTCTAGTCCTTAAGTATTCAAATGTGTCCTTCGGTAGGGGTTTTGTAAAAATATCTACAAGTTGTTCTTTAGATGTGAAAAATTATAACTTCACTTGCTTCTCTTGCACTTGTTCTCTTAAGTAATGATACTTAATAGATATATGCTTTGTCTTAGAGTGCATCATAGGATTCTTTGAAATATTAATAGCACTAGTTTTGTCACAATATATAATCATCGGGTCAGTGATTACCTCATTCATTCCTTCCAACACTTGTTTGATATATGCAATATTTGAAAAGTTAGTAGTAGTAGCAACATATTCTGCTTCAGCTCTAGACTAAGAAATGCAAGCCTTCTTTTTACTTGTCCATGTTACAAGTCTTTCACCAAAGAAAAATGCTCCTCCAGTGGTGATTTTTCTATCATCCACATTTCCAACCCAATTAGCATCGGTGTAAACTTTCAGTTCAAACTTCCCTTCCTTAGGATACCATAATCCAAAATTCTCTATTTTCCTCAAGTATCTTAAGATTCTTTTTGTAGCTATCATGTGTGATTCTCTAGGATTAGCAGAAAATCTTGTAACAATTCCCACATCATGTGCTATATCTAGACTACTATGAACTACATACATTAACTTACCAATCATGGATCGGTAGAGTGTCTGGTTTACCTCTGTAGTTTCATCCTCCTTTGTCAATTTGGATCCAATAGTCATGAGTGTTCCCACAGGTTTAGCATCTTCCATGCCAAATGTCTTCAGTACTTCCTTTATGTATTTATATTGTGTGATGAATATCCCATCACTCTATTGAATCACTTGTAGTCCAAGAAATAACTTAATCTCTCCGAACATAGACATTTCAAATTCCTTTTGTATTTCATCAGAAAATGCCTTGCAGACAAGATCTGAGCCTCCAAAGATAATATCATCAACAAATATTTCAGCAATGATAATAGTATCATCACTATCACCTTTCACATACAGATTGTTGTTTTCACTTGTTCTAACAAATCCAATACTTAAAAAGTAAGTATGCAGTCTTTCATACCATGCTCTCAGTGCTTGCTTCAATCCATATAAAGCTTTATGTAGTCTACATACCATGTCTTTATTGTCAGGATCAACAAATCCTTCAGGGTGTTCAATGTAGACCTCTTCTTCAAGTATACCATTTAAAAATGCTAACTTCACATCCATTTGATACACTTTGAATTTATTGTGTGCAGGGTATGCAAGTAGCATTCTAACTCCTTCTAATCTAGCAACAGGCGCAAATGTTTTTCCATAGTCAATTCCTTCTTCTTGTGCATATCCCTTGCATACCAATCTAGCTTTATTTCTTGTGACTTCACCATTTTCATTCAATTTATTCATGTATATGCACTTAGTATCGATAACATTTTTATCTTTTGGTCGGGGTACTAAGGACCAGGTTTTGTTCTTCTCTATTTTCTCTATTTCTTCCTTCATTGCATTAACCCATTCTTCATTTTGTAATGCAACTTTCATAGTTTTAGGTTCAAATTCACAAATTAAACATGTACCTTGTCTTGTTTTGCTTCTAGTTTTCATTCCAGCATGTCTGCCTCCAATGATTCATGTTTCAGGATTATGTCTTTTGACAAAACTAGCCAAAAATTTGTTAGAAAGTAAAGTCCACCAAGATAACTGAGAGGGGGGGGGGGTCAATTAGTTCTCCCTATTAGAGTCACCAAAAACTATTGGTTAATAGTTTGTCCTCCCTTTAGATTTATAATCTTTGACTCTTCTTAACAACCAAGGTGAGAGAACAAAAGGATGTTCACCAACAAATGGGTCAGTGTAAGTCATCTATCACTACTCTCTGAATTGACAGGTACATCTCCTTGATTGTGTTTAATCTTCAATGTATTTGTTTCTTAATGATCATCAAATTATCTCCTATCAGTTTTAACCAAATTTTTTGTAGGCACAAACAATTCAGGCAAGGATAAAGTGGATAACCTATAATCCCCAATGGAATGTTGATCACAGATTATCATAAAGACTATCTTCTAACTAAACCTATCTATTCTAAGAATGCATAATCTATTGAGGAGAATAGAAGTAGAATTATACATGGATAGTAAATGGAATTACTTATGCTGCAATTACTAACATAAAATGGAATCCAAGCAGGAATCACAGTTCCATATACAATTGTACTTTCTATTTAGGTGCATGCATCTAAACTACTAAATGAATAGGAGAAGAATCATACATGAAAAGTAAATAGAATCACTTATACTACAATCACTACATGAAATGGAATCCAATAAGGAACTGCAGCTTCATATATAACTGTTCTTTCTATTCAAATGCAAAAGAACAACTACTGGCACAACAAACATGAAATAAAGCTTAGCAAATAGAATTACTCTGCTCTAATACAAGTTTGCCAACCCCTTCATTCCTTTTCTTCACATTATTTATACAATGCTTACAAGAAATGATTCATCTTCCAGAATTCAAAAAGACAAGGCAGAAAGAGAGATCATCTCAATAATAGAATTTGAAAAGCCAATCACTAACATGAGAATAAGAAAAGACATTATAATTGTGATGCTTCAATCTGATTCCTTCATCTCCTTTTTAATAGCATTTGGCAAGTCAAATCCATTGGGCTTCTTGGAGTCGAACTATCTTTCAAACAATAGTCAATCTGATCTGCAACTGTACTCAACCTTCTTTGAATGTCTCAGAAATATCTGGCATGATCTTATAGCTTTTATCACTACCACCACCTGTGGCAACTCATGTTGCATCTTCTGGACCACAAGCTACAACATACAACATTTTTAGGATTATATTCTTCATTCTTTTCCTACCTGTGACCTTAGTCAAGAGATCTATCATCAATATCCCCTTTGGTTCTTAGTCACCTTCGACTTATTTATTTACGACAATTGAAAATCCTATCTTTTGATCTTTTTTTTTTAAGCGAGAAGACAAATTTCGTTGGATTACATTGAATTTTTAATTTCTTTATTTTCCTCAAGTCTCGAGTCCCACCTGACAACTTCTTATCGGGCAGACAAACTTTTCTTGGCCCCACCTGACACATGGATGAATCTCACAAGTTCACAAAAGCATTTGGCAAGGGCCATGATTTTGCGAGGACCATCGGATGTGTTCCTTTATTCCACCATAGGTAAGTCCATTGACTCGGGTCCCACCTGGTCCTCCATTTTTTGCATGATCGCAAGAGTGTTATTTATTCACGCGATCATGCGACCACTTTATCATTGGTGCATGAAATAATATTTAATACTATCCTCGTCGAGCTCGGACTTATAAATTTTCATTATCACATCTGCGTTGTTAGCACATTCACCTACCCAAACTCCATTGTCGCATGATTGCATGGCATTATTTTATTCCATGCAATCATGTGACCGCTCTATGATTAGTGCACATGGATTCCCAGCCTGGCATATTTCAACATCAAATTGTACACCATTTTCATTGTTAGGATCATGGAGACTTAAGGAATTGATTTATACATTCATTTCATGGAGAGCATCAATTTCTACTATTACTTGAAAATACATTAGATCGATGAGTGTTTGGCTTTGCAACGTCAGTAGTTTGAACTTATTATTAAGTCCTTCATAATAGCATAACACTATTCTTAGATCCCAGGAGATTCCAATGAAAACTCCATGTCATCTTCAGATTGCTGCAGACAATATTAAGCTCTATTTGAAACATATTCAAAACATTGAGATACAATAGGTATGATAAAATCCTTTGTAAACACTGCAATATGACATAGTTTGAACTAGTCAATCAATCTGTCAACAATATCTTTGCACCCGTCCAATCCATAGATTTATCAACTAAGATGCATTCCTTTGAAGTATCTTTTATACTTTGAACCTATGCATTGTGATGTCATATAAGATGCAACCATACATTCTTTGGTAATTCTTTCGAAACATATCTTGAGATCTCTTTGACTTACAGATTTTAGTATAGCCCCAATGTATTCAACTGCAAACTTTACTTTTCTATAATCAATGTACTCATTAAGAATAAGAGGAGTTCATCAATTGAATGCATACACTATCATAAGAAGTATAATTCTGAATGTTTCAATGCTAACTCTATTATTACATCAGTCACATGAAGACTTTCCTCTGATCCCTTGTAAATGCCTTGAGATCATGATCCAGAATCATCATTTCATCTTAGAAAGAACATCAAGAGGAGCATGAGTCTTTGTTGGGTTAGGATCTACAACCTACCCAAATAATGAGACTTTAATAACAACCCACCCAGCTTAAACAAGAAGGCAATGGCAGGGGAACCCGACAAAGACTTCCTATCTTAGAGGAAATCTAGACCTAGACATTACATGACCAGACTAAATTGACATGACCATATGACTCTAATATTGCCAAAAAAAAATGGGTGACCGAAATTCAGACAACAAAACCACATCACTAGCAATGTGTCTCAAACTTCCCTTTAACTGTGCAAAACCATATTCCATCCCGATTAGGAGATATCATCCTATTTCCAAAAACCGCTAGTCAGGAACACTGCCTGAATATTGCTTCCACCAAAATGCTCATAACTTTCATCAATAAAATAATTACTATCTGCACTCTTAACCATAGACATATAACATATCAAATATTATAACCTCAACATCGCATATCTCCAACTGCAATAACCCACGTGCGCTAATCAAAACTCTGTCTACTTCTCTGCAAGTCTCTAGAAGATCACTGTGTTGACATTAATGAAAATTATAGTCATGAATGCAACAAAAACTACTACAGAATGGCTGCCAAGCATTCAAAATTCATTCCTAACAATCTCCCCCATTGGCATTGATGGCAACATAGATGAAAAACATCCAATGTTCCAAAAATCCAATACTGCAACACTACTTCTGCAGATCTTCTTCATCAATCAAATCTTTCTTCATTATCCTATTCAGTTCTCTCCAATAGATGGTACAAGTGGTTTTTTATGTACACTTCTCCCCCATTGACATCAATGATAGAAATTCCATCACTAAGTCAAAATCAACTCAATGTCAAAAGACACTGTTCAAAAAAATACATTCACTAGAGTCCTCATGACTTAGCTTAGATACACATACTCCCCCATAAAGGAAGTACCAACATCCAATCTAGAAGAAAGATAGGGCTCAAATACCACTGGATGGATGCAACCAACTGCATCATTACTCAAAAGTAGGCTGGGGCATAACCCTAAGCATACCTCTTAGATACTCAAATGTATCCTTAGGCAAAGGCTTAGTAAATATGTCTGCTATCTATTCCTTTATGCTTATGTACTCCAGTCTGACTTCTTTTTTAGCAACTTTCTATCTTACAACATGATATTTGATCTCTATATGCTTTTTTTTAGAATGTAATATAGGATTCTTAGACATACTAACTATGCTGGTGTTGTCACAATGTATGAAAATAGGCTCAACAAATTTAATTCCAATATCCTTCAACATTTGCTTCATCCAAATTATCTAGTTACAATTGTTTGTTGCTACTACATACTCTGCTTCTGTTGTACTCTATGAAATATAATTTTTCTTCTTTCTTAGCCAAGAAACTAATCTTCCTCCAAGAAAAAAGGCTCCACCAATGGTGCTTTTCTTGTCATCAACACTACCTCCCCAATCAGCATCTATATATGCACACAGGGTAAAATCATTAGATTTTTCATACCACAATCCATAGTCCATTGTGCCTCTTAAATATCTCAGTATCCTCTTTACTGCTACATAATGTGACTCTCTAGGTTCAGCTTGAAATCTTGCTACCATTCCAACTGAATGTTGTATATCTGGTCTAGTGTGTGTTATGTACTACAATACTCCAATGATGGATCTGTATTTCTACTGCTCAACTACCAGTATTTCATCTTTGCTAGATAGTTTGTGTCTTATAACCATAGGTGTTCTAACTAGTTTACAGTTGTCCATTCCAAATCTTTTTAGTAAATCATTCAAGTACTTTGTCTGACATAAAAAGATACCATCTTTGTTCTATGTTATCTGTAATCCCAAAAAGTATTTCATCTCACCAATCATACTCATTTCAAATTCAATCTTCATTTCATCAGCAAATTTGTCACTAGCTTCATCTTCTCCTCCAAAGATAATGTCATCAACAAAAATAACTATAACCAACAAACCATTTTTAATTTATTTTATGTATAGATTTCTATCAGTTGTTCCTTTAGTAAATCCCAATTTCAATAAATACTTATCTAGTCTAGCATACCAAGTTCTAGGTGCTTGCTTTAGTCCATATAATGCTTTCTTCAGTTTACATACCATATCTCCTTCTTGAGTCAAAGGAAAACCTTCAGGCTACTCAATGTAGACTTCTTCTTCCAATTCACCATTCAGAAATGCAGACTTCACATCCATCTGATACACTTTAAATTTCTTAAAAGATGCATAAGCCAAAAACATTCTTATTGCTTCAAGTCTTGCTACTGGTGCAAAAGTTTCTTCATAGTCAATTCCTTCTTGCTATGAGTATCCCTTACATACCAATCTTGCTTTGTTTCTTACCACTTCTCCTTGTTCATTCATCTTTTTTCTGAATACACATTTAGTTCCAATCACATTCTTGTCTTTAGGTCTAGGGACCAATTCCCATGTCTTGTTCTTTTCAATCTGATCTAGTTCTTCTTTCATAACATTAATCCAATGTTCGTCTTCAAGCTTCAATAGTAGATTTAGGTTCAATTTGAGAAATCAAACATAAATGTACCTTATTATGAGTCAAAAATCCTCTGTCCAAACTTCCAATAACTTGTTCAACAGGATGATGTCTTGATAGATACTTGTTTGGTGTCATAGTCATAGATCTTGTTTCAACTGTAGATTCTTCTCTAGATTCCTCTCTGGTTTCTTCTGCAGGACTCTCATTCAATAATTCACTATCAGTCTCATAGAATAATTTAGTAGATTCAGTGTGAGGCTAAGGATGAGTTTCTTCATCAAATTCATAGTCAAGCATTCTTTCCTGAATTTTGAACTTCTCATCAACTTTAACATTTGTGCTCTCAACAATAGTTTTAGTTCTGTTATTGTAACATCTATATGATTTTCTTTACGAAGAATATCCAAGAAAAATTAATTGATCACTTCTAGGATCAAACTTTCCAATATCATCATCTCTCTTTATATAACATTTGCTTCCAAAAATTCTAAAATACTTAACTAAGGGTGCATGTCCAAACCATAATTCATAAGGTGTCTTGTCTGTGTCTGCTCTAATTTGTACTCTATTCATTGTATATACTGTTGTATTCACTACTTCTCTCCAGAATGTCTTTGCCAGATCATTCTCAAATAACATAGCTCTTGCTACTTCAGTCACTGACTTGTTTCTTCTTTCTGCAATAACATTTTGTTTAGGTGTTCTAGGGGCTAAAAACTGTCTCTTAATACCATTCACTTCATAAAAAGTGTTAAACTCTCTAGAAGCAAATTCACCACCTCTATCATATCTCAATAATTTAATCTTCATTCCAGATTCATTCTCAAATTTATTCTTAATGATCTTAAACTTATCAAATGCTTCAAATTTTTCTTTTAGAAATGCAATCCACATCATTCTTGTAAAATCATCAACAAGAATCATAAAATGCCTTTCTCCATAGAATCCTCTAGTCCTGGTAGGACCACTCAAGTCTGTATGAACAATCTCCAACTTCTCTGCCAATGTGAACTTCTTACTAGGAAATGAACTTCTCTTCTGCTTAGCCATCACACATTCTTTGCAAATCATGTTAGTAGGCTTCATAATTTTAGGCAAATCCCTTACTCCAAGTGTAGTACTTACTTTCACAATGTTATCAAAGTTTATATGACAAAAACTTCTATGCCATAACCAACTGTCATCAATCTTAGTAATCAAACATTTCATCTTAGTAGGATTCAACTGAAATACATTACCTCTAGTTCTAGATCCAGTTCCAATCAGATTTCCATCTTTATCCTTTATCACACAAGTTTTCTCAGTAAACCAAACTTGATATCCCTTATCAACTAACTGTCCAACACTCAAAAGATTATGTTTCAATCCATCAACAAAGTAAACATCATCAGTATTATTCTTTCCATCAAGAGTAATATATCCTATACCTTTAATCAAACAAGGTGCATTGTTACCAACTCTAACAACTCCTCCATCATAATTATTAAACTTTATGAACTTTTTCATATCTCCAATCATACGATGTGAACAACTACTATCTATAATCCAATCAACTTTCTTTTCAACTTGGGAAACTAAGGCTTTTTCTTCCTTAACATCAGATTTAGGATTCTCTTCTTTAATTGCTATAAATCCTATTTCATCATTATTTTCAATATCACTTTCACTCAAAGTTCTTTCAATACTAGCTTCAAGATCTTCATCATTAGCATAATAACATTCCTTAGATCTTCTAGGCTTGAAATTATTTCTGTACTTCTTAACTCTCTTAGGAAATTTAGATGCAAAACGAGCATATTCCTGACAAGTCCATCATTTAAAAAATTTCTTACTGTCTGGTTCTCTTTTCACAAGAAAGGCAATACCTTCTTCAATCTTCTTATCTTTCTTCATTTCTAGATATGTTGTTGGCATAATCTCCACTCACACTAGTACTTCTTGACAAAGTAGGATGAATACTAAGAGTGCTGAATGTTGTGTCCATTCTAGGTAAGTCTCCTAATACCCTCAGGCTCATTTCTATTGCTTCCAATCTTCCAAGAAGAGTCTCTCTTGTAAAGTTCGTAGTACAAGGTATAACTTGCTCAATCATCTATGTTGTCTACTTAAATACAGCAGTCAATGTCCTTAGAATTTTCCATATCACTTCATTCTCTATCTTTTATCCTACACAAGATTTTATCCCTGCAACAATTTCTGACATTCTACCAATATAGCTTCTAACAGATTCATCTTCCATCATTCTAATATCCTCAAATGCACATATCCAATTATGTAATCTAGCTCTCTTAGCATGTTCATCACCTTCAAAAGTAGATTGTAAAGCTTTCCAAATTTCATGAGATTTTTTAAAACATTTTACTTGACTATATTCATTCTCTGGAAGTGCTGTCAAAAGTGCTTCTCTTGCAAGTATGTTACACATGAATAGATCTACCTCATCTTTTGAACTTGATTCAAGATTATCTTCTTCAATGATAGTCCTATATTCTTTGTAATCAACCAATAACCTAGTCCTAAACACAGTAGATGTTTCTTCATCTTTTCTTTCAAGCTATCAAAATTTACTCCATCAAACTTAGGGCTTTCTTTCCTAAAATTCACCATGGATCTCCTTAAGCTGTTAAACTTTCCTTTCAAGGACCTGCTACTCTAATACCAATTGTTAGAAAGTAAAGTCCACCAAGATAATTGAGAGGGGGGGGGGGGGTGGGGGTGAATCAGTTATCAGATAATTATAACTTTTATCAACTTCAACAACATTTAACCATGTAAGCAATATAATTACCAACCATAGAAAGATATTCATACACAATGACACAATAACACAAGATATGTTGACTAGGGAACCTCTTGATCAAAGAGTAAACCCCGGTGGGAATGATGACCACAAAAGATGCACTAATATGAATATTCCTGAAAGGATGGACTCTTTTAGGAGTCTTATGAAATACATTCAGTACATATAAATCCCTATTAGGAGATTTTGAATCCCTGTTAAAAGATTCTAACCCTGTTAGGAGTTATGGAAGACAGAAGGACCCACTGCCCAAACAGCTTCAGGGTAAGATCACTGAACTCACTATCCAAATAATATTTGCATTGTTCAATAGAATAATATGTTACCTCTTCTCTGACTATGCCAAACTGCACTCACTGTTACATCAAATCTCAATCTTAGATCTCAGTACTTCGCATGTCTTCCTTCACAATTTCGCTCTCATACTTAGCTCTTTTCTTCACTTCATGCATACCGCATCACATCTCAACATTTTTTAACAAGAAGGAAAAAATAATTCCTTCCTTTATACCACACTCAAATATTTACAAATGAGTCGGCACACAATTACAAAATAAAGGTTACCACATGCTACATCAAAATTACACAAAACTATCAACTTCTAGATATAATAACTCTTTACTTGTGCGACCCCAAAGTTTGTGTTGTGAACCATGTCACTAAAAATGTGTCTCAAACTTCCCTTTAATTGTGCAAAACTAGATTGCATCCTGATTAGTAGATATCATTCGATTTCCAAAAACCGCTACTCAAGAACACTACCTGAATACTGCTTCCACCAAAATGCTCAAAACTTTCATGAATAAAATAATTACTATCTATGATCTTAACCATAGACATATAACATATCAAAGAGTATAACCTCAACATCACATATCTCCAACTACAATAACCCACGTACGCTAATCAAAACTCTATCTACTTCTCTGCAAGTCTCCAGAAGATCACTGTGTTGACATCAATGACAATCATAGTCATGAATGCAACAAAAACTACTACATAATGGCTACCAAGCATTTTGCATTCATTCCTAAAAAACTTGATTTCTCCTTTCCTTCTCATCCTATTCAGGGTTATTTTCTTGCACGGTAGCTCCATCTTGTTCCTCGGTTTGTGTTGTCTGTTGTCCTGCATTGTTTCCCTGCTGACCAGTTGTCACAGTTTGCGGTGTCGATAGATACTCTAGATGTTCAATGTAGGTGAATCTACCATAGTCTTCTAGTTCCTTTTTACTTTCCTCTATGTACTTTTTATCAAACTCATCAACATGAACATTAGTACTTTCAACTATCTTATTTGTAGCCTTATTCAAACATTTATATGTTTTACTTATAGTGGAATATCCCAGAAATATTCCTTCATCTCCTTTAGAATCAAATTTTCCATTTCTCTCATCTTTCAAAATAAAGCATTTACTTCCAAAAATTCTAAAATAACTTACAGTAGGTTTGTGTCCAAACCATAGTTCATAAGGCATTTGGTTGGAGTCCTTCAGTTGTACTCAGTTAAGAACATACATAGCTGTACTGACAGCTTCCCTCCAATATGTCTGAGCAACATTCTTTTGTATCATTAATGTTCTAGCACAATCAATTATAGACCTTTTCCTCCTTTCTGCAATGCCATTTTGTTGAGGTGTCCTCGGTGCAAATACATGTCTTTTGATTCCATGCTCATTACAAAAATTAGTAAATTCATCAGAGATAAATTCACCTCCTCTATCAGATCTTAAACATTTTATTTCCTTTTCGGTTTCTTTCTCTACCTTATCTTTATACCACTTAAACATTTTGAAAGCTTTAGATTTCTCTTTCAAGAACATAACAGTCATTAGTCCTAGTATAATCATCAACAAAAAGAATAAAATATCTATCACCAGAATAGCTCTGAGTTCTCATAGGACCACATAGGTCAGTATGAACCAACTCAAGTATCTTCTTTGTTGAGTAGTCTTTGCTTTTAAAACTAGATTTAGTCATCTTACCTTTCTGACATTCATGGCACATGGCATGATCAGGTTTTTTCAAGTTAGGCAATCCTCTAACTCTTTTCTTTCTACTAATCTTGATCATGTTGTCAAAGTTCACATGGCATAACCTTCTGTACCACAACCAAGCATCTTCATCCTTTATTAACAAACAAGAAGACTGATCCATATCAAGATAGAATAGATTACCTCTAGATTGTGTACCAGTTCTGACAAGTCTTCCTCCATCATCATAGATCTTCACCTTTTTGCTCTCAAAATCCAGTCGGTGGCTTGAATTGTTCAGCTGAGCCACACTTAACAAATTATAGTTCAATCCATCTACCCAGTATGAATTTTCACATTGTAATCTGTCATTGATCAATAGTGATCCTTTACCTCTTACCATACAAGGTGCATCATTTCCAATACTCATATATCCTCCATTATATTCAACAAGATTATCAAACTTCTCTACATCACCGGTCATATGATGTGTACAGCCACTATCTATGACCCATGTATCATTTTTGCTTACTTTAGAGATCAGTGTTGTCTCTTCATGTTTCTCTTCTTCTTCTGAGTCATCTTTCATAGCAACAAATACAACTTCTATATCATCATCAGAATCAGATTCAGTTTCAATATTTTCTACTATGTAACATACATTTTTGCCTTTTTCATCTCAATTGTCTCTGTTGTTGTGTTGGTAGCCTCTGTTGACTCTTCTCCCATAGCTTCCTTCAGATTAGTCTTTGGATCTGTCATCATTTTTGTTCAGTGGACATCTAGCAGTGATGTGACTGACTTCTTTATAGTTAAAGCGTGCTAAAGGTAGCTTACCTCTATACCTTCCTTTTCCTTTGGGAAATATTCTGGCCATAAGTGCTTCAAGCTCATCAAGTTCATCATCGATATTGTCATCACTATCACAATTCTTACTATTCCTACTAGACTTTCCAATCTTCAAAGAAGACATGAAAGTGGATTCAGCAAAAGGAACAACACTATTATCAAAGTTGTTTAATTCAAAGGTTGTAAGTTTACCAATTAGAGTGTCAAGAGTAAGGTTGGATGTAGCTCTTGTTTCATGAATTACAGAAATCCTAATTGCATAAATGGGTGGCAAAGTTATGAGAATCTTGCTTATCACTGTTTCATCATCAGTTACTCCATCAGATGCTCTAATAGCATGTGCCACCTCTTTGAGTCTATTTGAATATTGGACAATGTTCTCACCTTCTTTCATTCTCATATCATCAAATCTACCTCTTAGACTTTCAGCTCAGGCTCTTATGACATTCAGATCTCCACTGTATATTTATGTTAATTTATCCCACATTCTTTTGGTAGTTGTGCATGTCTTAATATCTTCAAATTCAACATCGGTACAGGCAGCAACAAGTTCCATCATAGTAACATTGTGTTCATGTTTGTCCTTCAATTGATCAAGAGTTAAGGGACCAGTGGGTGGTTGCATGTAGCCATTCTCCATCAGATCTAGTGTAGAGTTCCCAATTCCAAATATGTGTAGCTTCATTCTACTTTGCCATACTGCAGAGTTCTCTTTGTTCAGTTTTGGTACTTCCCTCTTATACATCTTCAGACCTTTATGCTTAAGTCCTTAAAACTCCATTCCAAGCAGCCAGCGCTCTGATACCAATTGGTAGAATAACTAATAGGGGGGATGAATCAGTTATCCAGTGTCCCAAAACAAAATGTATAATTCAAAACTATTTCTTCAATTTCTGCTCATCGGTAAACAATAAAACTTTCACTGTCTGTGCTTTTGCTAATTACCAGCCTAATACTATAATAGGTTACGAATCAAATCTAACATGTAACATGTAAATAATGATAACAAACAAATATCACAATCAACACATAACACATGAGATTTAATGTGGAAACCCTGTAAAGGGAAAAACCACCTAGGACCGGCAACCCAAAATTGTTCACTCTTCTGAAGTGAGGTCGGTTAAGACCCAACCCTGTTAAAGGTTTACAAACACACTGTCAGGTGTGACCTTGTTAGAGGATTTTAGACTAGAATTTATTGTCCAACCAGCATTCACTATGGGGTTGACAGGATAACAATCCTTTTGATCAAATCCTTCTAATCAATATTTCACTTCAAATTCAATACTGTATTAACTTATTTTCCATTGGTAATTGCTCTCTGTAGCTCGGTAATTGTTCTACAGCTCGGTTCTTACTAACTAGTATGATCAGAATGCATGAAAACCTTGTTCACATGATATTCCTGCAGCTTCTTCTTCTGGCACTTTTCATAAAGAAATTATGTTCTCTTATATAGATGAGTAAATCATTTTCTTCTCCACCATTAGATTTTGCTGCTTAACCACATTCATAGATTTTTCCACTTCAAATTTTCTAGGTACTTGTGTCAATAACATGTTTCAATCTTCTTCATTAGATCTTCCCTGAATTTCGTCAGCTGTCGATCTGTGTAACAAACATTATTTGTTACCTAAATGTTATATTCTTGCCAGCTCATCAATCTTATTGGCTAAAGTAATCATTTAATTCATTCTATTCTGCTCGGTTAACAAAGAAATGTGTTGGTGAACACTGCTTGGTTAATACTGCGATCGGTATACATTATACTCCATCGGTGTATACTGGAAATGCTTCATTTACCAACAACATTGCTTTGTGTCTTTCAGCTCTATACTTCATCATAGATGAATGCAACATAATAAAGTCAATATCATCAAGTCATAGACTCATCAAAAAGTTACTCAATGTGTTCCTTATCCTCATTTGTCATGTACATCTTTCTCCATGTAGATTTCTCCGTTCTTCGTCTCTTTTTCACCTTTCTTTAGATGTGTTGGTATAGTAACTTACAAGATAAGTGTTGTCAAAATAGTTGACATCAATGACAACATAATACTGATTTAATCATATTACATATCTAATCAGCAACTCCTCAGTGATCTTTAATCACAGATTCTTCAATCAGATTCCAAATCAGTTGTAGTTCAACACAAGTAGCTTATGAAGCTAAGATATTCCAAGATGTATGTCAGAATATCAGAA
The DNA here is from genome assembly GCA_027943335.1 of Chamaecyparis obtusa. Lineage (NCBI taxonomy): Eukaryota > Viridiplantae > Streptophyta > Pinopsida > Cupressales > Cupressaceae > Chamaecyparis > Chamaecyparis obtusa. The sequence goes on along the minus strand of BSBK01001458.1, from coordinate 1,634,576 downwards.
ATGATATAGAAAATATGGATATCTACATTAGGGAACTAAGGAGTTTGGAAATAGGAAAATCTTTGTACATTTAGTGTACAAAATCAGAAAATCATATATCAAAGATATTAGAGAAGATCAAGATGAAAGAGGCAGAGATACAAGCATCAAGAAACCTTTTGTCCAACCCAAATGTGAAGATCTCAGACATTGAGAAAAACATGAACAAACTCTATGATGATATCAGAATTTTGAATGATGAAAAGGATAAGAAATTGATAAGATTCGCTCTATTAAGAGACAATGTATCAATTAAATTGAGTATTATTGAGAATCAATTGGAGGAATGTCTTTCTTCTAAGACATCTTATGGAAAATTTCACTATGCAAACCTTCAGGCATGTGAAATTGCATCTTATGGTCTATGTGCACTCCTAAGTGTTTTAGATGCTATAAAGAAATCATGGGATAAGGAGTTAGTAAGCATGAAGATAAATTTTGCAGACTAAGTTGTAAGCCTATCGGCTTTGCAATTTTGAGATCCTAAGGTAAACCATCTTTTTGACAAGTTTTTGACATCCTTTTTTGTCATTGTTGTCAAAGGGGGAGTAGTAGCAAAAATTTTTGTAAGTATAGTATGATACATACTCCTAGGGGGAGTATAGATATTTAGAGATATAAGTATGTTGGATATATTTTTTATGGCCACAATTTTGAAATTTTGTGAGACTTAGCCAATTTTCTTATATGTTCCCACCAATGACAAAGGGGGAGATTGTTAGCAATTTGGTTGAGTAGGATATCAAGTTGTTGTCATTATGGCAACAAATAATCACTGTGATGATCGCACTATAGTAGCAAGCAATTTTATAAGAGCACAAGTAAAATTTTTCTAAATACAGCAGTATTTTCCAGTCTAATCAGAGACAATTTTGGTTAGCGATGTCCATAGAAGCAGGTTCAATGCATGCACACTTGAACATGGATAATTCTATGTATATTAAAGACACATGGGACATCGTAAGTCTATACGGATCGTACGGAAGGAGATATTGTAGACAATCAAATACAGAGTTGAAGTTGACCTGAATAGAGCAAAAAGATAGAATAAGAATGATAGTTAAGGGATTATTGTGTTTATCAAAATAATGACTTAACCATATAAGGGATGACATGATAGATGCTAACCCTTAGGCAACATGAAGTAGTTTTTGTATTTATGAAAGATTTTATGCTTCGTAAAGCTGACTATAAGTTATTATTCTTAATAACTTGTATATATGTAAGAAGCATGTAATGTGAAGTAAGATAGATGTAATAAGATATTGTAATTTTGTGATGCGAATTTGTATATTGCAAAAGAAAAGTAAGAAGACTCTGTATATGAAAGAGAAGAGCCTAGAAAGCTAAATCAGAATAGGAAAGCTATTTGATAGCAGTGAAAGGTTATACACTTTACCTTTGTATTCAGATATCATTTTATTTTACATGTTTGGGAAGTGAGCTCATCTTGTAAACATCCTATTTTGTAATACCAAATCCTAAAAGGGTTAAGGCTTCTAACAAGTCCTAGAGTCCTTTAATCAGGATAGAGACACTATATGCATGTAATAGACTCTTGACAGGGTCAACATCCTTAACCAAATACTTTTGATTAGTGGATTAGTTGTGGGTATCATCCCCACCAGGGTTTTCCCTTGGCCAAGGTTTCCTCAAGAACAAATCATGGTGTTATGAGTTCATTTTATTTATTGCTATGCTTGTTATTTAGTTTAATTTGTTTTGCAAGCTTCAAGTTAATTTATTATATCCATAATTGGGCAAAAGTAAAAGTTTGTAGAATACTGATTCACCCCCCCCCCTCTCGGTATTCCCTATTTCTAACACTCAATCCTCTGGAGGATTTTTAAAAAGGGGCAGGAGGCCCATTAACCAAAACAAAAAAATTAGCCAAGGAAATGAGCTAATGAATAAGTTTTATGCTTATATTATTAAAACCAAAGGCTTGATGCACATTTTTCAAGAAAACCCAATCGACCCTATCATAGGCTTTGGAAAAATATAGCTTCAGAATTAATCCCCCCTTTTTGGACATGAAAATAGAACAAAAATTTTCATGAATAGAAATAATGGAGTCCAGAATCTGCCTACCAAGGATAAATCCATTCTGCTGCCAATAAATAAGAGAAGGCAAGATAGCAAGAAACCTAGTGGTCAATACTTTTGATCTAATCTTATAGGAAGAGTTACATAAAATTATCGATCTGAACTGATCCATTTTATCAGCCCCTTGTTTGTTAGGGATAAGAGAAATGAAAATATCATTCATTTCTTTCATAAATTTCCTAGAATCGAAAAAAATCCTTCACAACATTGGTGACATCATTCTCAATGACATGTTATAACATCTGGAAGAAAAACAAGGGGAAACCATTTGGGCCAGGGGATTTTTCCCTTTCAAAAGTAAAGACAACCCTTTTAATTTCAACATTAGAGGGTATAGCAGTGAGAAGAGCATTCTGATCCTCATTCAAGATAGAGGGAATACAATCCAAGAAATTCCTTTGAGCTTTCTTATCCAAGTTTTGTTCTTGTTTAAGTAAATTCTGGAAAAAAATTTAGCCTCCATCCTGATTGATTCTTCATCTTCAGAACTAGTTCCATTTATTACCAGTTTAGAAATTCTATTCACCATTCTATGCTTAAGAGTAGTCATGAAAAAATATTTAGAGTTCATGTCCCCTTCTTTCAAAAAGACCTTTTGAGACCTCTATCTCCAAAAGGTCTCTTCTTTTGAGATGATGCCATGATACTCCACTAACTTCTCATTTTCCTTTTCTCTAGAAAGCTTATCAGAACCTTCCACTTTTATGATGTCCTGAATACCCTTCAATTCCATACTAATATTAGTCTTAGAGGAAAAGGTATTGCCAAAAGTTTCCTTATTCCATATTTTAATATTTTCCTTCACCTGTTTCATTTTTTTAGCAAGAATGAACATGGTTGTCCCTTCAATCCTAATCTTTTACCAATCCTCCATTTTCTATCCCAATTGTGGATGCAAAGTCCACATATTCTCAAACCTATAAGGAAAATTCCTTTTCATAGATATGGGATCAGCCAAAAAGGTGATAGGGTGGTGATCTGATCCAACCCTCACATGAGCAGACAAAGAAAAAAAATACTACAAAAACCAATCATTACTAACCAAAGCTCTATCAAGTCTCATCTGAATCAAATCCTTTCCACTTATTCTATTGGTCCAAGTGTAATTAGTTCCCTGCAAATCAACATCATGGAGGGCATGCTCATCAATGAAATTCATCAAGTCCATTCTACTATCTATGTTCGATTGACTTCCCCCCATTTTTTCATTTTCTTTCAAAGGAGTGTTAAAATCTCTCATGAAAATCCATCCTTCTAATTTAAAACTTCTTCAAAGATAAGATAAATTATTCCAAAAATATTTTCTCCTAGATTTGGTATTAGGAGCATAGATATTGGCTAGAACCCAAGAAGTTATATTCTTGATGTGACTAAATATGAAATAGACTAGATTATTTCCCTAGTAGATAACATCACCTTTAATATTATCACCATTCTAAAGGGTAGCAATACCCCATGAGGCCCCTTCAGAGTCACCCCCATATATTTTACCATTTCTAAAGAGCCTTAAGCTTTCAACTTTCTACTTAGGCATTTTAGTTTCTTGGATCAAAAAAATATCATGCTTATTATCTCTAATCATATTCCTAACAAGATCTTGCTTATGAGGATTGTTTAATCCTCTAATATTACAAGACATGATCTTCATACCTTAATAAAATATTATATCTCTAGGATGGTCTTCTGGCTTCGATCTGCTATATTCTTATTAGCCTCCATGGCTCTCTTTCTTTGATTAGATGGTCTTCTTAGAGAGGGCTGCACCCCTCCCACATCCCCAGTTTTACCGCTCGTGTTTCTGATAGGAAAATTATTATTTTTCTTATTATTATTATTATATTTTCTAACATCCTCAGAGGCTATAGAGCCATCATCTTTCCCACTCTCACACCCTTGTAAAGAATGATTAATAGCTTGAACATCCCCCCATTTTGGAGTCTAGATCTCAAAAAAAGTACTCCTCACCCCCACTAGAGAGCTCTATAATAAATATGATAGTCCTTGACCCAAAACTATACATTGTTGAGCATCTCGAAACTCACTAGAAAACACCAATCTATCTTGAGGAAAAGGAGACACAGATGCTTTAATCTGCGTAGGCATACCTGGCACCACATCCTTCACCGAGCTAAAACCTAGACTTCCATTCAAACTAGAAGTCTCCTTTTTATTACTCTCATCTTCCTCATCAAAGGTGTCACTCACCATCAACTTATGAGTTCTTGTATTTTCCCCCTGTGTTTCATCCAAACACCTATTCCTAATCTCCTCACACTGTCCTTGTGGGGAACCATTGCTTTCCTCATTTTCACCCTCAATATTAGTTCTATTATTTTCATTTTCTACGGGGTCTGAGTTCTTAATATCACACCCATCATCTGTAGGATGAGAACTCCTAGAATAAGAAACCCCATTCTAGTGATGTTTCCCAATAGGGACCCACGTCTTCATATTCCTCTGAACCACCCTTCTCAGGCATTTCTTTGCCCAATGACCAAATTTATTACAATGAAAGAAAGAAAATGACATCAATTCATATTCAATCTTCTACACCCAGGATCCCAGTTTGGATTAAATGGTAATAGACTCAGGCATATCAGCATCTTGAATCACTCTGACATAGATTCTAGCACAAGTTAACCTTTTCCTGGAAGCCGTAACAAGGTCAATAGATAACAACTCACCAAAGGAGATGGAAATCCTAGAGAAAAAATCCTCCACCCAATACTCCAGAGGAAGACTCAAAATTTTAATCCAGATCAGGGCCTAGACCACTGAATCATCCTAAAAAATGAGTTTAGGGTACCATTTATGAAGAATCAAAGTATTTTTACCAATCATCCAAGGCCCATTACATAAAATACTCTCGCAGTCCTCTTCACAAGAGAAGAAGAAAGACATACAACCCTTAGTCATGGCCACCATGTAAACTTGTCCTTTTAAAGACCATTTCTTCTTAACATAAGCACAAACCACCTCAATGTTTGGCCTAACACCTAGGAATTTGCCCACAAGAGAGTTTTCCATCTTAGCAATATTGAAATCTATGAATCTAGTCTGGAACAACAATGGAAAACCTCCCTTGAGCCAGGTTTGAAATGTTCTTTACTAGCAGTAAATATGACTTACCCGTGGGTTTAACATCGAAAAGGGAAGACCAATTTTTTGCCCCATCTTGTTGAAGAATCAAGGAATCACAATTTTTGGGCCCCCGAGGCACCAGACTAACATCGGGATCCTTACCTTGCTCCCCATTTCCCTTAGTCTCTCCAAGATGTTTTCTCATAGTAGAAGGACCTACTTCTACCCCTACCACACCATTCCCACCCAAATTCAAAACTAAAATTTGAATTGGGTACCTCTCACTCCCTGCTCCCCCTCCTTGCTCCATCGAGTTGATCATTACAAGAACACAATATAGTTATATATAGGATAGGTCATTGGAATTACAACCAAGTCAAACACACCAAAAGAAAATTAAATACAATTTACAAGTTGGCCATCCCAACAAAAAATTACAATAAGGTTCATGTCAAGAGCATCTAGACCAAAATATAGGTCACATATTGCATGAACCTATCTAGATAAGAGATAAAAATTGCATACAATATAGGTTACACATAAAAAGAACCCAACCAGATAAGAGATAATCATCAAATACAGTACCTAGACCAAAAACACAAACCATATCCACTCCAAGACATAGAGGGGGCCATGAATACGTTACACATAGCCCAATACTAGATCCAAAATAAATAAAATAACTTCTATAGTGTTACCATCTAGTTTTGAATGTGTAATATTTTTCCATACTCCCCTTTTGAGAAAAAATAGAATGCTTTAATTCTCTTTCGGTTGATGTCTTATTTTCCTAAGTCATCATTGGGTTATTGTGAAATCATTACATTTTTGGCTCTTGTATAACAAAGTGTCACCTTCTCTAACTCTCCACTTGAACTTGTGTGAAAGTTCAATGGCTCAAAGGTTCAATGTTCATCCTACATATGTATATCATGATTCTTTGTCAAGTATAGGTTTGAAATGTGTCAAATAACATTATTTGGTAATGAAATTGAATTATCGTACCCCTCTTTTAGTTCCAAGTTCAAAGTTCATCTCATGCGTCTAATCTTATTTATGAGTCCTTGTTTAATGAAAGCTTCCAAATGCTAAATAGGTTGGCAACGTTGAAGTTGAACCCTTGAACCTTTTTCATTGCATTTAAGGTTCAAGGTTCATTGTGTGTAAAAAATATGAAAGGTGGGTAATGAATGGTGGTAATGAGAGGAAAGTAATGATTATTAAAAAAGGAAATATTCTAGCAATTTTGAAGATTTAAATTTTTATAATTCTGTGAATGAAAAATAATCATTGCACTATAAAGGCCTTATGTGGAAATGACTAATAATTAATGCAAGTGTCAGAATTATGCCATTTCTAAATTAATTCTGCATGAATGAAGTGATGATTAAAGTGTGGAAAATCTTGTATCCAAATTTTATGCATTTTCATAAACATCAAGTGAGCTATTTATTCATTAATAAGCCTTAATTTGTTAAGAAAATGATGCTGGAGGTAATAAGTTTTTCTCTTTAGAGCTTGGAGGAATTCATTTTCATGAGATGTGAGTCTTGAAATCTCCTATCACCATATTTGTTTCTTTATTATAGAAGGATATTAGTTGAATTTCTTGTATTGTTTGTTGGGTGCATTGCTTTGTTTTGTTTCTATTTAAAGATGCTATTATGCGACCTGTGTGTCTGATCTTTTGGCTAAGCTCTAGTTTGGTATGTTCTTTACCAAAATTCAAAGATACTTCCCTAGCTCAGGAAAATTTAGAGGATCTCTTAGAAAGAACCAAAAACCCTAAATAATCCTCTATGATGGAGAAAATTATCGATAGTTGCCTCATAGAATCTATTGCTTTTCCGATGGCCATCCAATGTCCAAAACTATTTTTGGAGTGTATGATCAGATACAACCATGTGCATAGATGTATTAGGTCTTCATATGGTGAAGTATTGTTGAAAATTAACATGGATACTATTATGGCCATCATGAAAACTCCCCCAAAAGAAACATATTTTTAATGGACCATTGCCATATCCTATTATTTCTTTTTTGAGAAGATATCCAAATACAAAAGTGTAATAGCCAGAAATTGGCTTTTAAAGTTCTAAAAAGGTGGTTCAAGGCTACCCAAGTTGTTAACCAAAGAACACCTTATAAAAGAGGTTACAAATATGGTCATTATACTAAAAAGTGTTAAGGGTAACCAATATGTTTTTTATTGGGAGGACTGGATGTACTTTTTCATCTAGGTATTATTAGGAGGAAAACAATACCTAGATTGGGCTGAAATCATAGTCAAGAGGTTATATGAAGGTTTGAGTAGCGCTGCTGGATATAAGAATTTATATATTTCTTCTTACCTATTTTACTTCTTAGCATGCATAAGGCCATGACATGGGTTATATCATGAACCATTGATTTAGGGAATGAAAATCTATGAATACCAGCCTCACTTGCAAAAATGGAGAAGCCATAAAAATTCCATGAGAATTAATGATGTCTTCACTAGGAGTTTTTTCTATGAATTATAGGGTAATATTAATAAGAGGATTTCAAATGAGGCCATTTAGATGGTTAGTGCATAAAATAACTATTTTATTCAGCTCCCTAAGTTTATATATATTAGAGTGGGAGGTTTTCAAGGTGAACCGTTCAGATTAACCAGGTATTTCCTTGACCGTTTTATACTTGTTGAACTCTATAGACAAGTGGCCCACATTGATAAGAAATTGGTAGTAGGGAAAGGTTCAAGTATTACCTTACCAATTGAACTAGGCCATTATATCTGTAAATCTATCTCGGGTGCCCTAAATTTGGAAATAGAGTTTAAAAAGCTTAATCTACACTACTATGTAGCTCAACCTAAATTTGATAGTAAGGGCTATGCACAAGATCATTTGAAATTGGGAAGAGTTTTATGATGATTTTGAAGTAAGGAAGCAAATGTGGTCGAGGTTCAACCTGAACCAAAGTGTTACTCTTAATCTAAAATGAACATTTATAAGGTTGTAAATGAAGGAAAATATATTATAGACCCACAATACAATAAGAAAGTAAAAGGAATCCCTATTCCTAAAATTGAATGGTACAAGAATGAGGAATTATGAAATTTCCCAGTAATAAGAAGAAAAAACAAGTGGTTAAGAGAATAGAGGTTCAAAAAAGTAATGATAGGTGGTTCAAAAATATCCACAAGCACAAACATTGATTCTCCCTCAAAGACCCTTACTATTTCTTCTAATGAACTTATTCAAACTTGTGTTGTAGATATTACCAAATTTAAAATTGGAGGTTTGATTTCCAAGACATCAAATAAAACTATTGTGAACCAATCCATTGTTCGCATACTCACTCTAGGAGTAAGAGCAAAACTGAGAAGAATCCTGACAAGAAGATAATTGAATATTTAGATACCATCAAATAAGTTGAAGATATAATAGGTGATCAAAGTAAAAAGGTAATCATGATGGAAAATAGTGATGTGGAAAATCATCCTAAAGAAGGAACAAACCCCATAAGTTCTATGGTGGTAATTAACATAATACCAACCTAGACCCCTCTTGGGAAAACTGATGAAATTGATACTCCTGAATGGATGGAGGTTTCTATCAAGAAGAGGAGGAATGTAGTGACAATATATCTTCCCTTGGAGGGTATGGTAAGAATTTTTTTGGGAAAAACACCCATGTCCAAGAAGCTGAAAACCACTTCGAGAATCAATTATGATCCTAATACCTGAAATTGGGTTGTAGAGGTAGCCCGCCCTCTAGCGAACAAGAAAGTAGAAGAATCTACAACTAAAGAATTCTCAATAGATAAAGTGGATCTTAGGAGTGCCTCAAGAGATTAACACAAACACCTCTTGGAAGCATCAAACATAAAAATGGTCAATAGCTCATGGAAAGATGAAAAGGACAAGAAGGAAGTGAAGTAGGATTTATGTTTAATGACTGAACATATTGAAGCAATCCATCACCCTGATCCAAAACCAATGTCCCAGATGCTTACTATTAGCATGAATAGTGATGGTATTCCTATGGGGGAGTATCCTAGTAATGATGGAGACATGCTATAGTGACCGTGTATTGCATTCATGACAGAGTTTGTCATTGATGTCAACATATGCTATTGACTGGTTGTTTAGAAGCCCGTAGAATAGTTGTTGAGAATTGTATGGACACAGTACTAAGAATTAGCATGTATGAAATTAGAGGAGGACTCTTCATGATGTCTCTAGTCACTATTTGTTATTTCACATGATCATGAGTTGATCGGACAAAGTTATGACTGATTTACTGATATCTATTTCTCAGTAGACAGAAACTATGATTCTCACAGAGTTGATTACAAAACTTTGTGAATAGAACTCTTGATTGTTTAAGTCATGATGCAAACAAATAGGTTTGTGTTGGACACTGGCTTGAGATCTTATTGCAATCATATGGAATCATGACCCCACAGGTGATGTCAGCAATGTCATGTGTATTGGTGAAGACCTATTTGGAGGCCAACTTGGAACATGTTTCATGTTATGTGATATGCGAGCTTAATTTTCAGATCTAAATGATAAATTGATGTAATAATTATATTGTAAAATTGTAAGAGGTGTCGTGTGCATCTTCCCTTGGGTCCATTTGTATCTTGTAAATATGATTTATCCTATGTAGGCTCACTTGGATATAATTGTTGTAACTTGTATATAAGGATTGAAATCCTTGGAAAATAAGTGTGTGAAAAAGAAGATATAATTACATATGCAAGATGCAAATGTGAATGCAAGATTGAGGATGCATTGGATATTGTTTGATGAATAGTGGTTGTGTACTTAGGCACAAGGTGGAGCTTTCTTGGTAGTGGTTGAGTACTAGAAATAGTCTTAGAACAAAATTATCTCAGTCTTGAAATTGTAAGGTTTAGAGAACCTGAGGGTGGCCTTAACTCTCAAATCTCCTAATCAAGTTGATGTATTGTACACCCCTAATAGGGTAATTACCTCTAACAAGGCTAGATTCCTAACAGGGTTGAGTCCTTAATTAGGATCACATTGTAAAGGGTCCTAACAAGGTCTTTCCTTTAATCAAGACTTACCTCTTGTAATAATCAGCTCCTACTAGGGTCATAACTCCTAACAGGGTTATTATACTCATGGTTCATAACTCCTAATAGGGTTATTATACTCATAGTACAAAAAATTTTGGGTACCATGCCCACCGAGGTTTTTCTCTTAACAAGGTTTTCCTTGAGAAAAAATCTTGGTGTTCATGTGTATGTGTACTATTGCTACAATTAATTTTTAGTTTAGTATTTTATTTTGAAGTTGAAACATAAAGTTGGCATCAACTGGTTCACTCCCCCCTCTCAGTTGTTTAGAAAACTATTATCCTAACAATTGGTATCAAAGCTTTGGTCCTTGGTCAAGAAAATCCTAACAGCTTGAGGTAAAGATTAGGATGACCTTATTTAGAAAGGAGAGTCCTAAGTTTGATGCAAAAAAAATTGACACATGTAAGGAGAAGATGAAGAATCATTTGATGTGTATGGGATTGGAATATTGGCTCATTACTTGGAAAGATGTGTTTATCATAAAGGAGGAAGACCTTCAAACACACACTACTACTAAAGAAGAAAGGAAAAGGTTTGTGTGTAATGTTGTTGCAAAGGAATCATTGGTTAATGCACTATCTGATGGTGAATTCATAGAGGTCAGAGATCTAATAAAAGCAAGTGAGATCTAGAAAAGATTAGTTGCACTTTATGAATGAGATGAATAAACTAAGTGAGAAAAATTATAGAATTGTAGGACAAATATGGAGACAATAAAAATGAAATATGATGAAACAATAAGGATGTATGTTTAGATAGTGTTTGAATGTGTGATTGGAATCATAAAAAATGGAGGTACTTATACTGAAGATGAAGTCATAGAAAAGATTCTGAGATATGTGACTCCTTCCTACAAACCCAAAGTTCTTGCTTTGGAGGAGAGTATACCACAATAAAAATATTTCACCAGAGAAATGTTAGTGGCTAAGCTAACTACCTTTGAGACCATAGAGTTAAAAGATGCACTACCTAAGGTGGAGACAACATTGAAGGAAACTATTTAGAGAACTGGATCTAATGAAGCTAGATCTAGCAGAGTCAACAAGCACAATGAAGATCTTTGAGAATATGTTGAGGAATGGGAGGAAATTCAGAGGCTAGACAATCAAGTGGATGAGAAGATCATGGCTCTGATCACCAGAAGAGAAATGAAAGGCAAAGGTAAGTTTGAAGGAAAATTACCCTTGAAATGTTTTAATTGCAATGAGGTTAGTCATTTTGCATCTAGATGTCCAGCTAGAATACCTAAGCATAGGCCTAAATATGGAAAATACAAGAATGATAAGGATTGCTATTATCCTAGTGATGGATCTAAAGATTTAGATGATGAATTCAATAATGTGCTGGGTTTTGTTGCTATCAAAGAAGAGGATCTTGTCTATGAAGAAAAAGCCCTAGTTTCTCATGTTGATAGAAAAATTGATTGGATAATTGATAGTGGATGTTCACATCACATGACTGGTGACAAGGATTGTAATACCCCAAAAATGGGCTATAAGTTCATTAACCTCCTATATCGACACATCGAACAAAATCGACATCAAAGTCCTAATCTAAGGCACATCGACACATTATTGAATCCTAATTGATTATCTTAAATTCTGCATCGGGGAATATTCCTTATTCCTAATTATCCCAATTATCTTTAATTTAATGATTATTTGGTGATAAATCTTATTTATCCTAAAGTTTGATTAATTGAATATTCTCAATATTTAATTAATTAGATTTAATATTGCCACTTAATTATTTAATTGGATTTAATTATATTTATTCCTAAATTGTATTATTTCATTTTGACAATAAATCAAAAATCCTATGACTAATTGATTAAATTCTTATTTAATTAATTAATGTCAATTGTCAAATTTAATAATATAGTTTTTGAATAAAAGTTTGATTTAATAATTGATTGACCCATAAATTAATTATTTTATTTTTAAAATCAGTTAAGTTGAGGATAAATGACTTTATTTATTTATTTAATTCATAATTAATTATGCACATCCAAAAAATAGTTAAACTATAAATCAAAAAATCAAAAAGCTAATCTCAACTTCTGATTTAAATCAAAAAGTTGTTTTTGCATGATTTTCTGTGAGTTAACTATCTTTAATTCCTTGTTGACTCAAAAATCAACTAGAGTGATTTATGGCTTTTTCCATGCATCCCCAAAGCCCTGGATTTCTATAAAATCAAGGCTTCAGCTCTTCACAAATCATCTCATAATTTGCAAACTTATGCTGGCGAATTGGTATTTGAAGAATCTTATGAATCAACCACATTTTTAAGATCAATTTTGTTTTTCATATCAATTCTTAGAATCATTGCATATCATTTTTTCATATAGTTTAGATTTCATATCATTTTTCATCATAATTGCATAGAAAAAACAAAAATATAGATTAATTTGCATCTAATTCATATCTAGATTTTGCATTCAAATCCTTCGTTTAGGTGTCGTCAAGGTCACTGATCTCGGTCCAATCTGAGAATACATACTCACATCTACTAGAAGGCAGTAAATCACTTGGTTAGATTAGTTTTCATTTCATTGCACGATTTTGATTTTAAGCTAACCTCTAATGTTTTATTGAAGTGTTGTGTCTACAACTAGGTACAAAATTCACACACATTTCTAGCGCCCACCGTGGGGCCTTGAAATAGGTTTCCATTCAATTTCTATCAATTTCTATCATCTTCTTGTCATTTTCTGTTCCAAAGCTGTGATTTTTAATTTATGTCCGTACAATTTTCATACAAGTTTTGTTAGAAACTCGTATCAGGAGGTACCCAATGTTGTACGACAGTTGATTTGATCGAGGATCATACTGTAAGAATCACAGTGTCATTTGGAAGCTCTGTTGTCATATGATCTAATACCCAGTGTCATACGAGTTTCTAGACTATCGTCAAGGAGGTGACCCACTGTCGTACGAGTTTCAGTGCCAGATTTCAATTTTTGTTTCACTTTTTCAAGCAGTTTTCCAGATTTATTTTTCTGATTTGGACTGACAACTAACATTAACGATTGAAATTTGTTGTTTCTGATTGATTTCTACTGATTTTGATTGGGAAAAAGTGTGAGAATTGCTAAAAATAGGTAAGAATCTACTAAGCACATTGCGTGGAATTTAGGTAATCTTTTCAGCTAATAACATTTTGATTTGGATTTAAAAGAACTCTTGTGTGTCAAGCTTGTGTGACCTTTATTGCTTTCATATCATAGATTTCATTTTGGGCTATTAAAAATGAACATAGATTTTCTTTTCAGCATCTTTGTTACACATAGTAAATAGGCCCTATGAACACTATTCATGGCTCTTGAGAGAGTGGGTTTCCAACAAAACTCTTCTCAATGAAGGAACCCTTGTAGGTAGGGAGGTTACCGAGAGCATCTCACGTTCTACTAGATTTGTGTGTCTTCAGCTTCTGATTGATACATTCTCTCTCCAGAGAGGTTGATAGATCATGAGTGGTTGACATCATAGATCTTTGTGAGATAAAATTGGTCTTAGTGTGTCAGATTAATCTATTTTCTTTATTTGGGTTAAAAGTGAAAAGGCTAGAGGATTATGCTCTACTCCCTTTTTGGGTAGTACCAGAAACTCAGATCCTTGAATTTGGAACCAGTCTCCATGTGGTATCTTTTTTGAGTCACCTTTAGAGAGGGTTAACCATAGTGGACATTCCCTTAATTGGGTCAACCACGTTGATGGAACCTCAAGTGGTAATAGCCATTTTTGTCATGGTAGTGACAACCGCTATATAAATGTCCTTGTGGAGGAAATTTTCACAGGTGTGGTCTCTTGTTGGGCTGTCAAATCTCCCTAGCAGATCCTGAAGATTAAGTTCTCAGACTGTGTCAAAACCCTGGTGCGCCTAGATTTGAGTTCACCCTCTTGAGATCACAAAAGTTGTAGAGTTAGACCATTACTAAAAACCCTAGTGAGGCCAAATTTTCATTTTCTAGGAATATGTGCGTTATTGCAAAACTTTTTGGAAAATACACTGTTAGCACTCCTAGGGATTAGCACAATTTAGTCACTTAATTATTCATGCGCAGGGTTTCTTTGTCCCCTGTTCATTATTTTTAGACGTGCTTGAAATCACTTGCTTTTTATTTTGCGTGCTTGTTTATCTATCTAGTTACTAAGAACGAATCAATCCGCTACAACCTTCAAATCTAGACAAACAATTTTGTGAACAATCTGAAACTGAAAATCTCAAAAATTGCAAAATTTGATGTCAAACACCTTTCTGGAGTCAAAAGTCATCTTGTAAAGTCAAAAAGTCATATGACTTTTGGCTATTGTCATTTCAGAACCCCTAAATTATCGTATGGTATATGGTATATTGTCGTACGAGTTTTGCTGCCAGTCAATTCAAAAATGTCAAAAACCCTGCTATCAACTGTCATGCGAGTTTTGCAATAGTCATATGATTTTTTCAATTGTCATTTCATGCTATACCCACTATCGTACGAGCCTGTAGAAAGTCATTTGAAATTGTTTGAAAAATTACTAGAAAGTTGTCAGAACTGTCAGAGACCCAGATTTTCCAGCCTATTTCTAGAGTCTGTCAAGAAAATCACTATGTCAAGAATAGAGCAGCAATTACTGAGAATCCAATCATTTTCCTAAAGTGGCCTTTTGAATCTGATTTATCCTTCTATTTAATCAATTTGAGTCTTTATCATCTTGTGTCAAAACCTTGTCATAACTATCAATCTTCAATCCATCTTCAAAATGGCTAAGTGTTGTGAACTCGTGTCCGCTATCTTTTGGGAATCTACCCATACATCCAGGGCATAGTCTCCTTCACTTACATCTAAACCAAGCTTCAATCAATCAAACCTTGAAAAGGTTGCATCATTTGATCTTCTTGAATAAGATCTTTCTTCAGTTGTCTTCATCATATTCTTTTGTTTCACCCAAGTTTAATGGTGGAAACTAGAGCTTCCTCTCACAAGAAATCTAGAGAAGTATCCCATCCTGTACCTCTGAATACTCTCCAAGCTCCAACTCTTGAGCAACTCTACAATTTTGGTCTTTACGAAGAAGATGGTCTTGGCAATTTTTGATTGAAAACTGGTTACATTCCTCCATCAACTCACGGAGGTAATCAACAAACTCCTCCTTGATCTATCCCAAGGAGAACTCCTACCATGTCTCAAGTAGGGACAAAATTTGGCTCTCAAAGAGCTCAATCTCAACATGGGGCAAGTTAAGAACCTACACCTTCTAAAATTGCTCAATATCAAAATGATGATAACTTCAAAAGAATGATGAAGCATTTCTTGAAAGAAGACAGAGAGGCATACTTTTTACAATTATCTCATCAAGGAGCTAAACTTCCTCCCAACTTTAATGTTGAAGATATCATTACACATGAGGAAGAAACTCCACTCATATCTATGATGAAACAGATGCATGCCATGCAAGTCAAACTTAATAAACTTGAGAGAGAAAAGGAACCCAAGGAGTTCTCCATGGAGGCCCTATGTCCTTTTCCATTTGACAAAGACTTGTACATGCCACCATTCCTGAAAAGAGTGGAGATGCCTAAATATGATAAGTATGATGGACACTTTGATCCTCAAGATCATGTTAGGGAATTTTGTACACAATCTTTGCAGTTCATGCATGAACCAACCTATCTAATGCATCTTTTTCCTCGATCTCTAGGAGGAGAAGCCATTCATTGGTTCTCTAGATTGCCTTCTACTATCAAAAATTTTGAGGAGTAGATCAATTTGTTCTATTAGCAATACTCCTACAACATTCAACATCCAGTCACCATGATCGATATCTGCAATCTCAAACAATATCCTGGAGAACCATTCCTGACATTTCTCAAGCGATGGAGGAAGAAATTCTCTCTATATGCTAGGCCTATTCCAAAAACTGAGAAACTGGAAATCTTCATCAATAATCTTGTTCCAGAGATCAACTACCCTTTACAATTACAAGATCATATATCTTTTGATAAGATGGTAGACAATGCGATCAAAATTGAAAAAGTACTTGTGAAAAAGGGAGACATCACACTTCAAAAGGACAAGTATGAATCAAGGTCCAGTTCTAAAGACAAGAACAAAAATTGGAACAAGAATAAAGGCATTATCATAGATGGCATTATTGATACTATCTTTGCCCCATCAAAGGCACCAGCTTTCAATCTAACTATTGGTACCCAAGCAATCAAAGCCTCAAAGCAAAAGGTGTCTGAACCATCTCAAAAGAAGCTAGAATACAAATCTTGGTCCGCTGATAATAAACAAAAGTTCACTCCTCTTGGGGAATCTTTGGAATCAACTATGAGAACTCTATTGGCTAATAACATCATCTCTTTCCCTGAGATCTGGCAATCTGATCCTGATCCTAAACCAAAATGGTGGAGAGAGAATGAATTTTTTGATTTCCATCAAGGTAAAGGTCACAAAACTAATAACTGCTTACGCTTGAAACATACTATTCAAGATCTGACCGATAAGGGAGACATCATGATTGACAATCATAAGAGCAATAATGATCATACAACATTCACAAAACTATTTCTGAAACATGGTCAAGAAGTTTCATCTTCTTGGCCTAATATGGGGGCAAAGGTCAATTATCCTTACCCTAGAAATAATGTTGTTATCAATATGGTTGAACCTTATCTCTTTGAGCATTGCAATGTCATCACAATTGTGTGAAGAGATAGAGATCATACTTCTACTAATGTAGTTACTCGATCATAGGCTTAGGCACATTTGAATAGACAAATCCCAGATTCATCAAATGTCCCTAAGATGCCCTTCAATCTTTCTTCTACTTCCAAACAGAAGGTTGTTTCTAAATCTTCCAATCCTAAAGATACAAGGCCAACATCTTATAGCATTGTTCAACAACTCCAACACACTAATGCAAAAATCTCAATGTTTGAGTTGCTTCGGATATCTCCAGCTCATAGAGCTATTCTAGACAAAGCTTTGCTCGGATCCAATGTTCCTGATGACCTTGATTTAGATAGGTTCCAGACTATGGTTGGACATCTTACATCTCCACAGTATATATCCTTTTTAGATGAAGATGACAACTCCTTGAGTCACCTGCATAACTAGCCCTTGCACATAGAAGTCTTGATCCAGAACCGTAGAGTCAAATGTGTGTTGATAGATGGGGGCATTGGCCTAAACATTTGTTCTTACAGCTTGGTCACACAATTGGGATTTTCAGAATTGGCTATTGATCCCAGAAAGAAAATAACTATAAAAGCCTATGATGAACAAGAAAGATCTTCTAAAGGAACCATTTTCTTACCTATTAGAGCAAGTCTGGTTATCAGAGATACTATATGTCAAGTTCTTGATCTACCTTTGGCTTACAACATTCTTCTGGGAAGACCCTAGATACATGAGATGAAGGCTATTCCTTCTACATTCCACCAATGCTTGAAATTTCCTTATGAAGGAGTAGAGGTCACTATTCCAGCAGACATATCCACCACTTGCAATACATTGAAAGAAAGTGCAGATAAACTTGTGCCTAATAACAAAGAATCTTCCATTGAGCCAACAAAAGAAGCATCCACATCTAAAATGGAAGACCTTGCAAAAGAGGTCAATATCAAAGAAAATGGTATGGGAGAATATACTATAGAGCTAGTCTTATCTTTGACATCTCTCCCTATCTCACCTAAGTCTTATGGACAATCTTTAAAACAGTCCAAACCAGACTCTAAAGAACCTCTGGAGGCATATAAAAAGAATTTTGTAGCAGAACAAGTCTCCAAGAAATAATTTTAAGAAGATGAAGCTGTGCTTACATGGCTATACAAGGATGAACTTGAATCTCAAGTTGTTCCAACTAGTGACTCTAAAGTATCCAAAATCCCTTATAAGGCATATGGTCTAGGAGATAAACTGATAGCTAAGATGGGATGTTCAAGTAAAGAACCTCTAGGAGTCAAAGGAGAAGGTCTTATAACACCTATTTCACATACTGGTAGGGAAAACAAAGATACTGTTGGCTTAGGCTTTAAAAAGAAACCCTTCCACCTCAAAGGTAATTGTTCTCATGTCATAGAGAAGATCACACCGGGAGAACCTCTTCTTAAGAAGGAAGAAATTGAACCATCAGATAGTGATTCAAGCAGCTCTGAACTTATCCCTTATGAGCATTTGCCTAAGGAAATCAAAGATCTCCTTGAAGCTAAAGATGATCCAATAAAAAGAATCAATGTAGTAGAAACACAAGAACCTACTATAGAACAAGAGATAGTTGCAACACAAGAACCAGCTAATCTCCAAGATAATCAAACAGACAAAGAGGAAGGTGGTAGTTATTCTGAGATAGATTGTCATGAGTATGAATTCAAATCATAATCTGTGGGTAACCCTTCTTGGGGTATTCATCTTGAGTTTACTCATGTTCTTAGATTTCCTAAAGGCATAGATGAAGAATCTAATGACTATGAATGGGGAGCCATTCCAGAAGAAGATGAGCTTATTATAGAAAAACATGTTGATGTTATTCACCAATATGCACCTAAACCCAATGTAATTCTAGAATGAAATGATGAACCTATCGAGTCTGATCCACCGATGGCTGAAGTGGACTCCCATGATGACATTGAGCCTATTCACAAATTGAATGTTTTAAGTTGTAATATCACCTTTGAACTCAAGCATCAGGTTAGGACCAATGATGACAGATCCATATCCGTAAACACTATCTCCCAATCTTTCCCCATTTTGACTATCCAACATCCTGAACTTCTTGATCAAACCTCCACAAATCCGAGCCATGGTATTTATACTTTCCCAAATGACTATGCCCTTGCTTGTTACCTCAATTCAGTTGAGCCTATGAGGACTTCCATCAGTGAACTGAGCATTAGCATGATGGAGTTAGACATCAAGTATCTTAGTCAAAAAAATAAGAAGAAGAATAAAAAGAAAAGGAGTTCTGAGGGTGAAAACCACTTTGTGGCAGTCTCAGAACCTACAAAAGTAAAAATAAAAGATGTATCTGAAGGTGAAAACATCTTTGAGGTGCCTAAGGATGAG
The DNA here is from genome assembly GCA_027943335.1 of Chamaecyparis obtusa. Lineage (NCBI taxonomy): Eukaryota > Viridiplantae > Streptophyta > Pinopsida > Cupressales > Cupressaceae > Chamaecyparis > Chamaecyparis obtusa. The sequence continues at coordinate 1,615,201 of BSBK01001458.1, read as the reverse complement.
ATATTTGATGACCTTCTGAGTCATTTACAAGATAGATCTCCAGTTCTAATTGAGCCCACTCAATCTATCAATTTGGGAACAACAAAAGAACCACAATTGATCAATGTAGCACAATCTTTATCCAAAGAAGAGAAGCAAAAATTTACAACATTCCTAATAGAGAAGAAGATCAAATTTGCATGGAAATATTTAGATATGCCAGGGTTGGATCCTAATCTTATAACACATCATTTATCTATAGCTCCAAATGTCAAACCTATTAAGCAAAAATTGAGAAAGATGCATCCTCATGTTGCACTCTTGGTAAAAGCTGAATTAGAGAAGCTCCTGAAAGCCAGATTCATCCAAGTTATTGACTATGTAGAGTGGATCTCTAATATTATACCTATTTCAAAACCAGATAAATCAATTAGAGTGTGCACATACTTTAGAAATGTAAACAGAGCATGCCCTAAGGATGATTTTCCATTACCTAACATTGATATGATAGTGGACATGACGACCGGCTTCGAGATGTATTCTTTAATAGATGGTTTTTTTGGGTATAATCAAATAAAAATTGCTCCAGAGGATCAAGAGAAAACTTCTTTCACATGTGCATGGGGCACCTTCTGTTGGAATGTCATACCATTTGGGGTTAAAAATGTTGGTGCTACATATCAAAGAGCAATGACATCTATTTTTCATGACATGATGCATAGGACTATGGAGGATTATGTTGATGATACTTTAGAAAAATCTATGATTAGAGCTGAACATCTAAATGACTTGAGCAAGATACTAGACAGAATGGAAAAATTTAGTCTCAGACTAAATCCTAAGAAGTGTGCTTTTGGTGTCACTTCCAGAAAAATCTTAGGATACATAGTCTCAAAGAAGGGCATTGAAGTTGATCTAACTAAATTAAAGGCTATAATGGAAATGCAACCTCGAAAGAATATTAGTCAAATGAGGACATTGCAAGGAAGAGTTCAATCTATTAGAAGATTCATATCACAGCTAGCAGACATATCACAACCTTTTACAAAAACATTACACAAAGGTGTGACCTTTGCATGGAATGAAGAATGTGTGAATAAATTTAACCATATCAAGAAGTATCTATCAAATCCTCCTATCTTGATACCTCCCATTCCAGGGAAGCCTTTGATCTTATATGTCTTCGCTATAGATACATCACTAGGGGCATTGCTTGCACAACATGATGAGAACAAAAAGGAAAGAGCTATATATTATATCAATAGAACATTTGTTGCATATGAGAAGAACTATTCAATGATTGAGAAAGCTTGTCTAGCGGTGATCTTTGCATCACAAAAACTAAGACATTACATGTTAGCTCATACCACACATTTGGTAGCTAAATTGATCCACTCAAGTACCTTCTAAGAAAAGCTACCCTCACAGGTAGATTAGCTAAATGGGTCATGCTCTTAAGTGAATTTGACATTGAATATGTGGAAAGAAAAGATATCAAAGGATAGGTTATTGCTGATCAATTAGCAGATGCACCTATGATTGATGATACACCAATGCAAATGGAATTTCCAAATTTCTCTATCATGACTCTTTCTTCTAGAGAATGGCAGTTATTCTTTGACAGCTCCTATACATAGAATTGATCAGGAGCAGGCATATTGTTCATAACTCCTCAAGGATACTTGATACCTAAACCATTCAGATTGAAGTTCCCTTGCACAAACAATATTGTAGAATATGAAGCCCTTCTTAATGGCATGAAACTAGCAATTGAGTGGAGAGTAACAAAATTACACATTCATGGAGACTCACAACTTGTTATCCATCAAGTCAATGATGTGTACCAAACTAAAGATGAAAAGCTCATTCCTTATAAGAGAATGGTAGATGATTTAAAGAATTATTTCATATCTATCACATTTGAGAAAATACCTAGAACAAAGAACAAGGTTGCCAACGTAATGACAACACTATCTACTTTATTATAGCAGCCTAAACATGAGCTATGCTACGAGTTCCTGGTGGAATCACTAACTTATCCTGCATATGATTCCCCTGAAACCCGCATGATCTACACTATTGTTGGTCATGGTTCATCTAGATATAAAAACCTATTCTCCTATCTCCAAGACCAAATTATTCCCGATACCTTCAACCGCCATGGAAAGAGATACCTTATCCATAATGCATCCTGATATGTCATCATTGGTCACAATTTGTACAAATGAGGTCTAGATGGTACGCTACTTAGATGTTTAGAATGAGAAGAGTCTCAACATACGTTAGAGGAAGTCCATGATGGTATTTGTCGGTCACACTCAAACGGTTTAACACTAGCTCAAAAAATTATTAGGGTTGGGTACTATTGGCCTGAAATGGAGAAAGAGTCTATCAAATTTGCTAAGAACTGTCAAAAGTGCCAAGTGCATGGAAACTTAATTCATGCTCTAGGGAGAGATCTAATTCCCTTTACTAAACAATGGTCTTTTCATCAATGGGCCTTTGATCTTATAGGAGCTATACATCCTCATTCTTCTAATGGACATACCCATATAATCATAGATACATATTATTTTACAAAATGGGTAGAAGCAGTCCCATTGACACAAGCAACTGGAAAACAAATATCTATGTTCATATTGAACTATATCATATGTAGATATGGGATACCTCATTCCATAATCACAAATAATGGTGGACAATTCAAGAACAAAGATCTAGATGATTTATGTGCCAAATTCAAGATTACACAACATTGGTCTTCTATCTACTATCCTCAAGGGAATGGACAAGTAGAAGCTTCTAAGAAGAATCTATTGAAAATCTTGCACTGTATAGTTAATAAAACAGGAAGAGACTAGCACCTCATGATCAATCCAACTCTCTGGGCCTACAGAACAAGTATCAGAATGCCCACTGGGGCTACACCATTCACTTTAGTTTATGGGTCTGAAGCAGTACTACCTATTGAGGTTGAAATCCCATCACTAAGAATCAGAATGCATGGTCTAGTAACTGACGATGACTATAGAGTGTCTAGGTTGCAAGAACTAGAACTACTAGATGAGTGTAGACAAGTAGTATATGATCATCTCAGAGTATATCAGAAGAGAATGTCTAGAGGCTACAACAAGAAAGTCAGACACAGAGAATTTCAGGTTGGTGATCTAGTCTTGAGAGAGAATCCTAAAAATCAATCACATCAAGAATGCAAGGGGAAGTTTGAACCCAACCAGCTGGGTCCCTTTGTAATCACTGCTACTTTTGGCTCTGGTACCTACCAACTCTCAATGACTGAAGGAGAACAGCTCCGAGAATCAATCAAAGTTCTCCATCTAAAGAAATTCTATGCCTAAGGCATTCAGTCTATGGTAAAATGTCCTGAAAAAATCTTAAAAATTGGAAAAAGTCCTGAAAAAATGAACATCTTGATGAAAACCTAGCAATAGGTGCCTTGATGATTCACAAAAAAATTTAAAAATATCAAAAGTACAAAAAAATTGAAAAAATGAAAAATACAAAAAAATAAGAAAAAGAAAAAGTGCCTTGGTGAAAACTTGGAAACAGGCGCCTTGGTAGCAAAAATAGAATCTCTGCCAAGATGGTAAAAACCCGGCAAATAGGTGCCACTTGTTTCAAAATGCTCCATCTATCAGCGCAATCTTGGTCTTTCCTAGCTTTCAGTCTTGCTTTAGTTTGTACATATTTCCTAGTTTGTTTCTGCATTCCTATTTTCAATTAGTCAGTCTGTACACCAATCAGCTCAAGCGTCTGTATCCTATCAATGTTCAATTCTTGGGGCAATCAAAGTCATATCCTATGGCATCCAATGTATCTTAGACGTATCATATCCCGTCAGAGTCCTTTGAAGCATCATCCGAGTCAATCAGTCAGTCTTGTCTCTAGAAATGATTTTGCATCTACAACAACGCAATCAAACACAAACTGAAAATAATCTATGATTTTTACATGCTTTTATGTCCTTGTATGCTTACTAATTCGCATTGAGATTTTTGTGTATTGTGTTCCTTCGAGCTCTTCGATGATGTCCTTTACAGGATTTAGAGAGTGATGACTAGGGGCATAATCTTTTCTTTGTTTTCTTCTTGTATGTGAAAATCTAACAACTTTGGAAATTCTGGATTGAAATGGTGTCCGACTGTAAGAGCCTCTATCTTGAATTGGATGGCCATGCGTACCTCGACCATTGATACCCAAAACATTCAAGGAAGTTTGATCTAACTATTGTATTTTTTTTTTGAGTGAGTTCTTTCTCCTACTATGAAAAGCGATCTTACCTAAGGATGTGAACGATAAAGGGTCACTATAGGTAATTCACATTGGATTTAGAATAATCTCTTGACTGCTTGATTTGTTTATAATGCAAGGCATATTCTGGTCATCATGACGTTGATGTTTTGATGCTTCTACAAATTGCAATATCAAAATGGACATGATATTCAGGTCATCCTGGCATTTGTGCCTTGGTGCTTATATCTAATCTGACATTCTGAAAATAAAATCAATATTCATATATCTTTGGTTGATTGACCAGTGGGTGTTGTATTGATTCTTGTGCATACAAGTCGATATTCATATGTCTATGGTTTCATAACTAGTGGGCATTGTATTGATTTATCCGGTTACCTAAAAATTCAATGATGAGAATGATCAACACATGATCAGTGACTAGGTCCTAGGTCTTAGGTTACATTTAATACTGCATGTCTCTTTGCACTTTTGCATGTTTGCATGATCTCACAAATTATTGAATTAAACTTAAATGCTTAAACGATTCTTCAAAAATGTTAAAAACATATCATAAGAGCTGAATCTCACATGAAAGTTCCTCCAATGAAATAGTAAGTAGAATCCTTTTTTGAGATCAAAATCAAAATCTAAGATCATTTATATTATTCACTACTTGCATAATTGACCTTTCAATCATCACAGAAATCCAAAATTCAACTTAACTGATTATCTTCCATCAAACTATCAAAATTTCAACTTGGTCAACTATGGTCAACTCATGGTTTAACCTAGTCAAACTTGGTCTCCAAGACCTCTAAATGATGCAGAACGCATTCCCAGACGTGTATAACCACTTTTCAAATCAATTAACATGCTTCTAAACCATTCAACATTGACTTTTCTTGTCAGATTTTGATTTTAATCCCGAAGGGGGCATGGTATTGCACATCATTCAAAGTCTATCAATCTAATTTTGTCTATCAATCTTTCCTCAGTAATCAAGAAAACAACCACGTCTAGTTGCTGACTCATCAAAAGTCCTTGTCACTTGGGGAAAATCAATCATCGCTTGGGGCATATCGGATTCATTGAGATCCATATCAATCTGGTATTCTCTTAATCTTGTAAACTGTATTAGTCTTCTGTAACCAATGGTTCATTTGTGTTATTTCCTTGGTTCTTTGTAACTGAAGGGTTCAGATGTGATACCAATGTGATTCTTATCGACAATCGGGTCTGGAATTGGTCACTCACTTCTTTGCAATCATAAGGTTCAGAATCAGGCATTTTGACACTTTTTTGCAATCATCGGTTCATTGCTATTATAGTTAACATTATCTTTGGTCATTCAGGACCTATTATCTTCATATCAAACTTCATATCACAATTTTTGTTTCATTTCAATTTCAATTTCAAACATCAGTTTCAACATCATACACAGATTGTCTTTGAACCACTGCGCTTCGCACAGCAATTCAAAGAGGGGCAAAATGTAATACCCCAAAAATGGGCTATAAGTTCATTAACCTCCTATATCGACACATCAAATGAAATCGACATCAAAGTCCTAATCTAAGGCACATCGGCACATTATTGAATCCTAATTGATTATCTTAAATTCTGCATCAGGGCATATTCCTTATTCCTAATTATCCTAATTATCTTTAATTTAATGATTATTTGGTGATAAATCTTAGTTATCCTAAAGTTTGATTAATTGAATATTCTCAATATTTAATTAATTAGATTTAATACTGCCACTTAATTATTTAATTGGATTTAATTATATTTATTCCTAAATTGTATTATTCCATTTTGACAATAAATAAAAAATCCTATAACTAATTGATTAAATTCTTATTTAATTAATTAATGTCAATTGTCAAATTTAATAATATAGTTTTTGAATAAAAGTTTGATTTAATAATTGATTAACCCATAAATCAATTGTTTTATTTTTAAAATCAGTTAAGTTGAGGATAAATCACTTTATTTATTTATTTAATTCATAATTAATTATGCACATCCAAAAAATAGTTAAACTATAAATTAGAAAATCAATTCAAGTTGTTTTAAAAATAAACTCAACTCTATTTTGAGTTGAAAGCTGATCTCAACTTCTGATTTAAATCAAAAAGTTGTTTTTGCATATTTTTTGTGAGTTAACTATCTTTAATTCCTTGTTGACTCAAAAATCAACTAGAGTGATTTATGGCTTTTTCCATGCATCCCCAAAGCCCTCGATTTCTATAAAATCAAGGCTTCAACTCTTCACAAATCATCTCATAATTTGCAAACTTATGCTGGCGAATTGGTATCTGAAGAATCTTGCGAATCAACCACATTTGTAAGATCAATTTTGTTTTTCATATCAATTCTTAGAATCATTGCATATCAATTTTTCATATAGATTAGATTTCATATCATTTTTCATCATAATTGCATAGAAAAACCAAAAATATAGATTAATTTGCATCTAATTCATATCTAGATTTTGCATTCAAATCCTTCATTTAGGTATCGTTAAGGTCACTGATCTTGGTCCAATCTGAGAATTCATACTCGCATCTACTAGAAGGCAGTAAATTGCCTGGTTAGATTAGTTTTCATTTCACTGCATGATTTTGATTTTAAGCTAACCTCTAATGTTTTATTGAAGTGTTGTGTCTACAGCTAGGTACAAAATTCACACACACAAGGATATATTCATTCAGCTAAAGAAGTTTGATGGTGGTGTTGTAAGATTTGATGATAACACTCCTAGAATGATTGTTGGTAAAGGATCGATTACTTTAGATGAAAAGAACAACACTGATGATGTACTATTTATGGATGGCTTAAAATGTAATTCATTGAGTGTTGGACAGCTTGTGGATAAGGGATGCCATTTGGAATTCAAGGATGGTCATTTATCTATTAGAGGAACTAATAGAGAACTGATCGCATCTGGTACTAAGACCTGAGGTAACATATTTTAGTTGAACTCTACTAAGGTTAGTTGTTTTGTTGCAAAGATTGATGACTGTTGGTTATGGCATAGAAGGTTTTTTCATATCAATTTTGATAACATGGTAATAACATCTAACAATAATGCTATTAGAGATCTACCTAAGATTGTGAAACTTGCTAACACTACATGTAGAGAGTGTGTTTTGGGAAAATAGACAAGAAGTAGTTTTGCAAGAAAAGGATACTCAACAAATAGAAAGTTGGAACTAATTCATACAGATCTCTGTGGACCTACATAGACCAAATCATACTTGAGAGATAGGTACTTTATCATATTCACTGATGATTACTCTAGAATGATGTGGGTTGGATTTATTAGAGAGAAATCACAAGCATTTGAAACATTTAAGTTTTATAAGGAAAAAGTTGAGAATGTGACAGGCTTGAAGATAAATTATTTGAGATTAGACAGAGGTGGAGAATTCACTTCACATGAATTCAATACCTTTTGTGAGAAGCATGGTATTATGAGGAAAAATTCTACACCTAGGACACCACAACAAAATGGAGTTTCTGAAAGAAGAAACATAATAGTTCTCGATGCTGTAAGAACCATGTAGATAGAAGGAAACATTCCTCATATGCATTGGAGAGAAGCAGTCAATACAATAGTATACACAATGAATAGAGTACAAATCAGAGAAGGTACATGAAATACACCATTTGAGCTATGGTATGGTAAAACACCTACTATTATTTATTTTATAATTTTGGAAGTAAATGTTACATTAAGAGAGATGAATGTATAGAAAAAATTGATGCTTGAAGTGATGAAGACATATTCCTTGGCTATTCTACTAGAAGAAAAGATGATAGATGTTACAATATGAGAACTAGGAAGTTGATTGAAAGTGATAGTGTGAGAGTGGATGAAAAGTTTCAAGTTAGAGAAAAATACCATGGCTTTAACCCCTATGATATTTCTTTAAAAAATGTAAATAAAAATCAAGACAATATGTAGACAAAAGAGAATGAGAGGAATGAAGCATCTCAGGATGTCTTGGAAATTGACACTAGCACATGTTTGGAATTGAGGGAACAAACTACACCCAAATATGTTTTGAGAAATCATCCTAAGGATCAGATCATTGGTGACAACAGAAAGGGAACTAGAACAAGACTACAAAACAAAGAAGAGAGGTCACAAACTACAAAATCAATTTTCTTGATCTCACAAGTAGAACCATAGTCCACAGATGAGGCATGCAGAGATGATTCATGGATCAATTGCATGAAAGAAGAATTGGAGTAGATTGAGAAAAACAACACATGGGAGCTGGTCCCAAGGCCTAAAGATAAAAATGTGATTGGTACTAAGTGGGTATACAGAAACAAGATGAATGAAGAAGGCATTGTTGTTAGAAACAAAGCTAGATTATTATGTAAAGGGCATTCACAACAAGAAGGAATTGATTTTGAAGAAAATTTTGCACCTATTGCTAGGATTGAGGCAGTTAGATTATTCTTGGCTTATGATGCTTAAAAATATTTAAAATTATATTAGATGGATGTGTAATCATATTTTCTTAATGGAGACTTGGAAGAGGAAGTATACATTGAGAAACTTGATGGATTTCCTTTATCAAGAAATAAAGATCTAGTTTACAGATTGAAGAAGGTTTTGTATGGATTGAAACAAGAACCAAGAGTTTTGTATGAAGTATTGGATAAGTATTTGATTCATTTGCAATTCAAGAAGGGAAATGATGACAATAATTTATACTTAAGAATCAATAAGGAAGGTATCTTGACTGTTGAAGTTTTTGTTGATGATATTATTTTTAGAGGAAATGATGAAATGAGTAACAAGTTTGTAGAAGAAATGAAAAATGAATTTAAAATGTCTATGATTAGGGAGATGAAATTATTTCTTGGACTATAGATTAGTTAAAGTAAAGAAGGGATAGTCATATCTCAGACCAAATATCTCAAAAAACTATTGAAAAAGTTTGGCATGGATGACAGTAAACCTGTTGGAACCCCTATTGTAACTGGAACTAATTTATCCTTGGAAGATGAAGCAAATAATATACCTCAGACAAGGTATAGATCAATTATTGGAGGTCTTCATTATCTACCACATACTAGACCTGATATTGCTAATGTTGTTGGAATTGTTGCAAGATTTCAAGAAGATCCTAAAGAATCTCACCTTGTGGCAATAAAAAGAATATTTAGATATGTAAAAAGGGTACATTTGAGTTTGGTCTATGGTATAAGAGATCACAAGACTTTACATTTCATGCTTTCACTGATGCTGATTGGACAGTGAATGTAGATGATAGAAAGAGTACTAGTGGAGGATCATTCTTCCTTGGTAAAAGGTTGATTTATTGGCTTAACAAGAAGCATGACTGAATTGCTTATTCTATAGTAGAATCAGAGTATGTTACAACAGAAATCAATTATACATAGATCATATGGATGAAGTAGATGTTGAAGGACATTGGAGTATGTCTTGAAGATTCAATTACTATCTATTGTGACAACACTAGCACGGTAAATATGTCAAAGAACCCTGTTATGCATTCAAAGACAAAACTTATAGCAATTAAGTACCATTTCATGAGAGATAAGGTAGCAAAGAAAGAAGTGAAGTTAGAATATGTGAATACAAAGGAGAAAATAGCAGACATTTTTACAAAACCTCTATTGAAGGATACATTTGAGTCTTTAAGAGGTATGCTAGGGGTCATGCCCCAGCCTACTCTTGAATAATTAATGCAGAAATTGCCTTAGTTTAGAAATATCATAGCACTATTTCATTATTTGGACTAAATGCTTGAGGCTTCCCCTATGGGGGAGTATATGTGTTTAACCTGTGTTACTGAGAACTCTTGGGGACATAATGATACCTTTGAAATTGATGTCAATGGGGGAGAGAATGTGATCAGGGGCATTCTAGGGTACTCAGCAAATCTGCATGGTAGTGTGTTGAAATGGTTCTGTATTACTCAGTTGCATATTTAATCAACTATCTCGATTATTGAAGGGAGATCGGTTGCTAAAGGAACTCGGTAAAACCTCCAGCACTCAGTGGAACATGTACTTGGTGATTCTTGTGGTGCTCAGTTGATAATGCCTAGCGTGCTCAATTGTTTCACTGGTGCTTGGTAGTTATGGTTTACCGACTGGAGTTCTTGAAGTTTTGGTTGGCTGACTTAGAGTATTTAATGTTGGTAGCTTTTGTTGTATTCTCCTATGCAGATCTAGAGGCCAACATGGAGAATTAATTATTTTTAAGGCCATTTGTGAGTCGATTGTTGTTGCATTTAATATTTTTTTGTAGTAGAAGTCAACTTAGCTTAGGAGTTAATTATTTCTTCCAGCCGACTTGTATTTAAGGAGTACTTAGGTATTTGTTTAGGTAGCAGATTAGTTGATTGGAGTAAATCAGTGGGGTAGATTGACAAGGATAGCAATTGGATCTTGTGAGATCTTGAAGATCAAATTGTTTATCTAATAATTATAATAGCAGAGCTAGTGGTTTGCATGCTTGGAGACAAGGAGGTTTCTTGAAGGCTTGCAAGCTCAAGTTTAGATATGCCTTAGGGTTCCATCAGTTGCTGATGTGTTTTAGAGTTGGACTAGCTAGGAGATTACAGAATACTTTGTAAGTGATTGTATTTGGCCCTAACCCAGAAGGCCTTACAGTCAGGCATGTTAATGAAAATCATGTTGAAACATTATCTTGTTGTGTTTGGCTGCAAGTTTGGATAGTTCTTTATTGGATCCTCCTTACTTGGACTGCATTAGGTGGTATCAAAGCTTGAAGTTCTTGAGTGTGTAAACTGATCTCTGAGTTGAGGTTGTTTGCACTAGGACCTTGGTTGGTTATTTGTTGCCTTGGGCTTTCGAAGATCTTGAAGCTATGATGTTGTGGAGTCAAAGATTATAGAGAAAGTTAAAGTTGATTTCAGATCTAAGATGGAATTGATGAAGAATGACATGATCACTGAGGTCATGAGAGCTATTTCTGGTATGCCAAGGAATCTTGGTACTAACGATGGTTATGAGGAAGCTGCTAAAGACTTTGAAGCTACTGGATCTAGTGGAGATGACTGGAGAGATAGATCTAGGGAAGACAAAATTGGTCAATTACATAGATCTAGAGCTCGGTTAAGTACTAGTTACCGAATGGAAGTTTCTACTTTCTCTGGTACTTTGAGACCTAAGGATTTGATTGATTGGATTGATGAATTAGAAGACTTCTTTGAGCTTGAAGAAATTGAAGATCCTCTTAGAGTAAGATTGACACAGACTAATTTGAAAGGACATGCTGCTCTTTGGTGGAAAGAATTACAAAGAAATAGAGAAGATGAAGGTGAAATGAAGATCAATCGGTGGAGGTTGATGGTGACTAAATTGAAAGCTAAGTTCATACCTACCGACTAGGAGCTTGACTTGTGTAAGAAGTTGTAGAATATGAAGCAAAAAGATTTGACTATGAGCTTGAATTATTTCAATATTGAAATAAATATAATATTCTAATCTCATCCATCGAATGAAATACATAACAAAAAATTTGGTAACCTAGAAACCCTTGAAAGGTAAAACTAGGGTGAGGATGACACCCACAAATCTTCACAACTGTAGTATTAAAGTGTGCCTGTTAGGGCTATAATATTTTGATCAATACAAATGGTCTACCCTAAGAGGGGTCTACCCTGTTAAGAGCTTATAGACTTATACAATCTATCATGATTAAAGGATTTAGAACTTATAACTAAGTAAGCACTTGGTTAAGAGATTTATAAAGACCTGTTAGAACCACTCTGTTAAGAGATTTACCCTGATTCACCTGCTAAAATGTATCAATACCCAATCCTTCAGTTTGTACTATAAATGTTGATTATAGATCATCTCTTTCCAGTACTTTTTTTACCTCCAAAATCAAATGTAGCTTTGTTCTATCCTTCACTGCTATGCTCAGTCACTCTTCTTGATCTCTGCATCTAACAATCAAAACACCATTCTTCTCTGCATACAAGAAATCTTCTCTATTCCTCTACATTTTAGGGTTTTGATATCACCTTATATAAGCATTTGATCAAGATCAATGATCTAGACTCATCACTTATGCCACTTAAGCATTCCCTTTTTTTGATAGGTTACATGGCTTGCATAGGGATTGATGATAAGAAATACAAAGAATAATCAACTCCTTGAATCTCTCAACAATCATTAAATCTCACATAGAAGGCAGCCAAAATTATTTACCTTGGTGTTTGTGCCATTAAAAACACATATGTCAAAACTGGCTTGCTCGGCATATGAAGTCACTAATTCTTGGTCAAAACTATTCTCTATGTACTGGTGCTCGACATTGACTCTTCTATACAACTCAAAATAAAATGATCGGTAACTACTGAAGTACTCAACAACCTCTAAATTACTCGACAGTAACTAATGCTCGCTAACTATACAAGTCTATACATGACTCGGCCTTAATAAGATGGCTCAGTCACAATGATGATCGACCAACATTGCCTTGAAAATGACTAAGTGTTAGACACTAATAGACAACATAACATAGGGATAAATAATCTCCCCCTTTGACATTAGTGGAAAAAACACTTTGTCATGACTTTTACATTGTATAACCAAAATAATACTTATTAGTTTGAGTAATCCCCCTAAGACTTTGACTCGATCTTCAAAAAGTCTATACTATATATACATGACTCTTGACATACAATGAATATACATTTACATTACAAAAAAATATGTCATACCTTCTTATTTACATATCTCTTCTCTGATCTTTGTAGTATACATGAGTACATGACTCATTTCCTCCTTGTAACATGACATATTTACTATTTCCCCCTTGTTTTTGTCACTTGAACTTTTTGGGGTGTAGGGGTTAGAAAATACTTGTCCAAAAATGGTTTGTGGAGCTGCATAATCATTAATAAGGCATTATCCCATCCAGATATCACAGACTCCAAAACCTTTATCTTGATCTCTAGCTGGGTAGCTAGATCAACTAAACTCTCAACAATAGAGAGATGAGGATCTCTCTATACTAACTCCTTTGCCGACGCCAATTATATCTTCATAACCTCCAGATGAGGTGTTAACATTATTTTTATTGAGATTATTTTGGCTCTTATTCTTCTATAATTAGCCATCAACTTGGCTAATCTACCTTGTGCATGTAGTAGATTTGTTAAATGAATGTAGCTGGAACTTGCATCCATGCTCAGTGAATGTCCTATAGACTTTAAATCTAGTTGCAACTTGTCAATCAGATCTTGATTATCCTTAGTGAATGTTTCTACATTGCATAGTTTCTTGTACAAAGAAAGAACATTCTGTACAACTTCTTGATGAAGGGTGCTCCCCTTAATACCACAAACACATAACAGAAATAGAGAAACAACAACAATATGCAAGAACAAAAAATTGGCTTCTTATTATCTCCACAAATGTGGAATTACAAACTTTCAGAATTACAATATGCAAAGCCACATGGGCATTCCCTTACAATATTCTGTAGGACAAAGCCTCAAATCAATACCCAGATCTATACCCAGAACTGCCCTAGACAACAATACGGGCCTTCTTTATATAGGCATTTTCCACCGCTCGAGAAGGTTCCAGAAATTTAGCCCTTGGGGCCGACCAAACTTAGAATTATTTTATTTTTCAATTTATTACATCAAAGTTGGCTCAAAATAAATTTTGAAACCTGAACATAAATTTTGAAGGAAAATTATTTTTTGCCATTCCAGGTGACCCGACTTTCGGAGACCATAAGTCATCACCAATTGACCCGATTGACTATTATAACCCCATTTCGAAAAGGCCACGAAGTGCTCTACAGGCTTGATTGGTGCATGTGCCTATCACCCAAATTTTTGACCTCATCTGGGGCCTATAAAGCCTTCAAAACTGAGTTCAAAGTTTCTGTACCCTAATGCCAATATCGAAAATCTTCAATATCTTCAAAACTAGACCTGATCTAGCCATGAAACTTTACTGGTAGGCTGATATGACTGAGATGAACCTCCACATGAAAAGTTAGAACATTTCAAGATTGTATGACCAACTTACTAAAAATAGAAAGTTTCCATAAATAGCATCTCTGCACAAGATAGCCCTTATTTAATACAAAAATAGAAATATTTTTGGGTGATGCAAGATTGCTCTTACACCCAGGATGCTCCTGCATCACTTCTTCTAAGTTATTCACTAAATCAGAAAGTTCTACCTATTTGATTGTTATCTTAGTCGAAACCCTTTCAAGTACCTTTGTCACAAACTTCCTTTTTGACCATTACATGAGCTTTTCATTAGCTTCACTTTCATCACTATTCACCTTTTTAACAATATGAACCAATTGTTCCAGAATAGGAGAGTTCTCATTCACATTATCCAACTCAAAAGCTTCTACAAATATACCTTTTATTTCATGAATTAATTTCTTTTTTTGATGTTTTATCCTTAGTTCTTCTTGCTTTCTCTTCTTCTTCAAGAGATCTTGCAATATTTGCATTTTATCATAGGTCAAGTGATCAGTGTCCCACTTTGGAATCACTATAACTTTATCAAGTGTGACCTGTGTACCAAGAGACATTTCCTTTTTCTTATGAACTTTCTTCTTTGGTGTGTTGTCACTCGGAAGTTGTACTAAGGCTTGGATAGCATCTTTCTCCTTAGGCTCTGGATGCTCCTTAGTTATTGTCTCCTCAGTCTTATTTTATTCCTCAACATGAGGTCCTGAAATTTTTGTTGTAGACTTATCTACTTGTTCTTTTAAGCTCTCCTCTCCTTTTCCTTTATTATCTTCCTTGGCAACTGCATTATCTGTTGTTGTTGCCAGCTTGTCCTGTTCCTCAAAACTTGAACTCTATGGGACTTTCTGATCAACTGTGACCATGTGGGAGATTTTAGGTGCAGGTTCAATAGTTGATGTACCCTGAATCCTTGTATAATCTTATACTTGGATGAGAGTTGGATTGGTACTTGGTAGAAATGGATTTGAGGTTGCCTCGGTAATAATTTGGCTTTTTATTTCTTTCTCAATCAAGGCATTAATGTTCACTTGTGTATCCTTAGGTATATCCTCAATAGTGATCACATCCTATGATTCACTCACTTCTACCTTCTCCCTTTCCTCTTCCTCAAGATTTTGAGGCTCATCTATATCTTCTTTATTATCCAATTCAACTTGTCTAGATGTACCTTCACCTTGTTGTGTACTCTTATCAACTATTAACCCAAAAATTATCTTCCACATCCTTTTGCTCTATGTGACAACTTCTTCAACATTATGTTTCAAAATTGAGTAAGCCCTTAGCTTAGGCATAAACCTATTTCTGTGTTGTGCCATGAATTTTCTATTTTCTTAGGTGTTAGTTGAGCCATGATCTGAGCTAGAATGCCTTCTCTTATCTACCTCTCAGTCATAATAGCATACTACCATTTCTGATCAATTTTACTAAATAGTTCATCAGGGATTAAATTCCCTATTTACAAACATGTCATCTTGAATGTGCATAGCATCTCTAACATGTTACTAGTAGTGGTTGTTGTTGTACCAAAAGATCAACCTGTTAATGCCTGATACAACTACTAGACTTATGGAAGACATAGGAGGTGGGTTAAGCCATGTCACAAATCCTGAGGGCAGCACTGACCATTTTTCCAACAATCTCCCCCTTAGCATTACCCGAGGGGATTTGAACTTGTGACCAAGCTCTGATACCACTTGTTATAAGTAGTGGTTGCCATTGCACCAAAAGATCGACCCATTAATGCCCGATACAACCACTAGACTTATAGAAGACACAAGAGGTGGTTAAGCCATGTCATGAATCTCGAGGGGAGTGTTGACCATTTTTCCAACATAACATAGCTTCTTCAATCTTATCTTTTTCATCTTTTCTTAATATCTCAAATTTTATATACTTGAACCCTACTAATCCTGATGTGCTCTTGATATTTTGGCATATCTCATCGACACTAGTTGGATGTCTATGTGATACCACTTTCAATTTTCTATTATCATCTATGGTGGTCATTTCTTCTTCTTCATCATCCTTCTGTAATACTAATTTCCTTCTTGGATTCTTCTTGGGATGATTCGTCATAGCTCTAATTTTCACTTGTTTCCTTTTTCTTGAGCCTTCCCCTTCAATTTTCTTTGTTGGTGTTTTCCTTTGGGGCTTGGCAATTGTGGCAGTTGCAGCTGCCCTGGTTCTCGATCTTAATGTTGTAGGAGGAGTGGGCTTTTATTTCTATATCTTTCTTTTACTAGGCTCAACAACCATTACCTCCTTTCCCTTCTTTTGTGTTTCTACATCCTCCTCTTCACTTCCTTCAGATTCACGAGACTGATCTTTACCTTAACCTTGTATAATTTGAAGAGGTGCATTCTCCTCTTCTCCTTCACCTAGAATTTTCTCAAGGTTCTTGATTATTTTCTTTCTTTTCCTCTCTAGGGTTATAGAATTTAAACCCATAGTGATCTTGGACTTAGCTGTTGGATATTACTAATGCATTGGGGAGATTGTTGGATACATTTAATATGCACAATAAGTTTCTAGATTTGATTGTGTGATTTTTTTTATCATCAATATTTTAGATCACACTCTATGATTCACATTTTACTTTTCATTCATGCACTCTCTATTCCTGATGATGGATCATGGAGTGTGATCTGAAACATTGATGCTAAAAAAACTCACACAATCAAATCCAGAAAATTATTGTGCATCATAATGGATTGTGGAAATCTGATTTTGTACATTTAATATGTTTAATCACTACGTTGAGTGATGTTGGAATTACTATTATTATCATTTTTGTTTTGTCATTGATGTCAACATATGTTTCTATGAAGAGACTGTACGAATTTTTTATAATATGCGAATTCAGTTGTGTGTATAGGAAGGTGTTGTGATCTTATATCTAAGATCGCATGATATAATATTGCATATTGGTTCAGTTACATAAGATTTAGTGAAGACTGGTTATTGGATAGTGACAATGGAAGTTGACAGAGTAAGTCTCTGAGTTTTGGGTATATCTTACAGGCAATGAGAATTCAATGTATGCGAGCTTAAGGGATGACAGATAGTGTACTGAAGAATGTTTTCTAATCTTAGCAAGGTATGGAAAGAAGGATGATGTTAGTTGTGGACATCTCAAGCCCCTCATTTGCACACTATTTAGTTGTTCAAGTGGGGCCAACCCCTAGGGGGACTTGGCCCAGTCAAACTCAGCCTAGTCGGACTCGGTCGAGTCTACCTAGGTGGCATGCCATGTTGGCAACCAAACCTCAAAAAACACAAAAAAACCAAAATTTTGCACTTCTCCTATTCCTTTCTATGATCAAAATAGAAAATGCTAAAAAACTAAAAGTACCCTTTTCTAGATCTCAGAAGTATGATTCTGGACATATAAATTTTATATTATTTCAACTACAAAAAGTTAAACAAATTTGCTAAAAACTACAAGTAGGTATATTAAACTTTGAGAAGATGTTTATTTAAGAAATATAGAAAAATGATAAATCAATTTAGAAATTTTTTAAAATCATATACGACACTAGAGGAGAGATTCCTCTTCAAGAATATGTAGTTTATTTGTTTTTTGGCATAGTTTTGATAGGGGAAACGTGATGGGAGAAATTTTTTTGTTGATTTCAAGTAAGTTTGACTTTGAATACTTATAATGGGTAAACTATAGATTGAAAACACTTCTTTCTTTTTTCCTGCACTAGATATACATGCCATCTAAAACATATTCTGAAATTGGAGGGAAAAACAATGTTTTACTTATAATGATTTGACAGAAAGTAAACTCCTTGATTTGTAATATTTTTTAGGATGTGAAAAATAGACCTAAAATTTTTTTTAAAACATATTAATTTTTTCTCAAATTAATTTTTAAAAATTATAGGCATAAAATTCATCCTATTTTACACATTTCATCAGTTTACATCATCTTCAAATTCTCAACAGAAATGTGACTTTTATGCCCTTGAAGTTTTTCAGTTTTGGTGTTGTTAGCCTCTTCCTTTGTAAAAGGGTGACAACTTATTGTGCTTTTACCCAGTCAAAATTAGTTGACATCAATGAAAATACATATTGAATGATTTAATTTCCTTACATATCACTTTAGTAGCTATGTGTCTCTAATCACTTGTCTTTCACTTGTCCATCTAGTTCATCAAGTTATTCAATCAGTTGTAGATTACCAATCTCTCCCTTTGGCATTGATGGCAACACAATATGAAATATGCCATAAAAATACCAAACATATGTACTACAACTTTGTCAGTAAATGTTGTAGCTCGGTAATCTCTCCCTAGCTTGATCATTTAATATGTTTAATCACTACATAGCATTTCAGTATTTTAGGCAGACTCTCCCTACGGATTTGATCTTCTTCTTTCTTTTTGATACGTCTCTCCCACTAGATAGATATTTCAATAATTCTCTCTTCCTTTTAATGATATTTCATATGAAATCTTTCTCTCCCTTTGACAACAATGCCAAAAAGAATAAACAACTCTGTAGTAGCCAAAAATATCTCAATTTTTCGATTCAAATCATGTACCTTCATATACAAATATACAAATATCTTTGTTCCATCTTTCACAACCTTAGGAGACCTAAAGTGTGAACAATATGCATCAACATCATTTGATTTTCTGATAAAGTATAGGTTGATGCAACCTCCTAATCACTTTAGTGACCGACAGATAGGGGATGGACCCCTAGTCTAGTCCTCAAGTACTCAAATGTATCCTTCGGTAAGGGTTTAGTAAATATTTTTGCAAGTTGTCATTTAGACTTCACAAACTCCAATTTCACTTTCTTTTCGTGTACTTGTTCCCTCAAATAGTGATACTTAATAGATATATACTTTGTCTTAGCATGTATCACTAAATTCTTGGAAATGTTTATAGCACTTGTGTTGTCACAATATATAATCACTGGATCAATGATCTCTTGATTCATGCCTTTCAAAAGTTGTTTTATCCATGCAATGTTTGAACAATTAGCAACAATAGCTAGTAGTCTAAGAAATACAATCTTGTTTCTTACTTATCCAAGTAACTAAAATTTCTCCCAAAAATAATTCTCCACTAGTTGTGCTCTTTTGGTCATCAATATTTCTAGCCCAATCTGTGTCGGTGTAAACTTGTAGTTCAAAATTTCAATGTTTCTTGTACCATAAACTAGAATTCTCTGTGTTCTTCAAGTATCTCAGAATCCACTTAACAACAATCATATGTGATTCCTTAGGATTAGCAAAATATCTTGCTACAATCCCAACAACATGTGCAATATTAGGTCTACTATGCACAACATACATCAGTTTACCAATCATTGATCTATATAATGTATGATTTACCTTAGTTGACTGATCATCCTTTGTTAATTTGCATACTGTGACCATCGGTGTACCTACCGATTTTGAATCTTTCATTCCAAAAGTCTTCAACACTTCTTTGATATACTTTGATTGTGTTATGAATATCCCTTTATTTTATTGTAGAATTTACAAACCTAGAAAGAATTTAACCTCTCCAAACATTGAAATTTCAAATTCCTTTCTCATTTCAGTAGAAAAAGATTTGCAAAGATTATCATGTCCTCCAAATATAATATCATCAAGAAAGATTTCAACAATAAGAATCTTGTGATCAATTTCTCTTTTCAAATACAAATTTCTATTGTCACTTGTTCTCACAAATCCAATACTAATAAGATAGGAATGCATTCTTTCATACCATTCTCTCAGTGCTTGTTTTAGTCCATACAATGCTTTGTGCAATTTACATACCATGTTCTTCTTATTTGGATCAACAAAACCTTTTGGTTATTCAATATAAACCTCTTCCTCAAGTATTCCATTCAAAAATGCAGATTTAACATCTATTTGATATACTTTAAATCCTTTGTGTGCAACATATGCAAGTAGTATTCTAACTCCTTCAAGTCTAGCAACTAGTGCAAAAGTCTCACCATAATCAATATCTTCTTCTTGTGCATGCCCTTTACAAACAAGCCTTGCTTTGTTCCTAGTGAATTCACCATTCTCATTTAGCTTGTTTCTGAATATCCATTTGGTTCCAATAACATTTTTATCACTCGGTCTCAATACCAATGTCCATGTTTTTTATTTCTCTATCTGCTCAATTTCTTCATTGATGGCTTTGATCCATTCCTCATTCTCAAGTGCATCTCTAACATTTTAAGGTTCAAATTCACAAACTAAACATGTGATTTGTCTCAACTAACTTCGTGTCATCATGCCATCTTTCTTGTCTCCAATAATATAATTATGTGGATGGTGTCTTCTCACAAATTTTGCTAACACTTATTCTCTTCTTTGTTCATCAGTCGATGTAGGGTCAATTTATTCCTAGGTAACAATTTCTTGATTCTTGGTGTCCATAGACTGATGCTCAATGTCTTTATCATGTTGCTCAGTAGCTTCTACCTGTTGCTCAGGTAGAGGGTTAGGTATCTCAATGAGTTTATATCTACCATAGTCTTCTAGTTCTTTCATGTTTTCTTCACCATTTTTCTCAACAAACTCATCAACTCTCACATTAGCACTTTCAATCATTTTATTAAAAACCTTATTCAAACATTTGTAAGCTTTTCTCTTAGTAGAATATCCTAAGAATATTTTTTCATCACCTTTAGAATTAAATTTTTTATTTCTATCATCTTTCAGAATGTAACATCTACTTCTAAAACTTCTAAAATAACTTACATTAGGTGTGTATCCAAAGCATAACTCATAAGGTGTCTTGTTTGAATCTTTCTTTAGTTGTACTTAGTTCAATGTGTATACAATAGTGCTAACAACTTTCCTCTAGTACATTTGTGCAACATCTTTCTCAATCATTAGTGTTCTAGAACAATCAACTATGGATCTATTCCTCCCTTCAACAACTCCATTCTGATGTGGTGTGCTCAATGTAGAAACTCATCTTTTAATTCCATGCTCATTACAAAAGTTAGTGAACTCATCATAAATAAACTCACCTCCTCTATCAGATCTTAATCATTTCAACTCTTTTCCACTTTCTGTTTCCACTTTAGCTTTATACCATTTGAACATTTTGAAAGCTTCAGATTTCTCTTTCAAAAACATAACTGTCATCATCCTAGAGTAGTCATCAACAAACAAAATAAATTATTTGTCAACTTAATAACTATGAGTTCTCATAGGACCACATAAGTCGGTATGAAACAACTCTAGAATAGCTTTAGATGAATAGGTCTTGCTCTTGAAACTAGATTTTGACATTCTTTCCATTTGACATTGTTTGCACATGACATGGTTAGGTTTAGATAAGCTTGGTAAACCTCTAACTTTTCTTTTCTTACTGATCTTAACCATGTCAAAATTCACATGACACAAAATTTTATGCCACAACCACACATCTTCAGTTCTATCCATTAAACAAGAAGTCTCAGCATTGTCAAGATAGAATAGATTACCTTTAGATTCTTCACTAGTACCGACCAAATTTCTTGTTTCATCATAGATCTTCACCTTCCTACTTTCAAATGCAACTTGGAAACTTGAGTTATTCAACTGTGCTACACTTAACAAGTTATAGTTAAGTCCCTTCACCCAATATGCATTTTAACATTTAATCTTATTGTTCAACATGATAGATCCTTTTCCTTTTACTAAACAAGGTGTATCATTTCCCATTTTAACAGATCCTCCATTATAGTGTTCAAGGTATTTAAATTTTTCCTCATCACCAATCATATGATGTGTACAACCACTATCAATAATCCATGTATCATTCTTGATAACTTTAGAGATAAGTGTTATTTCTACATACCTTTCTTCTTCTGAATCTTCTTTCAAAGCTACAAATACCACCTCAATGTCTTCATGAGTGTCAATCTCAGTGTCATCATCATCATCTCCAACATGGTAACATGCCTTCTTTCCTTTTTCTTTGTAGTCTCAGTTTTTTCTTCTCTCATAGTGTTGGTTGCCTCTGTGATCTCGGTTATCTCTTATGTCATACTTCCTTTCACCAGATCGGTCATTGTCTTTGTCATCATCTTTTCTATTAGGACATCTAGCTACAATATGACCAATTTATTTATACTTAAAACATGTCAGAGGTAATTTTCCTTTATACCTTCCTTTACCTTTTGGCAACCTTCTAGCCATAAGTGCTTCAAGTTCATCAAGTTCATCTTCATCATTGTCACTGTCACTCTTATTTCTTATTATATGTTTACTGCTTGAAGTACATGCTTTGATATCTTCAAATTCTACATGAGATAGGGTAGCAACAATCTCAATCATTGTCATGTTATGTTCATGTATATCTCCTAGCTGATCTATTCGAGTTAATGAGTAAACAACTCATAGCTCCCAAGAACACCTGTATGCAAACACCTGTCATAGAAAGAGAGAGAAGAAGAAAGAAGCTATGGAGGCCCAAATGCATTGATCCACTAGAGAGGAGAAATAATTCTTGATGTGCAAAAAAAGAAGTTGCAATTCAATAATGAATAATCTATTATAAAAGCAAAGGATATCAATCCTTATAAAAGGAGATCTAAAAACCTAAAAAGGTAAAACCTAGGTTGCACAATAATAATTAATAAAGAAATTAATTATTATATGCCTAAAGTTTATCTTAAGTAGAAAGAGGTAATAAGTGACTTAGTAATTAAATCAAACCTAATTTAATTAATAAGAAAATACTTTATTACTCTAACACCCCCCCTTAAGATGAACTTTGGGAGAAGCTAAAAACCTAGAAAGAGCTTAGTGATATCAGATTTCCACAATCCATATTAACAATTCATGAGCATTTCTGGATTTGATGCCAAAAATTAACACAATCAAATCCAGAAATGCTCATGAATTGCTAGAAAGAGCTACTGAAAGAAAATGGGTCCTGACAACAAAAGGCCTGATCAGGTACCCAAGTACAAAAGAGAGTCTCTATAAAGTGGAGAAATAGAGAAAATCACATGTGAAAAACTCTACTCCAAAAAGAGACAAAGTCTAGTCTTAAGGATTGAAGAAGCTTCCAAAACTAGGAATGTTCTAGAAAATAGGAACAAAGATGAACATGTACAACATCACTAAAGTGAGAAGCTGAAAACTCTGTCAAGAAGTAAATGATGATCTGAAGATCCTCCACTGAAATATGACCAGGTAGAGAAGACTGTAATCTTCATGAGTGCCCTCAAATGACACTACTCGAATTAGGAGGCAAACAAAGGAAAAGAACTAAAGTCAAAGATACATAATACTGTAATCTACACAAGTTCCCCCAAATGACACTAATAAAATTAGGAGGCAAACAAAGGCAAACACCTTAACTCAAAAATACAGATGGCATAAAAATACCAAGAGTCTGAAGAGCTGATCAATCAAAGTTGGAAGACTGCATCCAGAAATAGGAAATAAAGAGTGTCCATATGGTAAATGATCCATCTCACTGGAATGCATAGGTACCTAGCCACTGCATCCACCTAGTACATAGAATACAATACTGAATACATAGCTCACACTATCAAACCAAGAAAGCAGTAGAACTTGTTAGAAAGTAAAGTCCACCAAGATAACTGAGAGGGGGGGGGTGAATTAGTTATTAGATAATTATAACTTTTATCATCTTCAACAAAATTAAACCATATAAGCAATATAATTACCAACCATAGAAAGATATTCATACACAATTACACAATAACACAAGATATGTTGACTAGGGAACCTCTTGATCAAAGAGTAAACCCTGGTGGGAATGATGCCCACAAAAGATGCACTAATATGAATATTCCTTGTGAAAGGATGGACTCTGTTATGAGTCTTATGAAATACATTCAATACATATAAATCCCTGTTAGGAGATTTTGAATCCCTGTTAAAAGATTCTAACCCTGTTAAGAGTTATAGAAGATAGAAGGACCCACTGCCCAAATAGCTTCAGGGTAAGATCACTGAACTCACTATCCAAATAATCTTTTCATTATTCAATATAATAATATGATACCTTTTCTCTAACTATGCCAAACCACACTCACTGCTACATCAGATCTCAATCTTAGATCTCTGTACTTCGCATGTCTTCCTTCACAATTCACTTTCACAACTTCATAATCAACCACTCTCACTCTCTATCTATATATCAACAAGTAAAACATTCCTTCCTTTATACCACACTCAAATAATTACAAATGAGTTGGCACATAATTACAAAATAAAATATTCCACACGCTACACCAAAATTACATAAAACTGTCAGCTTCCAAATACAATAAATATTTACTCATGTGACTTCAAAGTTTGTGCTATCATCCACATCACCATCAATGTGTCTCTAACTTCCCTTTAACTGCACAAAGCCAAATTCCATCCCGATTAGGAGATATCATCTGTTTGCCAAAAACCGCTACTCAGGAACACTGCCTGAATACTGCTTCCACCAAAATGATCATAAATTTTATGAATAAAAGAATTACTATCTCTACTCTTAACCATAGACATATAACATATCAAAGAGTATATCCTCAACATCGCATAGCTCCAACTACAATCTCCCACATGCACTAATCAAAACATTGTCTTCTTCTCTACAAGTCTTCAATAAAACACTATGTTGACATCAATGACAATCATAGTCATGAATGCAACAAAAACTACTACAGGATGGGTGCCAAACACTTTAGCATTCATTCCTAACAATCTCCCCCATTGGCATTGATGGCAACATAGATGAAAAACATCCAATGTTCCAAAACTCTAATACTGCAACACTACTTCTTCAAATCCTCTTCATCAATCAAATCTTGTTTCATTATCCTATTCAATTCTCTCATATTGTTTTTCAAATATTGTTTTTCATGCATACTTCTCCCCCATTGACATCAATGATAAAAATTTCATCACTATGTCAACAACAACTCAATGTCAAAAGACACTATTTAGAAAATACATTTACTAGAGTCCTCATGACTTAGCTCAGATACACATACTCCCCCATAGAGGAAGTACCTACATCCAATCCAGAAGAAAGATAGGGCTCGTATATTACTAGATGGATTTAACCAACTACATCACTACTCAAAAGTAGGCTAGGGCATAACCCCAAGCATACCTCTCAAATACTCAAATGTATCCTTAGGCAAAGGCTTTGTAAATATATCTACTATCTGTTTCTTTCTACTTATGTACTTCAGTCTAACTTCTTTCTCACCAAATTTCTCTCTTACAACATGATACTTGATCTCTATATGTTTTGTCTTAGAATGTAGTACAAGATTCTTAGACATACTAACTATACTGGTGTTGTCACAATATATAACAACAGGTTCAACAAATTTAATTCTAATATCCTTTAGCATCTGCTTCATCCAAATTATCCGGTTATAATTGTTTGCTGCTACTTAATATTCTGCTTCTACTGTGCTCTGTGAAATACAATTATGCTTCTTGCTTAGCCAAGAAACTAATCTTCCTCCAAGGAAAAATGCTCCTCCACTGGTGCTTTTCTTAGCATCAACACTACCTCCCCAATCAGCATTTGTATATGCACATAGGGTAAAATCATTAGATTTTTCATACCACAATCCATAGTCCATTGTGCCTCTTAAATATCTCAGTATCCT
This sequence comes from Chamaecyparis obtusa, assembly GCA_027943335.1. Taxonomy (NCBI): domain Eukaryota; kingdom Viridiplantae; phylum Streptophyta; class Pinopsida; order Cupressales; family Cupressaceae; genus Chamaecyparis; species Chamaecyparis obtusa. The sequence continues at coordinate 1,589,330 of BSBK01001458.1, read as the reverse complement.
CTTTACTGCTGCATAATATGATTCTCTAGGTTTAGCTTGAAATCTTGCTACAATTCCAACTGAATGTGCTATATCCAATCTTGTGTGTGTCAAATACTGCAATCCTCCAATCATGGATCTATATTTCTTCTGCTCAACTGCCGGTGTTTCATCTGTGCTAGATAGCTTATGTTTGGTTACCATAGGTGTTCCAACTAGTTTATAGTCCTCCATTCCAAATCTTTTCAGAAAATCATTCAAGTACTTTGTCTGACTTACAAAGATACCATCATTGTTTTGTGTTATCTGTAATCCCAAAAAGTATTTCATCTCACCAATCATACTCATTTCAAATTCAGTCTTTATTTCATCAGCAAATTTGTCACTAGCCTCATCTTCTCCTCCAAAAATAATGTCATCAACAAAAATAACTATAATCAACAAACCATTTTTAATTTCTTTTGTGTATAGATTGCTATCAGTTGTTCCTTTAGAAAATCTCAACTTTAACAAATACTTATGTAGTCTTGCATACCAAGTTCTAGGTGCTTTCTTTAGTCCATATAATGCTTTCTTCAGTTTACATACCATGTCTCCTTGAGTCAAAGGAAAACCTTCAAGTTGCTCAATGTAGACTTCTTCTTCCAATTCTCCATTCAGAAATGTTGACTTCACATCCATCTTATACACTTTGAATTTCTTAAAAGTTTCATAGGCCAAAAGCATTTTACTGCTTCAATTCTTGCTACTGGTGCAAAAGTTTCTTCATAGTCAATTCCTTCTTGCTATGAGTATCCCTTACATACCAATCTTGCTTCGTTTCTTACAACTTCTCCTTGTTCATTCATCTTGTTTCTGAATACCCTTTTAGTTCCAATCACATTCTTGTCTTTAGGTCTAGGGACCAATTCCCATGTCTTGTTCTTTTCTATCTGATCTAGTTCTTCTCTCATAGCATTAATCCAATGTTCATCTTCACAAGCTTCACTAGTAGATTTAGGTTCAATTTGACAAATCAAACATAAATCTACCTTATTCGGAGTCAAAACTCCTCTGTCCAAACTTCCAATAGCTTGTTCAACAAGATGATGTCTTGATAAATACATGTTCGATGTCATAGTCTCAGATCTTGCTTCAACTGTAGATTCTTCTCTAGATTCCTCTCTGGTTTCTTCAGCATGACTTTCATTCAAAAATTCACTGTCAGTTTCATAGAATAATTCAGTAGTTTCAATGTTAGGCTTAGCATGAGCTTCTTCATCAGATTCATAATCAAGCATTCTTTTTTGAACTTTGAAATTTTCATCAACTTTAACATTTGCACTCTCAACAATAGTTTTAGTTCTCTTATTGTAACATCTATATGCTTTGCTCTTCAAAGAATATCCAAGAAAAATACCTTCATCACTTCTAGGATCAAACTTTCCAATATCATCATCTCTCTTTATATAACATTTGCTTCCAAAAATTCTAAAATACTTGACTGAGGGTGCATGTCCAAACTATAATTCATAAGGTGTCTTCTCTGTGTCTACTCTAATTTGTACTCTGTTCATTGTATATACTTCTATATTCACTGCTTCTCTCCAAAATGTCTTTGCTAAATCATTTTCAAATAACATAGCTCTTGTTGCTTCAGTCACTAATCTATTTCTTCTTTCTACAATACCATTTTTTTCAGGTGTTCTAGGGGCTGAAAATTGTCTCTTAATACCATTCACTTCACAAAAAGTGTTAAACTCTCTAGAAGCAAATTCACCACCTCTATCAGATATCAAACATTTAATCTCCATTCCAGATTCATTCTCAACTTTGTTCTCAATGATCTTAAACTTATCAAATGCTTTAGATTTTTCTTTCAGAAATGTAATCCCCATCATTCTTGTAAAATCATCAACAAGAATCATAAAATACCTTTCTCCATAAAATCCTCTAGTCCTGGTAGGACCGTGTTAGAAAGAAAAGATCCCCAAGATAACTGAGAGGGGGGGGGTGAATCAGTTATCTAATAATTAAACCATTTATCAACTTCAATAGCTTTAAACCATATAATCAATGCAGTAACCAACCATAGAAAGATAATCATACACAATGATACAATAACACAAGATATGTTAACTAGGGAACCTCTTGATCAAAGAGTAAACCTCGGTGGGAATGATGCCCACAAAATGATGCACTAATATGAAAGTTCCTTGTGAGAGGATGGACCCTATTAGGAGTCTTATGAAATACATTCAATACATATGAATCTCTGTTAGGAGATTTTGAATCCCTGTTAAAAGATTCTAACCCTGTTAGGAGTTATGGAAGACAGAAGGACCCATTGCCCAAACAACTTCAAGGCAAGGTCTCTGAACTCACTATCCAATAGATCTTAGGATTATTCAATAGAATAATATGAAATATGTTACCTCCTTCACACTATTCCAAAACCACACTCTCTACTACACAAGATCACAAATCCAGATCTCTGTACTTTGCAAGTCTTCCTTCACCACTGAATTACCTCTATTCTTCACCTCATGCATATATTCACATCACAACTTTCACAATTTCATATCACAACTATTACAATCCCTTCTTTCAACAAGGAAAAAATTCCTTCCTTTATACCACACTCAAATAATTACAAATGAGTCAGCATCCAAATATAAAATAATAATTCCAACACGCTACATCAAAATTACATAAAAATTGTCAGCTTCCAGATACAATAACTTTCCAATCGTGTTACCTCAAAGTTTGCGCTATGAACCACATCACCACCAATGAGTCTCAAACTTCCCTTTAACTATGTAGAATCAGATTCCATCCCGATTAGGAGATATCCTCCAATTACCAAAAACCGCTACTCAGGAACACTGCCAGAATACTGCTTCCACCAAAATGCTTATAACTTTCATGAATAAATGAGTTTCTTTTTGCATTATTAACCATAGTTTAATAACACACCAAAGAACATACCATCAATTGCGCATAACTCAATTTTCAATATAACATGTGCGCAAAACAAAACTGTGCCTGCTTCTCTGCTAAACTCTAGAATATCACTATGTTGACATCAATGACAATCATAGTCATGAATGCAACAACCACTGCTATAGAATGACTACCAAAGGCTTCAACATTCATTCCTAACAATCTCCCCCATTCACATCGATGGCAACATAGATGAAAAACATCCAATGTTCCAAAAATCCAATCACTACTGCTCAACTGCTCTGTTGCTCTTCATCAATCAAATCTTGCTTCGTTTTCCTATTCAGTCTCTCCAACAAATGTAGTTCCTCAATATTTTTCATGATTCTCTCCCCCATTGACATCAATGATAGAAATTCTATCACTATGTTAAACAATAGCTCAATGTCAAAAGACACTGTTCAAAAAAATAAAATTCACTAGAGTCCTCAATGACTCAGCTTAGATACACATACTCCCCCATACAGGAAGTACCTACATCCAATCCAAAAAATAGATAGGGTCATAAACCACTGGATGGATGCAACCATATGCATCTTTACTCAAGAGTAGATTGGGGCATAGCCCCAAGCATACCTCTTAGATACTCAAATGTATCCTTAGGCAAAGGCTTTGTAAATATATTTGCTATCTTCTCCTTTGTGCTTATGTACTCCAATCTGACTTCTTTCTCAGCAACTTTCTCTCTTACAACATGATACTTGATTTCTATATAGTTAGTTTTAGAATGTAATATAAGATTCTTAGACATACTAACTGTACTAGTGTTATCACAATGTATAACAACAGGCTCATCAAACTGAATTCCAATATCCTTCAACATTTTCTTCATCCAAATTATCTGGTTACAATTGTTTGCTGCTGCTACATACTCTGCTTCTGCTATACTCTGTGAGATACAATTTTTCTTTTTGCTCAACCAAGAAACTAATCTTCCTCCAAGAAAAAAGGCTCCACCACTGGTGCTTTTCTTATCATCAACGCTACCTCCCCAATCAGCATCAGTATATGCACATAGGGTAAAATCATCAAAAGTTTCATACCACAATCCATAGTCCATTGTGCCTATAAGATATCTCAATATCCTCTTTACTGCTGCATAATGTGACTCTCTAGGTTCAGCTTGAAATCTTGCTACCATTCCAACTGAATGTTGTATATCTGGTCTAGTGTGTGTCAAGTACTGCAATCCACCAATCATGGATTTGTACTTCTTCTGCTCAATTACTGGTGTTTCATCTTTACTAGATAGTTTATGTCCTGTAACCATAGGTGTTCCAACTGGTTTACAATTCTCCATACCAAATCTTTTCAACAAATCATTCAAGTACTTTGTCTGACTTACAAAGATACCATCTTTATTTTGTGTTATCTGTAATCCCAAAAAGTATTTCATTTCTCCAATCATACTCATTTCAAATTTTGTCTTCATTTCATCAGCAAATTTGTTACTAGCTTCATCTTCTCCTCCAAAAATAATATCATCAACAAAAATAACTATAACTAACAATCCATTCTCAATTTCTTTTGTGTATAAGTTACTATCAGCTGTTCCTTTTGTAAATCCCAATTTTAACAAATACTTATCCAATCTAGCATACCAAGTTCTAGATGCTTGCTTTAGTCCATACAATGCTTTCTTTAGTTTACATACCATGTCTCCTTCTTGAGTCAAAGGAAAACCTTCAGGCTGCTCAATGTAGACTTTTCTTCTAATTCACCATTCAGAAATGCTGACTTCACATCCATCTGATACACTTTGAATTTCTTAAATGCTGCATAAGCCAAAAATATTCTTACTACTTCAAGTCTTGCCACAGGGGCAAAATTCTCTCCATAGTCAATTCTTTCTTGCTGCGAGCATCCCTTACATACCAATCTTGCTTTGTTTCTAATTACTTCTCCTTGTTCATTCATCTTGTTCCTGAATACCCATTTAGTTCCAATCACATTTTTGTCTTTAGGTCTAGGGACCAATTCCCATGTCTTGTTGTTTTCAATCTGATCCAATTCTTCTTTCATAGCTTTAATCCAAAGTTCATCTTCGCAAGCTTCATTAGTAGACTTAGGTTCAATTTGAGATATCAAACATAAATGTACCTTCTTTCTAGTCATAACTCCTCTATCCAAACTTCCAATCACTTGTTCAATAGGATGATGTCTTAATATATACCTGTTAGGTGTCACTCACTGATCTTTCTTCAACCATAGATTCTTCTCTAGATTCTTCAACATGACTTTCATTCAACAATTCATTGTCAGTCTCAAAAAATTGTTCAGTAGTTTCAATGTTAGGCTAAGGGTTAGTTCCCTCATCATATTCATAATCAAGCATTCTTTCTTGAATTTTAAACTTCTCATCAACTTTTACATTTGCACTTTCAACAATAGTCTTAGTTCTCTTATTGTAACATCGATATGCTTTTCTTTTCAAAGAATATCCAAGAAAAATTCCTTCATCACTTCTAGAATCAAACTTTCCTATATCATCATCTCTCTTAATATAACATTTGCTTCCAAAAATTCTAAAATACTTAACTGAAGGTGAATGTCCAAACCATAATTCATAAGGTGTCTTGTCTGTGTCTGCTTTGATTTGTACTCTATTCATTGTATATACTATTGTATTCACTGCTTCTCTCCAAAATGTCTTTTCCAAATCACCTTCAAACAACATAGCTCTAGCTGCTTCAGTCACTGATCTATTCCTTCTTTCTGCAATACCATTTTGTTCAGGTGTTCTAGGGGCTGAAAACTGTCTCTTAATACCATTTACTTCACAAAAGGTGTTAAACTCTTTAGATGTAAATTCTCCACCTCTATCAGATCTCAAACATTTAATCCTCATTCCTGATTCATTCTCAACTTTATTCTTCATGACCTTAAACTTATCAAATGCTTTAGATTTTTCTTTCAAAAATGCAATCCACATCATTCTTGTAAAATCATCAACAAGAATCATAAAATATCTTTCTCCATAGAATCCTCTAGTCCTAGTAGGACCGCTCAAGTCTGTATGAACAATCTCCAGCTTTTCTGTAGATGTGAACTTCTTGCTAGGAAATGAACTCCTTTTCTACTTAGCCATCACACATTCCTTGAAAATCATGTAGTAGGCTTCATAATCTTAGGTAAATCTCTTACTGCAAGTGTAGAACTCACTTTCACAATATTATCAAAGTTTATATGACAAAAACTTCTATGCCATAACCAACTATCATCAATCTTAGTCATCAAACATGTCATCTCAGTGGGATTCAACTGAAATACATTACCTCTAGTTCTAGATCTTGTTCCAATCAGACTTCCATCTTTATCCTTAATCACACAAGTTTTCTCACTAAACCAAACTTGATATCCCTTATCCACTAACTATCTAACACTCAAAAGATTATGTTTCAATCCATCAACAAAGTAAACTTCATCAGTATTAGTCTTTCCATCAAGAGTAATAGATCCTATACCTTTAATCAAACAAGGTGCATTGTTACCAACTCTAACAACTCCTGCATCATAATTGTTAAACTCTATGAACTTTCCTTTATCACTAGTCATATGATGTGAACAACCACTATCTATAATCCAATCAGCTTTCTTTTCAACTTGGGAAACTAAGGCTTTCTCTTCCTTAACATTAGATTCAGAATTTTCTTCCTTAATTGCTACAAATCCTATGTCATCAAAGTTATCATTATCACTGTCGCTCAAATGTCTTTCAATTCTTGCTTCAATTTCTTCATCATTTGCATAATAACATTCTTTAGATCTTCTAGGCTTAAAATTGTTTCTATACTTCTTAACTCTCTTAGGACACTTAGATGCAAAATGACCATATTCTTGACATGTCCAACATTTAAAGATTTTCTTACCATCTGGTTCTCTTTTCACAAGCAAGGCAATACCTTCTTCAATCTTCTTATCTTCATTAGATTTGGATCTGCTACTACTAGCATAATCTCCATTCACACTTGTACTTCTAGACAAAGTAGGTCTGATGCTAAGAGCACTGAATGTTGTCTCCACTCTAGGTAGTTCTCTTGATAATCTCAAATTCATCTCTGCTGCTTCCAATCTTCCAAGAAGAGTCTCTCTTGAAAAGTTTGGTGTACAAGGTATCACTTGTTCAATCATTTGTGTAGTCTACCTGAATATCAGTGTCAATGTTCTTAAAATCTTCCATATTACTTCATTCTCTATCTTTTCACCTCCACAATACTTTATTCCTACAACAATTTCTGACATCCTACCAATATAGCTTCTAACAGATTCATCTTCCATCATTCTTGTGTCTTAAAATGCACAAATCCAATTATGTAACCTAACTTTCTTTGCATGTTCATCACCTTCAAAAGTAGAATGTAAAGCTTTCCAAATATCATAAGATCTAGTTAAACCTTTTACCTGACTGTATTCATTCTTCAGAAGTGCTGATAAAAGTGCTTCTCTTGCAAGTATGTTACACATGAATAGATCTACCTCATCTTTAGAACTTGATTCAAGACTGTCTTCTTCAATTATAGTTCTCTCATTTTTTGTAATCAACCAATAACCTAGTCCTAAACACAAGAGATGTGTCTTCATCTTTTTTTTCGAGCTGTCAAAATTTACTCCATCAAACTTAGGGTTTTCTTTCCTAAAATTCACCATAGATCTCCTTAAGTTGTTAAACTTCTCTTTCAAGGATCTGTCGCTCTGATACCAATTGTTAGAAAGCAAAGATCCCCAAGATAACTGAGAGGGGGGGGGTGAATTAGTTATCTAATAATTAAACCATTTATCAACTTCAATATCAACTTCAATAGCTTTAAACCATATAGTCAATGCAGTAACCAACCATAGAAAGATAATCATACACAATGACACAATAACATAAGATATTTTAACTAGGGAACCTCTTGATCAAAGAGTAAACCCCGGTGGGAATGATGCCCAAAAAATGATGCACTAATATGAAAGTTCCTTGTGAGAGGATGGACCCTATTAGGAGTCTTATGAAATACATTTAGTACATATGAATCTATGTTAGGAGATTTTGAATCCCTGTTAAAAGATTCTAACCATGTTAGGAGTTATGGAAGACAGAAGGACCCACTGCCCAAACAACTTCAAGGCAAGATCTCTGAACTCACTATCCAACAGATCTTAGAATTATTCAATAGAATAATATGAAATATGTTACCTCCTTCACACTGTGCCAAAACTACACTCTCTACTACACAAGATCACAAATCCAGATCTCTGTACTTCACAAGTCTTTGAATTACCTCTATTCTTCACCTCATGCATATAATCACATCACAACTTTCATAATTTCATATCACAACTATTAAAATCCCTTCTTTCAACAAGGAAAAAATTTCTTCCTTTATACTACACTCAAATAATTACAAATGAGTCGGCATCCAAATATAAAATAATAATTCCAACACGCTACATCAAAATTACATAAAAATTATCAGCTTCCAGATATAATAACTTTCCAATCGTGTGACCTCAAAGTTTGCATTGTGAACCACATCACCACCAATGAGTCTAAAACTTCTCTTTAACTGCACAAAATTAGATTCCATCCCAGGTAGGAGATATCCTCCAATTACCAAAAACCGCTACTCAAGAACACTGCTAGAATACTGCTTCCACCAAAATGCTTATAACTTTCATGAATAAATGAGTTTCTTTTTGTGCTTTTAACCATAGGTTAATAAAACATGAAATTAGAACATACCATCAACTACACATAACTCAATTTGCAATATAACATGTGCGCAAAACAAAACTATGCCTGCTTCTCTGCTAAACTCTAGAATATCACTATGTTGACATCAATGACAATCATAGTCATGAATGTAACTGTTAGGAATGAATGAAAAGTATTTTGGTAGTCATTCTATAGCAGTTGTCGTTGCATTCATGACTTGGATTGTCATTAATGTCAACACAGTGATATTCTGGATATTAGCAGGAAAGTAGGTACAGTTTTGTTTTGTGCACATGTTGTATTGTAGATTAGCTTTTGCGTAGTTGATGGTATGTTCTTTGGTGTTTTATTAACCTATGGTTAACAACACAAAAATAAATTCATTCATTTGTGAGAGTTATGAGCATTTTGGTGAAAGCAGTGTTTAGACAGTGTTTCTGTGAAGTGATGTTCAGAAATCAGAGGATATCTCTTAGCTGGGATGGAATCTGATTTTGCATAGTTAAAGGGATGTTGGAGACTCATTAATGATGATGTGTTTCATAGCACAAACTTTGAGGATATGTTTGGAGAAAGTTACAGTATCTGGAAGCCGACAGTTTTATGTGAATTTTGTGTGTAGCGTGTAGAATTTATTATTTTGTAATTGAGGACCAACTCATTTGTAATTATTTGAGTTTGGTATATAAGAAGGAATTTTTTCCTTGTTTTAATGTGTACTATGAATATTGTGATGCGAATATATGCTTGAAGTGAAGAAAAGAGCTAATTCAGTGATGAAGACTTGTGAGTACAGAGATCTGGAATTGTGATCTTGTGTAGCAGAGAGTGTAGTTTTGGCACAGTGTGAAGGAGGTAATATATTTCATATTATTCTGTTGAATAATTATAAGATCTTTTGGACAGTGGGTTCAAAGATCTTGCCTTGAAGCTGTTTGGGCAGTGGGTCCTTTTATCTTCCATAAACTCTTAACCGGGTTAGAATCTTTTAACAGGGATTCAAAATCTCCTAACAGGAATTTATATGTACTGAATGTATTTCATAAGACTCCTAACAGGGTCCATCCTCTAATAAGGAACTTTCATATTAGTGCATCATTTTATGGGCATCATTCCCACCGGGGTCTACTCTTTTCAAGAGGTTCCCTAGTCAACATATCTTGTGTTATTGTGCAATTGTGTATGGTTATCTTTCTATGGTTGATCAGTACATTGCTTATATTGTTTAAAGCTATTGAATGGTTAAATTATCTGATAACTGATTCACCCCCCCCCCTCTCAGTTATCTTGGGGATCTTTACTTTCTAACAATTGGTATCAGAGCAGCAAGTCCTTGAAAGAAAAGTTTAACAACTTAAGGAGATCCATGGCGAATTTCAGAAAAGAAAGCCCTAAGTTTGATGGAGTAAATTTTGACAACTGGAAAGAAAAGATGAAGACACATCTATTATGTTTAGGACCAAGTTATTGGTTGATGACAAAGAATGAGAAGACTATCATTGAGGAAGACAATCTAGAGGCAGGAACTAAAGATGAACTAGATCTATTCATGTGTAACATACTTGCAAGAGAAGCACTTTTTTCAACACTACCGGATAATGAATATAGTCAGGTAAGATGTTTGAAAACATCTCATGCAATTTGGAAAGCTTTACTTTCTACTTTTGAAGGTGATGAACATGCAAAGAAGGCTAGATTACATAATTGGATTTGTGCATTTGAAGATATCAGAATGATGGAAGATGAATCTATTAGAAGCTATATTGGTAGGATGTCTGAGATTGTAATAGGAATAAAGTCTTGTGGAGGTGATAAGATAGAGAATGAAGTGATATGGAAAATTTTGAGAACTTTGACACCAGTATTCAAGCAGACAACACAGATGATTGAATGAGTGATACCTTGTACATCAAACTTTTCAAGAGAGACTCTTCTTGGAAGATTAGAAACAGAAGAGATGAACTTGAGATTATCAGGAGAGCTACCTAGAATGGAAACAACATTCAGTGCTCTTAACATTAGACCTACAAGAAGTACTAGTGTGAATGGAGATTATGCCAGCAGTAGCAGATCTGAGGAAGATAAGAAGATTGAAGAAGGTATTGTATTACTTGTAAAAAGAGAACCAGATGGTAAGAAAATCTTTAAATGTTGGACTTGTCAAGAATATGGTCATTTTGCATCTAAATGTCCTAAAAGAGTTAAGAAGTATAGAAGCAACTTTAAACCTAGGAGATCTAAAGAATGTTATTATGAAAATGATGAAGATCTTGAAGCAGGAATTGAAAAACATTTAAGTGACAATGATAATGATAACTTTGAGGAAATAGGATTTGTAGCAATTAAAGAAGAAAGTTTTGAATCTAATAAAAGGGAAGAAAAAGCATTAGTTTCACAAGTTGAAAAGAAATCTGATTGGATTATAGACAGTGGTTGTTCACATCATATGACTGGAGATAAAAGAAAGTTTGTTAAGTTAGATAATTATGATGGAGGAAATGTCAGGGTTGGTAACAATGCACCTTGTTTGATTAAGGGTATAGGATCTATTACTCTTTATGGAAAGACTAACACTGATGATGTTTACTTTGTTGATGAACTAAGACATAATCTACTAAGTGTTGGACAATTGGCTGATAAGGGTTATCAAGTTTGGTTTTCTGAGAAAACTTGTGTGATAAAAGATAAAGATGGAAATCTGATGGGAAAAGCATCCAGAACTAGAGGTAATGTATTTTAGTTGAATCCCACTGAGATGACATGTTTGATAACTAGGATTGATGATAGTTGGTTATGGCATAAAAGGTTTTGTCATATAAACTTTGATAATATTGTCAAGGTGAGCACTAAACTTGTGGTAAGAGATTTACCTAGAATTATGAAACCTACTAACATGATTTGCAAAAAATGTATGATGGCAAAGCAAAAAAGGAGTTCATTTCCCAATGAGAAGTTCACATCGACAAAGAAGCTGGAGATTGTTCATACAGACTTGAGTGGTCCTACTAGGACTAGAGGATTCTATGGAGAAAGGTATTTTATGATTCTTGTTGATGATTTTACAAGAATGATGTGGATTGCATTTTTGAAAGAAAAATCTAAAGCATTTGATAAATTTAAGATCATGAAAAGCAAAATTGAGAATGAATTTGGAATGAATATTAAGTGTCTAAAATCTGATAGAGGTGGTGAATTTACATCTAGAGAGTTTAACACCTTTTGTGAAATGAACACCAGAACAAAATGGTATTGCAGAAAGAAGGAATAGGTCAATAACTAAAGCAGCAAGAGCTATGTTGTTTGAAAATGATTTGGCTAAGACTTTTTGGAGAGAAGCAGTGAACACAGCAATATACACTATGAACAGAGTACAAATCAGAGCAGATACAAACAAGACACCTTATGAATTATAGTTTGGACATACACCCTCAGTTAAGTATTTTAGAATTTTTGGAAGTAAATGTTATATAAAGAGAGATGATGATATAGGAAATTTTGATTCTAGAAGTGATGAAGGAATATTTCTTGGATATTCTTTAAAAATCAAAGCATATAGATGTTATAACAAAAGAACTAAGACTATTCTTGAAAGTGAAAATGTAAAAGTTGATGAGAAGTTTAAAATTCAGGTAAGAATACTTGATTATGAATCTGATGGAGAAGCACAACCTCAGCCTAACATTGAAAATGTAGAATTATTTTTTGAAACTAACAATGATTTGCTGAATGAAAGTCATACTGAAGAAAATAGAGAAGAAAGTAGAGAAGAATCTACAGTCGGAACAAGATTAGTAACTATGACACCTAACAGGTATACTTCAAGACATCACCCTGTTGAACAAGTTATTGGAAGTTTAGATAGAGGAGTTTTGACTCGAAATAAGGTACACTTATGTTTGATTTCTCAAATTGAACCTAAGACTACTAATGAAGCTTGTGAAGATGAACATTGGATTAATGCTATGAAAGAAGAACTGGAGCAGATTGAAAAAAACAAGACATGGGAATTGGTCCCTAGACCTGAAGACAAGAATGTGATTGGAACAAAGTGGGTATTCAGAAACAAGATGAATGAACAAGGAGAAGTGATAAGAAACAAAGCAAGATTGGTATGTAAAGGATATTCACAACAAGAAGGAATTGACTATGAAGAAACTTTTGCACTTGTGGCCAGACTTGAAGCAATGAGAATGTTTCTAGCATATGCAACTTACAAGAAATTCAGAGTGTATCAGATGGATGTGAAGTCAGCATTTTTGAATGGTGAATTGGAAGAAGTCTACAATGAGCAGCCTAAAGGTTTTCCTTTGACACAAGAAGCAAATATGGTATGTAAGTTAAAGAAAGCTTTATATGGATTAAAACAAGCACCTAGAACCTGGTATGCAAGATCGGATAAGTATTTATTGAAATTGGGATTTATAAAAGGAACAACAGATAGTAACTTATTCACAAAAGAAATTGAGAATGGTTTGTTGGTTATAGTTGTATTTTTTGATGATATTATCTTTGGAGGAGAAGATGAAGCTAGTGACAAATTTGCAGATGAAATGAAGACTGAATTTGAGATAAGCATGATTGGAGAAATGAAATATTTTTTGGGATTACAGATAACACAAAGAAAGGAAGGTATATTTGTAAGTCAGACAAATTATTTGAATGAATTATTGAAAAGATTTGGAATGGAAGATTCTAAACCTGTTGGAACACCCATGGTAACTGGACATAAGTTATCTAGCAAAGATGAGACACCAGCAGTTGAGCAGAAAAAGTACAGATCTATGATTGGAGGATTGCAGTACTTGACACATACAAGACCTGATATAGCACATTCAGTACGGATTGTAGCAAGATTTCAAGTAGAACCTAGAGAATCACATTATGTAGCAGTAAAGAGGATACTGAGATATTTGAAAGGAACAATGGATTATGGATTATGGTATGAGAATTCTGATGATTTTACTTTATGTTCATATACTGATGCAGATTGGGGAGGTAGCATTGATGACAAGAAAAGCACCAATGGTGGAGCCTTTTTTCTTGGAGGAAAATTGGTCTCTTGGCTAAGTAAGAAGCAGAATTGTAATTCACAAAGCACAGGAGAAGCAGAATATGTTGCAATAACAAATAATTGTAATCAGATTATTTGGATGAAGCAGATGTTGAAGGATATTGGAATAAAGTTTGATGAGCCTATTGTTATACATTGTGATAACACTAGTATAGTGAGTATGTCAAAAAATCCTATTTTACATTCTAAGACTAAACATATTGAGATCAAGTATCATGTTGTAAGAGAGAAAGTTGCAGAAAAAGAAGTAAGATTGGAGTACATAAGTACAAAGGAGTAGATAGTAGATATATTTACAAAGCCTTTACCTAAGGATACATTTGTGTATCTGAGAGGTATGCTTGGGGTTATGCCCCAACCTATTTTTGATAATTGATGCAGATGATTGCATCCGTCAAGTGGTATATGAGCCCTATCTTTCTTCTGGATTGGATGTTGGAACTTCCTCTATGGGGGAGTTTATGAGCTGTCATGAGGACTCTTGTTATTGTATTTTTCTAAAAAGTGTCTTTTGACATTAAGTTGTTGTTGACTTAGTGATAGAATTTCTGTCATTAATGTCAATGGGGGAGAGATATACATGAAAAACATTGTGGATTGTATGAGAGAGTTGAATAGGAAAATGAAGCAAGATTTGATTTGATATTTTGCAGTGATGTTGCAGTATTGGATTTTTGGAACATTGGATGTTTTTCATCTATGTTGCCATCAATGCCAATGGGGGAGATTGTTAGGAATGAATGCAAAGTATTTTGGTAGTCATTCTGTAGCAGTTGTTGTTGCATTCATGACTTGGATTGTCATTGATGTCAACACAGTGATATTCTAGATATTAGCAGGAAAGAAGGTACAGTTTTGTTTTGTGCACATGTTGTATTGTAGATTGTCTTTTTCATAGTTGATGGTATGTTATTTGGTGTTTTATTAACCTATGGTTAATAGGACAAAAAGAAATTCATTCATTTGTGAGAGTTATGAGCATTTTGGTGAAAGCAGTGTTTAGACAGTGTTTCTGTGAAGCGATTTTTGGAAATCGGAGGATATCTCTTAGCTGGGATGGAATCTGATTTTGTATAGTTAAAGGGATGTTGGAGAATCATTAATGATGATGTGGTTCATAGAAAAAACTTTGAGGATATGTTTGGAGAAAGTTACAGTATCTGGAAGCCGACAATTTTATGTGAATTTTGTGTGTAGCGTGTAGAATTTATTATTTTGTAATTGAGGACCAACTCATTTGTAATTATTTGAGTTTGGTATATAAGAAGGAATTTTTTCCTTGTTGTAATTTGTACTATGAAGATTGTGATGTGAATATATGCATGAAGTGAAGAAAAGAGCTAATTCAGTGATGAAGGAAGACTTGTGAGTACAGAGATCTGGAATTGTGATCTTGTGTAGCAGAGAGTGCAGTTTTGGCATAGTGTGAAGGAGGTAATATATTTCATATTATTCTATTGAATAATTCTAAGATCTTTTCAACAGTGGGTTCAGAGATCTTGCCTTGAAGCTGTTTGGGCAATGGGTCCTATCTTCCATAAACTCTTAACCAGGTTAGAATCTTTTAACAGGGATTCAAAATCTCCTAATAGGGATTTATATGTACTGAATGTATTTCATAAGACTCCTAACAGGGTCCATCCTCTAACAAGGAACTTTCATATTAGTGCATCAGTTTGTGGGCATCATTCCCACCGGGGTTTACTCTTTTCAAGAGGTTCCCTAGTCAACATATCTTGTGTTATTGTGCAATTGTGTATGGTTATCTTTCTATGGTGGATCAGTACATTACTTATATTGTTTAAAGCTATTGAATGGTTAAATTATCTGATAACTGATTCACCCCCCCCCCCTCTCAGTTATCTTTGGGATCTTTACTTTCTAACAGCAACAACCACTGCTACAGAATGACTGCCAAAGGCTTTAACATTCATTCCTAACAGACCGCTCAAGTCTGTATGAACAATCTCCAACTTCTCTACCGATGTGAACTTCTTACTAGAAAATGAACTTCTCTTCTACTTAGCCATCACACATTCTTTGCAAATCATGTTAGTAGGCTTCATAATTTTAGCCAAATCCCTTACTACAAGTGTAGTACTTACTTTCACAATATTATCAAAGTTTATATGAAAAAACCTTCTATGCCATAACCAACTATCATAAATCTTAGTAATCAAACATGTCATCTCAGTAGGATTCAACTGAAATACATTACCTCTAGTTCTAGATCGTGTTCCAATCAAATTTCCATCTTTATCCTTTATCACACAAGTTTTCTTAGTAAACCAAACTTGATATCCCTTATCAACTAACTGTCCAACACTCAAAAGATTATGTTTCAATCCATCCACAAAGTAAACATCATCAATATTAGTCTTTGCATCAAGAGTAATAGATCCTATACCTTTAATCAAACAAGGTGCATTATTACCAACTCTAACAACTCCTCCATCATAATTGTTAAACTTTATGAACTTTTTCATATCTCCAGTCATATGATGTGAACAACCACTATCTATAATCCAATCAGCTTTCTTTTCAACTTGGGAAACTAAGGCTTTTTCTTCCTTAACATTAGTTTCAAAATTTTCTTCTTTAATTGCTACAAATCCTATTTCATCATTATTCTCAGTATCACTTTCACTTAGAGTTTTTTCAATAATAGCTTCAAGGTCTTCATCATTAG
Organism: Chamaecyparis obtusa; assembly: GCA_027943335.1. Lineage (NCBI taxonomy): Eukaryota > Viridiplantae > Streptophyta > Pinopsida > Cupressales > Cupressaceae > Chamaecyparis > Chamaecyparis obtusa. Next base: position 1,572,911 of record BSBK01001458.1, on the reverse strand, counting down.
CATAATAACATTCCTTAGATCTTCTAGGCTTGAAATTATTTATGTAATTCTTAACTCTCTTAGGACATTTAGATGCAAAATGACCATATTCTTGACAGGTCCAACATTTAAAAATTTTCTTACCGTCTGGTTCTCTTTTCACAAGCAAGGCAATACCTTCTTCAATCTTCTTGTCTTCTTCATTTCTAGATCTCCTGCTACCAACATAATCTCCACTCAAACTGATGCTTCTTGATAATGTAGGATGAACACTAAGAGCACTGAATGCTATCTCCATTCTAGGTAAGTCTCCTGATAACCTCGGGTTCATCTCTGCTGCTTCCAATCTTCCAAGAAGAGTCTCTCTTGTAAAGTTCATAGTACAAGATATAACTTGTTCAATCATCTGTGTTGTCTACTTAAATACAAGAGTCAATGTCCTCAAAATTTTCCATATCACTTCATTCTCTATCTTTGTTCCTCCACAAGATTTTATCCCTGCAACAATTTCTGACATTCTACCAATATAGCTTCTAATAGATTCATCTTCCAACATTCTTATATCTTCAAATGCACATATCCAATTATGTAATCTAACTCTTTTTGCATGTTCATCACCTTCAAAAGTAGAGTGCAAACCTTTCCAAATTTCATGAGACTTTTTCAAACATTTTACCTGACTATATTCATTCTCTGGAAGTGCTGTCAAAACTGCTTCTCTTGCAAGTATGTTACACATGAATAGATCTCTCTCATCATTAGAGCATGTTTCAAGATCATCTTCTTCAATGATAGTCTTATCATTATTTGTAGTCAACCAATAACCTAGTCTTAAACATAGTAGATGTGTCTTCATCTTTTCTTTCCAGCTATCAAAATTTACTCCATCAAACTTAGGGCTTTCTTTCCTGAAATTTGTCATGGATCTCCTTGAGCTGTTAAGCTTCTCTTTCAAGGACCTACTACTCTGATACCAATTGTTAGAAAGTAAAGTCCACCAAGATAACTAAGAGGGGGGGGGGTGAATCAGTTATCAGATAATTATAACTTTTATCATCTTCAATAGCATTAAACCATATAAGCAATATAATTACCAACCATAGAAAGATATTCATACACAATAACACAAGATATGTTGACTAGGGAACCTCTTGATCAAAGAGTAAACCCCGGTGGGAATGATTCTCACAAAAGATGGACTAATATGAATATTCCTTGTGAAAGGATGGACTCTGTTAGGAGTCTTATGAAATACATTCAGTACATATAAATCCCTATTAGGAGATTTTGAATCCTTGTTAAAAGATTCTAACCCTGTTAAGAGTTATAGAAGACAGAAGGGCCCACTACCCAAACAGCTTCAGGGTAAGATCACAAAACTCACTATCCAAATAATCTTTGAATTATTCAATAGAATAATATGATACCTTTTCTCTAACTGTGCTAAACCACAGTCATTGCTTCATCAGATCTCAATCTCAGATCTCTATACTTCGCATGTCTTCCTTCACAATTCACTTTCACAACTTCATAATCAACCACTCTCACTCTCTATCTATATATCAATAAGGAAACCATTCCTTCCTTTGTACCACACTCAAATAATTACAAATGAGTCAGCACACAATTAAAAAATAAAATATTCCACACGCTACACCAAAATTACATAAAATTGTCAGCTTCCAAATACAATAAATCTTTACTCGTGTGACTTCAAAGTTTTCCCTATCATCGACATCACTATCAATGTGTCTCTAACTTCCCTTTAACTGTGAAAAGCCAGATTCCATACCGATTAGGAGATATCATCCGTTTGCCAAAAACCGCTACTCAGGAACACTGCCTAAATACTGCTTCCACCAAAATGATGATAACTTTTATGAATAAAATAATTACTATCTGTACACTTAACCATAGACATATAACATATCAAAGAGTATATCCTCAATGTCCCATACCTCCAACTACAATATCGCACATGCGCTAATCAAAACACTGTCTGCTTCTCTGCAAGTCTTCGGTAAAATACTGTGTTGACATCAATGACAATCATAGATATGAATGCAACAACAACTGCTATAGAATGGGTGCCAAACACTTTAGCATTCATTCCTAACAGAACTAACAGTAGATGTTGGACTACAACTGATTTGGAATCTGATTGAAGAATCTGTGATTAAAGATCACTAAGGAGTTGCTGATTAGATATGTAATATGATTAAATCAGTATTATTTTGTCATTGATGTCAACTAGCTTGACAACACTTATCTTGTAAGTTACTACACCGAGACATCTAAAGGAAAGTGGAAAAGAAATGAAGAACAGAGAAATCTACATGAGGAAAGATGTACATGACATATGAGGATAAGGAACACATCGAGTAACTTGTTGATGAGTCTATGACTTGATGATATTGACTTCATTATGTTGCATTCATCTATGATGAAGTATAGAGCTGAAAGACACAAAGCAATGTTGTCGGTAAATGAAACATTTCTAGTATACACCGATGGAGTGTAGTGTATACCAACCATAGTATTAACTGAGTAGTGCTCACCAATGCATTCTTTATTTACCGAGGAGGATAGAATGAATTAAATGATTAGTTTAGCCGATAATATTGATGAGCTGGCAAGAGTATAACATCAAGGTAACAGATAAAGTTTGTTATGTAGATCAACGACTGACAAAATTCAAAGAAGATCTACTGGAGCAAATTGAAATGTGTTATTGACACAAGTACCAAGAAAATTTTATGCGGCAAAATCTATGAATGTGATTAAGCGGCAAAATCTGATGGTGGAGAAGAAAATGATTTACTCGTCTATATAAGAGAACAGAATTTATTTAAGAAAAAGTGGGAAGAAGAAGAAGCTACAGAATTATCACGTGAATAAGGTTTTCATGCATTATGATCATACTGGTTAGTAAGAACTGAGTTGCAGAGCAATTACTAAGCTAGAGAGAGCAGTTACCGATGGACAGTAAGTTGATACAGTATTGAATCTAAAGTGAATTATTGATCAGAAGGATTTGTATGTACTAAATATTGATCTGTAATCTGCAATTGAAGTTGTATTAAAGTAGGTCATTTACTATAACATATTTAACCATTGTATATAGTCTAAATCTCTTAACCGAGTGGACTCTGAAAGTCTTATGATGTATCATTCATAGAATTAACATTGTTATCCTGTCAACCCCATAGTGAATGCTGGTTGGATGATAACTTCTAGTCTAAAATCCTCTAACAAGGTCACACCTGACAGTGTGTTTGTAACCTTTAACAGGATTGGGTCTTAACTGACCTCACTTTAAAAGAGTGAACAATTTTGGGTTGCCGATCCCAGGTGGTTTTTCCCTTTATAGGGTTTCCAAATTAAATCTCTTGTGTTATGTGTTGATTGTGATATTTTTTTGTTATCATACTTTGCATGTTACATGTTAGATTTGATCGGTAAACTGTTATAAGTATTAGACTAGTAATCGGTAAAAGCATAGACAGTGAGAGTCATTATTGTTTACCGATGAGCAAAAATTGAAGAAATTGTTTTGAATTATACATTTTGTTTTGGGACACTGGATAACTGATTCACCCCCCTCTCAATTATTATATCAATTGGTATCAGAGATTTGTTGCTTGGAATAGAGTTTTAAGGACTTGAGCATAAAGGTCTCAAGATGTATAAGAGGGAAGTACCGAAATTGAATAAAGAGAACTTCATATTATGGCAAAGTAGAATGAAGCTGCACATATCTAGAATTGGGAACTCAGCACTAGATCTGATGGAAAATGGCTACATGCAACCACCCACTGGTCCCCTAACTGTTGATCAACTGAAGGATAAGCATGAACACAATGTTACACAATGTCCCCTAACTTGCTGCTGCCTGTACTGATGCTGAATTTGAAAATATCAAGACATGCACAACTACCAAAGGAATGTGGGATAAATTATCACAAATCTACAGTGGAGATCTGAATGTCAAAAAAGCCCGAGTTGAAAGTCTGAGAGGTAGATTTGATGATATGAGAATGAAAGAAGGTGAGAACATTGTCCAATATTCAAATAGACTCAAAGAGGTGGTACATGCTATTAGAGCATCTGATGGAGTGATTGATGATGAAATAGTGATAAGAAAGATTCTCAAAACTTTGCTACCAATTTATGCAATCAGGATTTCTACAATTCATGAAACAAGAGCTACATCCAACCTCACTCTTGACACTCTAATTGGTAAACTTACAACCTTTGAATTAAAATTTTTTGATAATAGTGTTGTTCCTTCTATTGAATCCGCTTTCATGTCTTCTCTGAAGATTGGAAAGTCTAGCAGGAATAGTAAGAATTATGATAGTGATGACAATACCAATGATGAACTTGATGAGCTTGAAGCACTTATGGCCAGAAGATTGCCCAAAGAAAAAGGAAGGTATAGAGGTAAGCTACCTTTAGAATGCTTTAATTGTAAAGAAGTCAGTCACATCACTGCTAGATTTCCACAGAAGAAAGATGATGATAGATCCAAAGACCGATCTAAAGGAAGCTATGGGAGAAGAGTCAACAGAGGTTACTGACACAACAAAAGAGACAACCGAGATGAAAAAGGCAAAAAGGTATGTTACATAGCTAAAGATATTGAAACTGAATCTAATTTTGATGATGATATAGAAGTTGTATTTGTTGCTATGAAAGATGACTCAGAAGAGGAAGAGAAACATGAAGAGACAGCACTGATCTTTAAAGTAAGTAGAAATGATACATGGATCATAGATAGTGGTTGCACACATCATATGACCGGTGATGTAGAGAAGTTTGATCATCTTGTTGAATATAATGGAGGATTTGTGAGAATGGTAAATGATGCACCTTGTATGGTAAGAGGTAAAGGCTCACTGATGATCAATGACAGACTACAATGTGAAAAAGAATACTGGGTAGATGGACTAAACTATAACTTGATAAGTGTGGCTTAGCTGAACAATTCAGGCCACCGACTGGCTTTTGAGAGAGAAAAGGTGAAGATCTATGATGATGGAGGAAGACTTGTCAAAACTGGTACACAATCCAAAGGTAATCTATTCTATCTTGATATAGATTAGTCTTCTTGTTTGTTAATAAAGGATGAAGATGCTTGGTTGTGGCATAGAAGGTTATGCCATGTGAACTTTGACAACATGATCAAGATTAGTAGAAAGAAAAGAGTTAGAGGATTGCCTAACTTGACAAAACCTAATCATGCCATGTGCCATGAATGTTAGAAAGGTAAGATGACTAAGTCTAGTTTTAAAAGAAAAGACTATTCAACAAAGAAGATACTTGAGTTGGTTCATACCAATCTATGTGGTCCTATGATAACTCGGACCTATTCTGGTGATAGATATTTTATTCTTTTTGTTGATGATTATACTAGACTGATGACTGTTATGTTCTTGAAAGAGAAATTTGAAGCTTTCAAAATGTTTAAGTGGTATAAAGCTAAGGTAGAGAAAGAAACTAGAAAAGAAATAAAATGATTAAGATCTGATAGAGGAGGTGAATTTATCTCTGATGAATTTACTAATTTTTGTAATGAGCATGGAATCAAGAGGCACGTATCTGCACTGAGAACACCTCAGCAAAATGGCATTGCTGAAAGAAGGAATGGGTCTATAATTGACTGTGCTAGAACATTGATGATACAGAAAAATGTTGCTTAGACATATTGGAGGGAAGTTGTTAGCACAATTATATATGTCCGTAACCAAGTACAACTGAAGAAGGATTCCAACCAAACACCTTATGAACTATGGTTTGGACACAAACCCACTGTAAGTTATTTTAGAATTTTTGGAAGTAAATGCTTTATTTTGAAGGATGAGAGAAGTGGAAAATTTGATTCTAAAGGAGATGAAGGAATATTTATGGGATATTCCACTACAAGTAAAGCATACAAATGTTTGAATAAGGCTACAAATAAGATTGTTGAAAGTACTAATGTTCGTGTTGATGAGTTTGATGACAAGTACATAGAGGAAAGTACAAAGGAACTTGAAGATTATAGTATATTCACTTACATTGAACATCCAGAGTATCTACCGACACCGCAAGCTGTAATAACTAGTCAGCAGGGAAACAATGTAGTACAACAGGCACCACAAACTGATGAACATGAAGAAGCTGCCAAGCAAGGAAATGACCCTGAGCAGGATGAACAAGAAAGGAGAGATCAATTCTTGGCTAGTTTTGTCAGAAGACATCATCCTAAAACACAAATCATTGGAGACAGACATGTTGGAATGCAAACCAGAAGCAAAACAAGACAAGGTACATGTCTAATTTGTGAGTTTGAATCTAAAACTGTGAAAGTTGCATTAGAGAATGAAGAATGGGTTAATGCAATGAAAGAGGAAATATAACAAATAGAAAAGAACAAAACCTGGTCCTTAGTACCCTGACCAAAAGATAAGAATATTATCGGTACTAAGTGGATATACAAGAATAAATTGAATGAAAATGGTGAAGTCACAAGAAATAAAGCTAGATTAGTATGCAAGGGATATGCACAGGAAGAAGGCATTGACTATGGTGAGACATTTGCACTTGTTGCTAGATTAGAAGGAGTTATAATGCTACTTGCATATGCTACACATAAGAAATTCAAAGTCTATCAAATGGATGTGAAGTCAGCATATTTGAATGGTATACTTGAAGAAGAAGTCTACATTGAACAACCTGAAGGATTTGTTGATTCTAAAAATAAAGACATGGTATGTAGATTACATAAAGCTTTATATGGACTAAAGCAAGCACTGAGAGCATGGTATGAAAGACTGCATACTTATTTGTTAATTATTGGATTTGTAAGAACAAGTGAAAACAACAATTTGTATGTTAAAGGTGATACTGATGATACTATTATCATTGTTGAAATATTTGTTGATGATATTATCTTTGGTGGCTCAGATCTTATCTGCAAGGCATTTGCTGATGAAATGCAAAAGGAATTTGAAATGTCTATGTTTGGAGAGATTAAGTTCTTTCTTGGACTAAAAGTGATTCAGCAGAGTGATGGCATATTCATAACACAATCTAAATACATAAAGGAAGTACTAAAGACATTTGGCATTGAAGATGCTAAACCTATGGGAACACCAATGGCTATTGGATGCAAATTGACAATGGAGGATGAAACTACTGAGGTAAATCAGACACTTTACCGATCCATGATTGGTAAGTTAATGTATGTAGTTCACAGTAGGCTAGATATAGCACATGTTGTGGGAATTGTTGCAAGATTTTCTGCTAACCCTAGAGAATCACACATGATAGCTACAAAAAGGATCTTAAGATACTTGAAGAAAATAGAGAATTATGGATTATGGTATTTTAAGGAAGGGAAGTTTGAACTGAAAGTTTACACCGATGCTGATTGGGCTGGAAATGTGGATGATAGAAAAAGCACCACCAGAGGAGCATTTTTCTTTTGTGAAAGACTTGTAACCTGGACAAGTAAAAAGCAGGCTTGTATTTCTCAGTCTATAGCTGAAGCATAGTATGTTGCTACTGCTACTAACTATTCAAACATTGCATATATTAAACAAGTGTTAGAAGAAATGAATGAGGTAATCACTGAACCGGTGATTATATATTGTGACAACACTAGTGCTATTAATATCTCAAAGAATCTCGTGATGCACTCTAAGACAAAGCATATATCTATCAAGTATCATTACTTAAGAGAACAAGTGCAAGAGAAGCAAGTAAAGTTAGAAGTTGTTACATCTAAAGAACAACTTGCTGATATTTTTACAAAGTCCCTACCGAAGGACACATTTGAATACTTGAGGACTAGACTTGGGATCCATCCCCTATCTATCAGTCACTAAGGTGATCTAGATGTTGCATTGGCCTACTTTTATCAGAAGATCATTCATGTTGATGCAGCATAGTTCACACTTTGAATCATGTTCAAGGTTGTGATTAAGTTTGAGCACTTGAACTAATGAGATATCAGTACACAGAGATACAGAGGAAGTATTGAGCACCACAGAGAGTTACTTGGCTACTACAGAGTTGATTGTTTATTTGTTTCTTTGGCATTATTGTCAAAGGGAGAGATGAAAAATATAAAAGGAATGTACAACAATGAAAGGGAGAGATGAACAATATGAAAGAGGTTGAAAGGTTTGAAAATACAAGCACTGACGAGAACTATCTAAGGGAGAGACAATCTGAATGGAACAGAAGAACTGAAAAGATTACAACTACAGAATGGTAAAGTTGTATTACTTAATGCTGGTTCAGTAATGTAGTGATTAAACATATTAAGTCTATTCGGCTTACATCATTTTTTCACAAAGTTGTGGAATGTATGTTTGGTATGTGTATGGTACATTTCATATTACTTGAGTTGCCATCAATGCCAAAGGGAGAGATTGTTGGACTACAACTGATTTGGAATCTGATTGAAGAATTTGTGATTAAAGATCACTAAGGAGTTGTTGATTAGATATGTAATATGATTAAATCAGTATTATGTTGTCATTGATGACAACTAGCTTGACAACACTTCTCTTGGAAGTCACTACACTGAGACATCTAAAGAAAAGTGGAAAAGAAATGAAGAATAGAGAAATCTACATGAGGAAAGATGTGCATGATAGATGAGGATAAGGAACACATTGAGTAACTTGTTGATGAGTCTATGACTTGATGATATTGACTTCACTATGTTGCATTCATCTATGATGAAGTATAGAGCTGAAAGACACAAAGCAGTGTTGTCGGTAAATGAAGCATTTCTAGTATACACTGATGGAGTGTAGTGTATACCGACCACAGTATTAACTGAGCAGTGTTCACCGATGCATTCTTTGTTTATCAAGGAGGACAGAATGAATTAAATGATTAGTTTAGCTGATAAGATTGATGAGCTGATAAGAGTATAACATCAAGGTAACAGATAAAGTTTGTTACATAGATCAGCGGCTGAAAAAATTTAAAGAAAATCTAACGGAGCAAATTGAAACATGTTATTGAAACAAGTACAGAGAAATTTTTATGCAGCAAAATCTATGAATGTGATTAAGCAGCAAAATCTAATGGTGGAGAAGAAAATGATTTACTCGTCTATATAAGAGAATATAATTTATTTAAGAAAAAGTGGGAAGAAGAAGAAGCTGCAGGATTATCGCATGAATAAGGTTTTCATGCATTCTGATCATACTGGTTAGTAAGAACCGAGTTGCAGAGCAATTACTGAGCTACAGAGAGCAGTTACCGACGGACAGTAAGTTGATACAGTATTGAATCTAAAGTGAATTATTGATCAGAAGGATTTGGACTAAATATTGATCTGTAATCTGCAATTGAAGTTGTATTAAAGCAGGTCATTTACTGTTACATATTTAACCATTGTATACAGTCTAAATCTCTTAACCGAGTGGACTCTAAAAATCTTATGATGTATCATTCATAAAATGAACATTGTTATCCTGTCAACCCCATAGTGAATGATGGTTGGACGATAACTTCTAGTCTAAAATCCTCTAACAAGGTCACACCTAACAGTGTGTTTGTAACCTTTAACAGGGTTGGGTCTTAACCGACTTCACTTTAAAAGAGTGAATAATTTTGGGTTGCTGGTCCCAGGTGGTTTTTCCCTTTACAAGGTTTCCACGTTAAATCTCTTGTGTTATGTGTTGATTGTGATATTTGTTTGTTATCATACTTTGCATGTTACATGTTAGATTTGATCAGTAAACTGTTATAAGTATTAGACTGGTAATCGGTAAAAGCACAGATAGTGAGAGTTATTATTGGTTACTGACGAGCAGAAATTGAAGAAATTGTTTTGAATTATACATTTTGTTTTGGGACACTGGATAACTGATTCACCCCCCTCTCAGTTATTCTAATAGTAGAAACCCCCCCATAATGCTGACAAGAGAGTAATGATAGGTACACTAAAAAGATCATCCAATATGAACTGCATGATGAAGATGAATCTAAAACATTGAAGGTGCAGAGAGAGTACAAATAAAAATAAAGATACCTGAGGCTAATGTCGTTGGAGGAACACTCACATGAAAAAAGTAGATGGAAAACATCAAACACCCCTACCACTTTATAATGGAGTGCAAGTACATAGAGCACGAACATGTGCAAAATCTCATACATGCAATAGAATCTCACTTTATCTCAGTGTGTGTGCATAAAAGAATGCTACAAAAGTGAAGTATACACTACGCAAAGAAGATCAAAGGATGCTAAAACAAAAGAATAGCCTAAGATGATTCATCCCTCAAAGGGAAGATATCCCAGGACCTGAAACATCCAAAATATTCACCAGATTGCAAAAAATGAAAAAATATGAATAAAATGTACCTGGAGTAGAATCTGGAAAAAAGACTCATAGCACTAGAAAGCTCTCAGAACAAGCTTTCAAAAAATATATCATTTTTCAAAAATAGAGTCTGGATGCACAAGATAGAGCTCCTAGAGTGCAAAAAGGAACATCTGGCTTTGACAATAGGAAAACACCATCAAAAAAGCAAAATTAGAAATTCAAACCTCCAAATCTATATAAAGCTTAGAACCAGCTTTTCGACGATATCTCTTTTGCCCGATTTTGACACTCTATGCTCAAGTTATGAGAAAAATACCAACTGTTGTGTTGGAGGGCCCAAAAATGGTGCAAATGTTGATGATGCTGCTGACATCATCAAATGACGGGCTTAAATTTGACGGCCAAATGGCCATTGCCGCTGTAATTTTTTTTTTGCAAAATTGCATGCGTGCCTTGGGATGCATGTTAGGGGCATACAAATTTTTGCATTGATTTATGTGTAGATTTTTTGCCTTGATTTGTGTGTCAGTCTGTACAAATTCCACCTCGAGAAGTGTGCCAAGTCATCTGATACCGAAGAAAATGCCCCAAAATGCAAAGTTGTCCAAATTGGACGTGCCTTATATGGAAATAGGGATTTTAGGGAGCTGTGGATGCAACCATGTGGTCAATTTGGGCTAGAAATGCTTCAAAAAATAGTGATCACCTCGAGATCTGTGTTAGGGCATATTGCAAAAAAAATTTGCCACAGACTCCAACTTTATCCAAATTGGACAAATTTTATATGGATCTGGGGGTTTTTGGACACTCTGAACGCAATCATGAGGTCTGTTTGAATCCAAGATAACTAGAAAAATATGTCCCCCTAGATTTGACATAAAACCCTCTAAAAAATGTAGATCTACTAAACATGGTCAAATCTCTCAGGAAGAGGACAGAGGCAAACAGATCTGAAGCTCTGATACCATATTGGAGTTGAAGTGTAAAAAACCCATAGCTCCCAAGAACACCTTCATGCAAACTCCTGTCACAGAAAGAGAGACAAGAAGTAAGAAGCTATGGAGGCCTGAATGCATTTATCCACGAGAGAGGAGAAATCATTCTTGATGTGCAAAAACAAAAGTTGCAATTCAATAATGGATAATCTGTTATAAAAATAAAGGAGATCAATCCTTATAAAAGGAGATCTGAAAACCTAAAAAGGTAAAACCTAGGTTTATGATTTCTAGGTTATCCTTTTAATTTTAATTGGATACTATAGTTTTCAATTTAGACCATGCTAGAAGATATGATTAATGAATAAGAAATGATATTAGGATTGCAATGGTTATACCAATTCTTAAAATTAGTATACCCTAATTCATATTATCAAACCATAGGATGACTACAATAATGCTTAATGTTATTGGTTTTATGGAGCACTGACATTGATCTTAGATGGAAGTATATGGATTGGCTATGTTCATGTTCTTTAGATATCATTATTCTCCTCGCAATGAGTAAGTATCAGAATGAAGGAGGACATTGTCAATTGGAGCTATTTTGGAAGTGAAAATTCAAAGGAAATTATCAAAGCTTCTACAGATACGATGTCTCTAAAAGATTCAAACAGGCAATGTGCCCATATGATACTGTTGTAATGAAAATTTAATTCAATAAATGAAAGAACATAAATTATCCAGATAGTGGGTATGCCCACTCAAACTATGTATGTACGATTAAAATCTCGATAAGCATCGAGTCATGGGTATGCCCACGGTGTCTTTGTATTAGTATTAGGACTTATAGTCCCAGGCACGGCTGGAGGTTTTCTCTACCCCGCTCTTTCCTACCAGCGCCTGCACTGAGCGGGGTTTTTTTGTACTTTTAGTTCTAATAATAATAAAATCCTATATGGCTTCGGCCTTTTACCAATCAAAAAAAATAATAATAATTAAAAAAGAAATTAATTATTATATGTCTAAAGTTTAGCTTAAATAGAAAGAGGTAATAAGTGACTTAGTAATTAAATCAAACATGATTTAATTAATAAGAAAACACTTTATTACTCTAACATGATCAACAATCAAAGGTCCATTAGATGGTTGAATGTAAGCATTGTCTAGGTAAAATACTGCAGATTCTCCAATTCCAGATATATGCAACCTCATTCTTCTTTTCCATGTTGAGAAGTCATCGTTGTTCAGCTTTGGCACCTCTCTTTTATACATCTTGTGATCTTTAGCTCAAGTCCTTTAAACTTTCCTTCCAAGAAAAGAATATGCTCTAATACCAATTGTTAGATAACTGAGAGGGAGGGTGAATCAATTAATTTCAGTTATCCTATAGTCCCAAACTCCCAAATTTATGTGATCAATTTTTTTCAAACAAATAATCAACTCATGGGTAAGCTATCAATAATGACTTTATGTTCATTTACCGAATATCAGTAAATTCAATACTGTGTTTACCGATTAATCCAAATATGAAATGTGTAAAGTAAAATAACAATCCAATCACATCAAATATATATAACATATAGATTTTAACATGGAAACCCTGCTAAGGGAAAAACCACCTGGGACCAATGTAAATTGGTGCAAAAGAAGATTTAGCTCTAAAGTTAAAGACTATTGGATTAACAACTTCTAGGTGATATTGGTAGAGATCAATCCTCCTTTTGACAAAATTGACAAGGCTCTTCTGGCCCAGAGCTATTATGATAATAAGGATGACTCTTGGGAGTTAACTCTGATGATGTCATCACATGGAAAAGGATTGCGGATCTGAATGAGGACACCAAATCAAAAATTAATTATGATAAAATTACTCGAAAGGAAGGAAAGATTTAATATGATTAATATTACATGCATGTGTACTTCAGTGCCTGCGGGTAGTTATTGGAAAGAGTGGAATTATGTACTCGACATTATTATCATCATTACTTCCCATGCTTTTTGGGTTACTATTTCCATCTATGGTTATATTAACAAGAAAGACAATCTCTGTAGCTATTATCAAAAAAATGGTAAGAGCAACTTGTGTCTGGTTTTCACTTTTTTCATCATGGCAGGTGATCTAAAAAGAGAGAAACCTAATAACTATCAAAGGATCAAAGGTGAATATATGGCAATGGTCTGGCCTAAGTTGAAGAAAGGTGGTGTCACCTCATATTTGGATAGACTTCATGGATTTGATAAAGCCGTCACTCAGAAAATTTTTGATGGCTGGAAAAATAAAACCATCACAATGGAAGGGAAGACCATTGATCTGTTGGTGGAGCTCATTGCTCATGTTAGTGGCATCCCTAATGAGGGTCTAAAGTTTTATAGAAACTAAAAGATCTCTGACATGGCGACCAAGAAATTCCCAAAATTTGAGAAGGAGCAGGAGGCTTTCTCTGAAGCTCGTACCAATGGATTCATCGATGTCTATAAGATAAAAGAGATTTGGCATAATATCCTTTTGGTGGTTATGGAGTATTTCACCCTTGAGGGTGGTTTAATTAGGCTCACTGACATAATTTTATGTTCCTCAATAATTTCATGTACAAGGTGTATCATCTTAAAATGGAAGTAGTTCCATGATAAAAGGGTTTAGCCCTCCAAGTAAGTGGTTTGGGGTCATCTTGAACACCTTGGATTGATCTTTGCTTTGATCTGGCTTTCTCCCCACCTTCCACTTCTTTCCTGTTTCATTCTAGGTGAAATTAGGATTAGGATCCCAAGGATTCTCCTTAATTTCCCTCTTCTGTGGCTCTATTTTCTAGGTAGGACTTATAAATAGGTCCTCTTGGCCTTCATCATAGTTATCATAGGATTTTATGCTTATCCTTGGCATTCTATCCCTATCTGATATCATTTCTAGGTCTATGGGCATCCTCGAGATCTCCTATCCTGGTTCTGATTGGATTTGGGCCCAGGGTCAAATTCAATGTTGATCCTGACTAGGTCAAGATCGAGCTCAAACCTAACTAGGTCAAGATCGAGGTCATACCTGACTAGGTTAGTCCCAACCTTGATTTTGCCCCCCTCTTTCAAGTTTCCAAATTCCTTGATTTCTGGGCATCGGGCTTTCGGGATATTTATTTTCCCACCTCCAAGTTGGCTATTTCAGGTTTCAGAATGGTAAATCCTCTAATTGCATTTAATCTAGGTATATTTTCTAAAGGTTAGGAACTAATTGGGATTTAATTCTCCAAGGTGGCCCCTCTAGAGGATTGTGCCCTAGTTCACTATAAAAGGAGGCCTCCCTCTCTCATTTCATCCATCCACTTTCATGATCAAGATACCAAGCTCTCAAGATTTTCTCAAGTTCAAGAAAGAAACCATTCAAACATTCAAGTCCTCTTCTCCATCCAAGTTCTCCATTGAAGATCAAGGATTATTCAAGATTCATCATTCAAACCCTAGATCTAGCCATGATGATGGTGTGAGCTTCCTTCAAGATCCTTTTTTCATCTTCAATATCCATTTCATTCTTCCCTCAAGGTGGATTCCAAGCATACAATCATGGAGGTTTGATTTATTATTTTGTTCAAGCTTTTATATCAATATACTTGTCTACATTCAAAATACAATTGCATATCTATTGAATTGCATAGCTTCATTGTTAGATCCTTTTCTACTACTTGCTAGCATTCCTATTTCAATTTCAATATTAAGGTTGATTCCAAACTGGGGTTTGACCAAGGCAAACCCCTCAAACAAATAACAAAAACCCTCCTTTTCTTGTAGGTACAGGTGAGGGATTTCGGATTGGAGAGCGAATTTGGATACCCTTTTCGGTGAACTTTCAAGATCTGTGAATAGAATCAGAATCGGCCTTCAAATAAAGAATGTAGTATTTGACCTTTTATGAGGGTCAAACTCAACTTGAGCTCATCTTGGAGAAATATTTCTGGGTTTTCTCTGTCTCAACATTTCCAGTCCAAAATAGGTTGCAGAATTGCCTGAAAGTACACATAGACATCAGAATTTGACATTTTCCAGATCTGCCCTAATTTGAGGTTAGTATTTGTATTTCAATTTCTTCAAATCTTAAAGACTTCAATTCAACCATAGGGTAACATAGGGTTATTCTCTCTCTCTCTCTCTCTCTCTCTCTCTCTCTCTCTCTCTCTCTCTCTCTCTTTCATATTCTCCATAGATTGATTCGATTGTGTATTAACCTTTTGGTTGATCAAATTGGATTTCTCCTTTGGGAATTTGGATTTAGGAGTGAATCTCATATTTCTCCTACATATCACACATTACAATAACAACATCCTAAATAGAGGTGATCCATTTTTACCTCTATTCATTTTGGTGAACCCGATGAGCTTACTCTCTTTCTTTTTGGTGTTAGATTTCCCTTTGTCTTATTGTGTGTGTTCACCTCCTCTATTCATTTTGGTGAACCCAACTAGCTTACTCTCTTTCTTTTTGGTGTTGGATTGCCTTGTTAGATCTATTTTATGCTCTGGCATTTCAAAATTCAAAAGTACAAAAAAATCTATATATTCAATAAATAAATAACAACATTTCTTGCATTTACTATGGAGATTGTTAAGATGTTTTGGTGCATGGTTATGTTCTTCATTACTCTTCTTTTAGCATCTCTTTATACTACCTATGATGTTTATGAGAGTATCATTCACTTCCTTATGTTGATGACCCTTCACTTTGCTCTTGCCTATGCTTTTGTGAAGTTGACCGACACTAGTCTGCCTACATTTAAAACTTTTCTTAGGGATTTATGTGGTAACCTTATTCATCTGTTAGATTATGTGAAGAATTTGTTAGATTACACATCATCTCCTAATCTTCCTAATCCTAATCCTATCAATCTTAATCCTAATCCTATCAATCCTAACCTATACCTAATTCTCCATCTGTTAATCCTCGCTCTTCCCATACTTATGATGGGATTCAAGCTATAGTTCAGGATGTGGATGTGAAAGATTTCTTTGATTTACCTTCTCCTACTATTCATGATGACATTAAAGGAAAGGGTACAAAAACCTCTTTAAAACCTATTATCCCACCTTATACAACCTTTACTCATGAACATGATAAACAATCACCTCCTATAGAAGCTTTACATAATATGTACACTACTGGATATAATATGGTGACTAAAAAAGTTTATAAAGGTTTAGGGCTAGGAGTTAATGAGCATGGTAATAGGTTTCCAGTTCATATCCCACCTAAACTGGATATGTATGGTGTTGGTTGTTCAAAGTCTCAAGTTAAGGTAGGTAATGCTAATCATCATCCTCCTCTTCACATTCTTCTCCCCACACCTATATTAGATAACTCTACTACTCGTTAAGAAATTGCTAAGAAGGTATACGTTGAGCTAATGAATTACAAAAAATAAATCTTTAGACCTATGCTGATAGATGCTCTTTAAAAATATAAATGTCCTTTTCATTATAGTAAAAAACATTTACTTGTTGATTGTAAACATTTCAAGATATATGTTAGAGAATGAGTTGCTTTAAGAATTCTATCTCACTCTCGTACAGTTTTACAATTCCTTCATAATTTTGATATAGGGGATTCCCCTCCTTTAGATATAATGTAAATGTTCTTCTCCTCTTGTCTCATGACTGGGGGGCAAGAGGTGTATTTTCATCTAGTCTCCTAGGATCCATTAGGTCTTTTATTAGGGCTTAATTGGTATTCTTTCTCTCCTCTTTTTCTATGGCTTTGCATTATGTTTTTAATCATCCATAGAATCTATATTTTTTGTTCAAGATATCTTTTCTCAAACATTTGTTTTGTGAAGGTATCCCTTGTCTCTATCTTTGGGGGGCAAGGTACCTCTTTTTTTTTCTCGTTGTCTAGGAACTTCTTTCCTTAGCTTAGTGGTATTTGTTTATATTGCAATATTATTTCAACATATTGACAAATGTTTTGACTATGGATAACCTTCTTATATGAGAATTTTTTGTCCTAAGTCATCACTTCTTCTCTATTTTGTAAATTATGTTCTTTATAAACTCTCACCCGTCTTTTGTGTTAGATTTGTTTCCCTCATTTCAAAGATTCCTCTTCTTCTTGTTTCCAGGGGGCTTGATGATTGAATCTTTGTTCCCTCCTTTTTGAAAGTTGATATTTTACCTAAAGCACTCCTCTATGGTGGGGTTCTTGTTGATAAGATCTCTTTCTTTGAGGATCCTTTTCCATGAGTGACATATTATTTTCATGATTATCTATACTCTTGGATGTAGAGATCAATATCCCTCGCTAAGAATATGGTATACATTGTTGCTAAATAGGATATCTCCTTGCATTGTGAAGCAGGTATCCTCTTTCATCTTTTTCCTACACTTGGGGGGCAAGGATGCCATCTCCTTCTTTTCTGTCTTTGCAGGATTCACCTCTTTCCTTGGTTAAGCAGTATTTATCTATTATGTGACATCCAATCATACATGAAAATTTTGGTTTGCATTGATGACCTACGTCCTTGATAACAACCTCTTTTGTTGTTTGACATTGGGTTTCCATGGTTGATATATCTCTCACCTTGGAAACTGAATTTTATGCTATCCCTCATAAGGGTTACTTTCTTTTCACTTCTTGCATGATATCTCTTTACATTCGTCCCTTCCATGGCCTCATAGGAGCTGTGACCTTCTTGGCTTGGACTAGGTGTTGATTGAGGATATTGTCTTGATGCTAAAGAAGTCTTTATCCTTGTTCTTTTCTTTCCTTAATATGTCAAAATAGTATGTTTTTTCCATTTAAGGAGGGGGGCATATATAGGGCCTCCCTTGTAGTATAGTTTTTTTATTTTTACATGCTAAATCTTAGAAGGTAATGCACATAAGTTGCTAAATCCTGAAAAGACATGCATTTATATGCTAAATCTTTCGAAGGTAATGGACATAAGTTGCTAAATCCTGAGGAGACACGCATTTTTTAAGTTTTTCAATATGCTAAATCTTCTAAAGGTAATGCACATAAGTTGCTAAATCCTGAAAGGACACGCATTTCCAATTTCAAATATGCTAAATCTTAGAAAGTAATGCACACAAGTTGCTGAATCCTGAAAAGACACACCTATATGCTAAATCTTTCGAGGGTGATGCACATAAGTTGCTAAATCCTAAGGAGACACACATTTCATATTCATAGTGATACAAGAAGGTGGATCTATGGGTATTTCAGAAGTCGTCAGAAGATGCATTACAATTGCAAGCATAGTTTATGGGTGAACCTATTGGGCTCTCCCTCCAAGGTGATTCACGGTAAGGTGGGCATCTTACTAGGAGAGGTAATCACTTTCTCCTTTCTCTCTTTTCTCTTTCATGCTAATAGGATGGGATCATGAAGCTATGTTATTTATAGTGTTGTTCTTGTCTTTCTTATGTAAACATTTATGCTTTTATGATAGTTTTCCAAATATGATATTAGTATAAGAAATATTTCTTAGCAAGGTTTCTTATGCTAGTTGATTTGGGTTTGTTTTAATACTAACCCCTTTTGTGTCCTTTTGTCTATCTCACCCTCGTGTGTGTACGTTGAGTTAGAATCCTTGGTTTAGGGGCTAGTGTTCTTGACTAAGTGTCATTTTATCTCATTTTGAATCCACTTGGATCTTCTTTTTCTTCTCCTTTACCAAGAGTTTGCGTCGAGTCCATACTCTTGCTAAAGTGGGGGCTTAATGTATCATCTTAAAATGGAAGCACTTCCATGATAAGAGCATGTAGCCCTCCAAGTAAGTGGTTTGGGGTCATCTTGAACACCTTGGATTGATCTTTGCTTTGATCTAGCTTTCTCCCCACCTTCCACTTCTTTCCTTTTTCATTCTAGGTGAAATTAGGGTTACGATCCAGAGTATTCTCCTTAATTTCCCTCTTTCATGGCTCTATTTTCTAGGTAGGACTTAGAAATAGTTCCTCCTAGCCTTCATCACAATTATCATAGGA
Organism: Chamaecyparis obtusa; assembly: GCA_027943335.1. Taxonomy (NCBI): domain Eukaryota; kingdom Viridiplantae; phylum Streptophyta; class Pinopsida; order Cupressales; family Cupressaceae; genus Chamaecyparis; species Chamaecyparis obtusa. The sequence goes on along the minus strand of BSBK01001458.1, from coordinate 1,553,703 downwards.
TTTTATGCTTATCCCTGGCATTATGTCCCTGTCTGATATCATTTCTAGGTCTCTGGGCATCCTTGGGACCTCCTGTCCTGGTTCTGACTGGATTTGGGCCCAGGGTCAAATTCAAGGTTGATCCTGACTAGGTCAAGATCAAGCTCAAATCTGACTAGGTCAGGATCAAGGTCATACCTAACTAGGTTAGTCCCAACCTTGATTTTTCCCCCCTCTTTCAAGTTTCCAAATTCCCTGATTTTCGGGCATCGGGCTTTCGGGATATTTATTTTCCCACCTCCGGGTTGGCTATTTCAGGTTTCAGAATGGTAAATCCTATAATTGCATTTAATCTAGGTATATTTTCTAAAGGTTAGGACCTAATTGGGATTTAATTATCCAAGGTGGCCCCTCTAGAGGATTGTGCCCTAGTTCACTATAAAAGGAGGCCTTCCTCTCTCATTTCATCCATCCACTTTCATGATCAAGATACCAAGCTCTCAAGATTTTCTCAAGTTCAAGAAAGAAACCATTCAAACATTCAAGTCCTCTTCTCCATCCAAGTTCTCCATTGAAGATCAAGGATTCAAGCATTCAAGCCATTGAAGGGATTTGGTTCAAGCATTCAAGATTCATCATTCAAACCCTAGATCTAGCCATCATGATGCTGTGATCTTCCTTCAAGATCCTTTGTTCATCTTCAATATCCTTTTCATTCTTCCCTCAAGGTGGATTCCAACCATACAATCATGGAGGTTTGATTTATTGTTTTGTTCAAGTTTTCATATCAATATACTTTTTTACATTCAAAATACAATTGCATATCTATTGAATTGCATAGCTTCATTGTTAGATCCTTTTCTACTACTTGCTAGCATTCCTATTTCAATTTCAATATTAAGGTTGATTTCAAACCAGGGTTTGACCAAGGCAAACCCCTTAAACAAACAACAAAAACCCTCCTTTTCTTATAGGTACAGGTGTGGGATTTCAGATCGGAGAGCGAATTTGGATACCCTTTTCGGCGAACTTCTGAGATCTGTGAACAGAATCAGAATTGGCCTTCAAATAAAGAATGTAGTATTTGACCTTTTATGAGGGTCAAACTCGACCTAAGCTCATCTTGGAGAAATATTTCTGGGTTTTCTCTATCTCAGCATTTCTAGTCCAAAACAGGTTGCAGAATTGCCCGAAAGTACACACAAACATCAGAATTTGACATTTTTCAGATCTGCCCTAATTTGAGGTTAGTATTTGTATTTCAATTTCTTCAAATCTTAAAGACTTCAATTCAACCATAGAGAAACATAGGGTTATTCTCTCTCTTTCATATTCTCCATAGATTGATTCGATTGTGTATTAACCTTTTGGTTGATCAAATTGGATTTCTCCTTTGGAAATTTGGATTTAGGAGTGAATCTCATATTCCCCCATACATTTACACACATACAACATTTGAATAGGTGTGATGCCATTTTACCTCTATTCACAAGGACACTATCAATATTCCTTATTATCTTCATAGCTCTTTAATTAGAAGCCTAAATGAGCATAAGAAAATGTCAAAAAAGGCCATTCGGCATGAGGGGTTGATCTTGTTAATTTATGAACACATAAGGAATACTATCCCTAACCCTACTGTCCCTACTCCAATTATGGGGAAGGGTAAACTAAATATCACTACTCCCTCTGGTGGGTCTGGTAAATGGAAGGCTGAAGGGGATATTGGTAGCAATTCAAAGAAAATCAGTATTGCAAAGAACGAAGCTACCGAGTGCAGTTATGAGGAGGAAAATGTGATAGATGATTTTGAGGAGAAGGATGTTTTTGATACCCAAAATTCACAAAACCATAACAGGGAAGAGGAGGATAGTGAGGACTCCTAGGATAATGCCAATCCTTAGGATTTGGGCAGAAATGACAATAATAACAATGAGGGGTCTGCTAAAAATGTTGAGCCAGAAACTGAGACTATAGATAAAATTGATGATAGTTCCCAGCAGAAGGATATTAATGCCACCCAAAATAGGGAGATTGACACTGCTTCTAAGAATACTGAGAAGGAGGATAAGGATGGAAGGAGGACATGGTCAATTTGGAAGGTAAGTCCACAAATGTTTTAAATTTTGAAGAAGCTCTAGCTCATAATTATCAAAGCCTTGAAGATTTGGTTGATACAACTATCCACTATTCCAAGAAGCATAACTCTGACATGGATTTTCAAAAATAGGAGGTGCCCATTATTGATGACTTTGTGGCTGGTATGAGGCATGATGTGCCTATTTCTCAAGATACCTAGGAGAACATTCATGCTGATAGCAAGGATTCTAATGAAAGAAGGGTCAAAGAGTCCTCTATTAAGCTGATCTTTGAGAATTTCGATGACCAAGAGGAAGTCACCATCGATGCCCTATAGATGGCTAAAGCTAAAGCCTTATACTCCTTCAGATTCAATAAGTGGTGCTTCCATGAGATTAAAAGGCTTAATCTTAAATGCAGGAAACTTGAGGCTATGAATGCTAGCCTTCAAGAGAAATTGGATACCTATCTCAATGAGGGAAGTATTAACCCTAAATCTGCTATTTCTAAGGTTCAAAAAGAATGGACAACATGGAGAGCAGAATCATTGACATTCTCTAGCATAGAAAGGACAACATGAAAGCTTCCATCATAAATCTCAAAGCCCTGGTCAACATGCTGGACAACGGCCCTGAGGAGGAAAGTGAACACAAGAATGACTTTGTGGAGGCTATTGGAGGGCTAGTTCCAGAACCTGTGCGAACACTAAGAAGAGGTCCCCTTCTATGAAGAAAAATGTTGAAGAACTGGAGCAGGTCATCGGAAGGATGGACAATGTTCAGGCCAAAATGGATAAGACTCTGGATGAGAAAGCCAGGGTTATGTATTCTGTCAATTAAGTTGGTTCATGTGCTATTTTTTTGTCTGTACGACTGGTTTTTATTGCTTCCTAGTGCTTTGATGCCCTTGTAGCCCTTCTTAGGGAAATTCCTTGTTGTTGTCTTTTTTTGATGTTGTTACTCCTTTCGATCTTCCACTTTTGGATTTGTAAAGGGTTTTGAGTCCCCTTCAAAACCTATTTTTTCTAGTAATCAGAACACTATTGTCATGATTATTGAACTCATATGTAGTCAATATACTAATTATATTATCAAGTGTAATATGATTACTAGGAGTTGATCTCATTTCATGAATTGCAGAAACTCTAATAGCATAGGCAGGTAACAAGGTTCTAATAATTTTACTTACCATAGTGTCTTCATCAATAATTCCACCTACTCCTCGGACAGCATTCACAACCTCCTTGACTTGATTACTATTCTAAGATATATTCTCTCCTTTCATTCTCATGTCATCAAACTTTCCTCTAAGACTTTCAGCTTTAGCCCTTAGCACATTCACATTTCCTCCATGAACTAGTGCAAGTTTGTCCCACATCTGTTTAGCAGTTGTACATGTCTTAACATCTTCAAATTTGACACTTGATAAGGAAGAAGAAAGCTCTATCATCGTAGCATTGTGTTCTTGTCTTTCTCTCATCTAATCAACATTCAAAGGTCCAGAGGGTAAGATAAACTCATTTTCCAAGTAGTATGTAGTATACTCACCAATCCCTGATAGATACAATTTCATTCTACTTTGCTATGCCGAGAAGTTGTCTTTGTTCAGCTTTGGAACCTCTCTCTTATACATCTTGTGATCTTTAGCTTAAGTCCTTCAAACTTTCCTTCAAGCACTCTATGCTCTGATACCAATTGTTAGATAACTGAGAGGGGGGTGAATCAGTTAAGTCTAGTTATCCTACAATCTCAAACACTCTCTGATGTATAAAAAAAATCTTTCAACTTATTTAATCAACTCAGTAATATATCTACTATTCCTTTCTATTCATCTACCAATTTTAAGTAAATTAACTAATGTATTTACCAATCAATCTAGTTATAGTAATTTGTAAAGTAAAATATCAATTCATCACATCCATACACATATAACACTTTGATTTTTAAAGTGGAAACCCTTTTAGGGAAAAAACCACATGGGACCAGTAACCGAAAATAATTCTCTTTTGAAGTGAGCTTGGTTAAGAGCCAACCCTATTAAACGTTACAAAATACATTGTAAGGTGTGACTTGGTTAGAGGATTTATCACTAACAATTCTCCCTTGACCAAATATTCACTATGGGGTCAACAAGAAAACAATCAACATTCATTGAATGTCATATTAAAACATAAAGACAGTTAAGTCCCACTCGGTTAAGAGATTTATTTGTAGCAATGGTTAAATTGTTACAGTAATGATCTTACTCAAATACAACTTATTTTGCAGATTTTCAGATCTATGCTAAGCTCAAAAATACCTCTGATCAATAATCAATTCAATCTCTTTGTTTCCTCCAACTTCGTTATGCTTGGTAATTATTTTCTCTGACGCTCAGTGTTATCTATAGAATTGCTCGGTTCTATCTTCAACGAGTTTGATCATCTACGCATGAATTCAATCTTTTTACACAAATTCTCTTACAACAAACTCAGTAATGAATCTCTCGTCTCTTTATATAGACATCATAAACTATTTTATTTTTATCCATAGATTTTGCCTCTTAATCTTCATCATTGATTTTTTTGCTTTAACCTTCCTCAGTAGTTGTGTCAATAACACGTTTCATTCTCCTTCATCTGATCATCCTTGAATATTGTTAGTACCATATCCATATCTTTCTCATCCATCTCATCTTCATGTAGATATCACATTCCTTCACCATTATTTCTTTCTTAAGATGTTTTTAACCATCTTTATAAGTATAGTCAAAACTAGTTGACATCAATGACAATACATTAACTGATTTAATGTCTCACATACACAGTAGTAGCTCAATGATCATCAATCACTATCTTCAATCTCTCATTTTAAGACATTCAATCAGTTGTAGTATATATATATATATATATATATCTTCTAGTATGTGCTTAACAGAGAAAGTTATGTAGGGTGGTCTCTCTATCTGGTAATAGTGTGTTCATATCTATAGATTTCTCTAAATGTATATTGGATGTTGAGGTCTCTCCTCATTCAGTAGCTTTTCACTTGTTAATTTTTTAGTTTTTGATTGAAGCTTGAACATAACTTTCTTCTTTCTCAGACTCCACATAAATTTTAATTTTATTCATGGTTAAGATTATATATATACTGATGGATTAATTTTATTATGATTCCCCGATTCGTTGTATTTGGTGAAAAGGCCTTATTGGAATGAGTTACACACATATCCTTGCTTATTTGGTCCTGATGTCTCAGACCCTATTCTGGATTGTGATCTTTAAAGAAATGATCAGATCCTCCCTTTTGACTCGGGATTATTGGTTAAGATTGACATATACTTCAAGTTTTAATTTGGTATTATTCATCCTAACTAGCTTTTTGATTGTCATGATTACGATCTTCTAACATATATAATTTTTTTCATATTTAGAGAGAAGCACTGGAATGATAAATTCGGGCACACACAATATTGTTAAGCTTTTAGTCATTTGAATGTTCCTGCTTTTTCATGACGGTTTACTAATATTTGATCCTAGTAAAAAAGGAACAAGAGTGTGTTCAAGTTGTAGGATTAAACAAGAATATCAACAAGCAAGAGCATTAAATATATCCTCTAGGCGGTCTCCTCTCCAGAAGCCCATTTATATATTAAAGAAACGGTGATATGATCCGGGAATGGATCAACATTTTTTGTACTATGTCATACACATTGTTTGTAAACTAAGCCATATCCCCAGATTGGCTTTAGAGGATTGTTACTTCTTCATGTACTGTAAGATTGTACTATGTATCATTTTTTGGACTGCATAGTCTTGGACAATACCAAAGGTTTTTCTTTCCTTCATTCTTTTCCTCTGATACTTGTATTGAACGGAGGTGTAAAACCTTTTTTTATTAATAATAACTACTTAAGACTCCAACCTATTAAAAAACCAGAAAAAAATAAAAATAAAAAAAAATAAGGGATCACCTTATGATTCATCTCCAATTCAACTCAAATGTTCCTTACCATAAATATATGAAGAAATGAGATCACTTATACAAAAGTTTACGTGCATGACTTCATTTATTTGTGTGACTAGAAGTAGAGTTTTTTGGGGGGACTTCTAAAATGATTTATGTGACACAAATTCAAAACAAAATTTAATCATATCCCTCATCTTGCTCATTATGAGCAATTACTCTTCCACCAATCTTGTGCATAAATGATCGTGAGTGGCTACAACTGAGATTTCATTTCTTAATGAATTTTACACCTCAGTCCTTACAATAATGAGGCTAAAAGAGACGTTGCATTTGACTTGGGGGACTTGAAATTGGGCTCCACATTATATGCACATTAATTAATGAATGATAGAGATATGTAGCAATTTTATTTTATTGCCAATAGTTGAATGATATGATAGACAAGAGTGCACTAAAGTCCACTATGACTGTAAACAATGTGATTTGGAAGGTACAAAATTAAAGGGAATTGAATAAGATTATGTGAGTGCTAAATTAACTTGTATTTTTGGTCCATGGTGGCAATTGGAGGAACAAAATAATAAAAAATGAGAGTATTTAAGGAAGTAAATGCCTTTGAAAAGGTATAACTGTACCCAAGTTAATGTTAATGTCATAAATTTCTTTCACTTTCTACAAGTAAGGTCGCAAAAAACATTGACCATGTTCCCGTGGCAAAATTGACGTTGATATTAAAGATTGATTTGATAATTGACATTGACTTTTTTTTTTTTTTTTAAATTACATATTGATTCTAAGTTGATATTAATTAGGATACTTTCCTTCGAAATGAGATTGAAGTGATAATGAAATTATATTCAAGCGATTTTAAAATTATTAAATTCTATAATGATTAGCTGAAGAATCTTTTTATTAAATCAATAAAGTGTATTTATGAAGGTTTAGATCGAATTTTTTATTTGTATTCAAATATTAGGATTACTTATTAATCTCAAAAAACTTCTCTCAAATGTCGTTTAAAGTAGTTTGCTTCCATGATTAAGATTTTAGTATCTTTAATATAATTGTCGAAATCATACATAAATATTAGCGTTGTTTCAATAAAAAATAAACATCAATGAATTTTTATTGTATGTATAATTTGTGTTTTAATAATTTGATTGGTTGACTTTCTCATATGATTTAGTTTTGAACATATAGTTTATCTTTCTTTTATTATAAATTTTCATATCTGATATTTCTAACTCCATATTATTGATAGTTAAATTCACGCACTCAATAAACACGTGGTGGAATTGTTCCAAATATTGTTATTGATTGTGATATTGCTATCAAGATTCAACTATGTAATTTTTTGAGTCAAACTCACTGAACACTGAACTAAGTTTCATGAGTAGTGGTTCACAAGAACCCATCTCTCATGAAAATGAATGGAACACTTAACACTCATTGCATCTAGATGATGCTCACAGAGGTGAAGCACCAGGACTTCTTGGGAGGTCACCCATCCCAGTACTACTTCCTGGGAGTTTCTTCCATGGTTAAGCTCACTTTTCTTGCAATCCTATTGGCAAAACATTTAGGAAGTGTTGTTCCTTATGAACCATTCATTAGAAATCCCCTTAAGCATATCAATTGATAACTAGGAGATAATTTCCACAACAAGTCAAATTGTTATATTTCTATTAGGATTTAAGTGTGTAGTTTTTTGAGTCAAACTCAATGAACCAAGCTTCATGAGTAGTGGTTCACAAGAACCTATCTCTCATGAGAATGAATGGAACACTTATCACTCATTGCATCTAGGTGATGCTCACAGAGGTGAAGCACCAAGGATTCTTGGGAGGTCACTCATCCCAGTACTACTCTAGCTCAAGTGCACTTAACTATGAAGTTTCCTCCATGGTTAAACCCACTTTTCTTGCAACTGTTAGTGTCAAGCAACACTGAGAGGGGGGCGGGGGTGAATTAGTGTTGCATCGCTTTTAAACCAATTGATTAATTTGCAACTTAACCATAAGCATATGGAACATATAGTAATATAGGAAAGTAAAGCATAAAACAATAAAGAACTCATAACACCATGATTTTGTTCTCTAGGAAACCTTGGCCAAGGGAAAACCCTAGTGGGGATTGTACCCACAAGATAATGCACTAATCTAAAAGTTCTCTGTTAAGAGGTCTAACCCTGTTAAGAGTTGTTACATAGCATTTAGTACATATGTCCCTGTTAAAGGACTAGACCTTTTAGAGGTATTTGACCCCGTTAAGAGTCAATAACAAAAGTACCACACTTTCTTGAGAATGAAGCTTAAATCCACCTTCTAGACTCACTATCCAGTTAGAAAGAGTCTATTACAAAAATATAGAACTATACATGACCATCACAATGTCTGATTAGTTCACAATGAAGCTCGCATATGATTTGATCCAACATCAAGTGTGCACATCATACACCACACATATCATAAATCACTTCATTCTTTCTTGCATGCAAAACAAATCTTTCCTTTATACCCTTCAATATTCTTTATTCAACCGGCTTGCAAATCATTCCATAAAACATGTAGCACAAACTCTAATAATAAAAATAATATCATGCTATCCAAGGGTTAACATCTAGGATCTCATCCATACATTTCCAAGCAATTGAATTGTGCAAACAATTCAATTTGCTAGGCCAATTCGCTCGATCACTTGAAACTATTTTGAACAACTGTTATATTGTGCTAGTTTCACTTCGTTCAATCATAACACATACCAATCATCATATAAGAATACAAAATCACTCTAGAAGTATATATACAGTGTATATTCTATATTTCCAAACTTGTAGCCATATCTGATATTATTTTTATTGTCATTAACCAAAACTATCCAACTATTCCTTGTGATTCCATCCTAGACTTAGACATTTTTCACTTTACTATCTCACCACAATGTATCTCCAAAATTAGCACCCATACCAAAGAGGTATGTTTCCATCAATGAAAACATTTTTATGGTCGCTCATCATCCACTTGCCAAAAATATCCCCCTTTGGCATTGATGGCAACACTTAGTGAAAAATGGCCAAGTGTCCAATGCAAAAAACAAAACTCTCTATAGAGATGATCTTTACATTTCTCCCCCTTAGCATATACTTTATATACATAGACTTCTACTACATTTTTCACTTTATCTCTCCCCCATTGACATCAATGTAAAAGGAAAGCTACAAAAGGAAACTAACTAACTATATATATATATATATATATATATATATATATATATATATATATATGTATATATATATATATATATGTATATATATATATATATATATATATATATATATATATATATATATGTATATATATATATATGTATATATATATGTATCTATAGATACATACATATATATATAGATACATATATATATAGATACATATACATACATATATATAGATGTATATATATATATATATATATATATATATATATATATATATATATATATATATATATATATATATATAGATATATATATATCTATATATATGTATATAGATATATATATGTATATATATATATATAGATACATATATATACATATACATACATATATATATACATATATATATATATATATATAGATATATATAGATGTATATATATATATATATATATATATATATATATATATATATATGTATATATATATACATCTATATATATCTATATATATATATATATATGTATATATATATCTATATCTATGTGTGTGTGTGTATATATATATATATGCCAAAAATATGCACAACAAAAAACTAATCTATACCATGAGAAGAATGTCTACAAAATTTACCTTTAGGGTATGAAGGTTTGTATCCCATGATTTCTTCAATGATTTTGTAACTTGAATCTCTCCACATAAAACATAAGTTGCAGTCCCAGTTGCCTCCAAATAAGTTGGACCAAAAAATGCATATGATTTATTTGCCAACTCTAACACTTCAAGATTATTATGCATCACTTCAATTTTAGTGGTAAGGATACTCCTTAACTCTTCAAATCTCTTCTTCCTTCTCCCTTTGTCAATCTTGAGTGAGTTGATCTTGTTCATTAATCGAGACACTTCCTTATCGAAATCTTATATAGCTTGGCTAGATGAGATATAGTCATTGGCTAGCTTCTCCAAGGTTTATTCACTTTATTTTATTTTTTTCTCCAAGTTTGCCACATGCTTGGCTAATCGCACACACTGAATATGTATCTTCTTGCCCTATTCTATGCATTCCTTTGAATTCTTTATGTGCCTATCCAGTAGCTTCTGATCTTCAGTGATAAACTTGCATACTTCAGTAAATCTCTTCATCTTGTACTCTTTTGTTGCCTTCACTTCTGCCACAAGCTCACCAAATTTGAAATGAGCATCAAAATCATCAAGAACTTTATCAATAATATCTATTGTATCTCTCCCTTGGAATACATAAGTAATAGGGAGAAATTTATTGAAGGTATCCAAGGTCCTTCCCAAATCCTAGTTTTGTTCTCAATTTTCTTTTTTGATCTTTCTTTCGCCTTGAAAAAGGACATCAATGACGGATTCGTCAACTGATCTTCATCATATGTTTCTAAATCACCTTCATTGGCTAATGCTTTCCCTAAGTCACTTGCCAACAATGGTTTTGTAACTAAATTCATGTTGGGAGTCTGATCTACAGTTGTATGCACCCTAAAATGGTCGCCTAGACTATGGGCCCCCATTCTTCAATTTATCAAATGATAGAATCAATTTATCAATTTCCTGAATCAATGCCTTGTAATCTTTCAATTTAAATCAATTTCCTTGATCAAATCGTAATTAATTCAAATATTTCAATATTTTCTAAGGTTTGATCATTTTATCCTCAGTTTTATTTAATTAAGAGAACATGCTCCCTTTTAATTAAATTAAAAAAAAATCTTTTAAATAAATAATAAAATCCACCTTATCCTATGTGTGCACATGAAAAAGGAATTTATAAATTTAAAATAAAAAGAAAAAGACTTTTTGTCTACACATTAAATGCACACTTTCCAAGATAAGTGGAATCTCCTTTTGTCTCTTAATCTCTTCCACACATCTTTTTGCCTCTTAACCATGTCCATTGATTTTGCCTCTTGAGAATCTTGTGCACCAAAGTCAAAATGAGAATTTTTCTCCACCCTTGGATTTTGCCTCTTAATCTCTACCATTCATTGCTCTTTAAAAGGAGCCCTCTCCTTCTCATTTTAGGGATCCAGATTTTATGTTATTTTTATGTTGCAGGTTTGGAGAACGATTTTGGAGGAGGTTGAGCACTTGAGCTTGAACATTGCAACTTCTCTTTTCTTGTCTTCTTCTCTCATGCCTTCATGGAAATCCATTTAGATTACTCGTGCACTTGCATGGTAGATTAGATTCACATTTCATTTCATAGAATAATCTTGCATGTGTATTTCCTTTCATACATTAGTTTGCTTTCATGCATTGTTATCATATAGAATAGATTCCATTTTCATTCGCATGCATATTTGATGATCATGGAGACTAGCATTCTTGTTTTTCCTCTTTGAATCTCTCATTTTATGGTGTACTTGCATGGGTGCCAAAAATGTGTGCTAAAATGTTGACACACTTCTATGAGTCATTATATCCAAGATTTCTCAAGAATGAGGTCTCAAATGGCGAGCTTAGCATCTCAAAAGTTTGGTTTGATCCCAAGAGCAACCTTAGTGAGTTGAGTACACCCTTAGCATCTTCTCACTCGGACATGGATATGAATTACACAATGACTGGACGAGAGAGGGAAGAAATGGATAAAAGCCTTGATGACATATTTGAAAAACATAGAGGTACCCTTTTGTTTGGAAGTTCCTCTCATGAAAATCGAGCAGTCTCACCCCTTATCTCAACTAGATATTTGGATGCACACCAAAGGGCTGAAAGGGATAAGAGGCAAGCCTATCAAGAAGAGAAATCACAACATGAAAACCAATATGATGAACCCTATAACACTCGTGTGAATGCAACATACACCAATTACTTGTTTAGGAATTCAAGACCAAGTTCACCACTCAAAGCACCTTCAAGATACACAAGTGAAATACTTAAGAGAATTGAGCGTAAAAGAAAGCCTTCCTAGATGAACAAGCTGAAAAGGAAGAGCAATTTAGACTCCTAGATGCAGAGAGACAAACCTTGTTGGAGATAGAAAGGAGAGCCTTCTAGGAAGAGAAAGATAGACTCTTGGCTCAACAACTTAATAATCAATTTAACAACATGCATGTTGGTGGTGGAAACAACTCTCCTCCATCCACCCCTTCTAAGACTCCATGAAGTGGAAGACATTCAAGAACACCTTCATGATCTCCTAGTCCTAGAGGAAGAAGGGCTTCATGACATGATCATTACTGGAGATGAACACCTCTTAGGAACTCAAGACAACCTTCACAACGTGCTCACCATGGTTCACAATATGGGGGTAGTAACTCAATTTTTGACCTCAAATCCCAAGACTTCATGAAGATACAACAAGAACGACTCTTTCTGTAGTATGTGGAGAGATACTTAGAGAAAAACAAAAACAAGTTCCTAGAGAGTTTAATCAACAAGGGTGCTAGAGTCCCCTACAACTTTGATGTGGACAAGAAGATTAAGAATCAAGGTCCATCTCAAGAGGAAGAGATCAAACAAATTAAGAGTATGATGGAAAAGATGTTGGCACCTAAGAGTTAATTCTCACTTGATTCAATTTTTCCTAATCTTTTTGACAAAAGTGTTAACATAAAATACTTTCCTAGAAAGGATGAGATTCCTCAATATGACAAGTATGATGGGAATGGAGATCCACATGATCACGTGCATCAATTCTACACCATGAGTTTTGAGTTCCATCAAGATGACTTGTACCTCATGAGATTGTTCCCAAGGAGTCTTAAGGGTCAAGAGATGGAATGGTTCACCAACATAACTCCCCTCGTTAAGAATTTCAAAGAGCTCATCTATAGATTTGTCCAACACTTTGCATACAACCTTTCAAGATCTATCACCATGTTGGACTTATGCAACTTAAAGAAAAATCAAGGGGAATCCTTTGTCACTTTCTTTCAAAGGTGGAGATGACAATGCTCTTGCTACCCTAGGACCATCCCTGAAAAATGAGAAGATTGACATCCTTGTTAGCAACTTGGTTCCCAAAATGCGGTATGAAGTTAGGAAGATGGTTTTTTATTCCTTTGACACCATGTTTGAAACTGCATGTAGGATTGAGGATGTTTTGAGAGAACAAGGAATTTTGACCAAACATGGAAACAACAACAACAATAATAATGGTCAAAATAACAACAACCCTAACAAAGATAAAGGAAAGAACTCACATTGGAATAAGAACAAACAAGTGGTCAATGATGGAGTTTTGGACTCCTCCAATCCCATAGATCAAGTTGTTTTACACTTGTCTAGTGTTGTTCAAGCCATGAAACTCAATGCATCTAATCAACAAGAGCACAAGCTAAGATATCAAGATAAGCCTAGGAAAGAGAGATGTCAGTTTTCAAAACTTGGTGATTCATATGAGGATGTCTTGAAAACACTCATTTCCAACAACCTTGTACATCCTGAAGATCCCGTAAAGCATTATATAGCTGATGTTAAGCCACATTGGTGGGATGAGAAAGCCTTTTGCAAGTTTCACAATGGCATTGGACATGATATTGACAATTGCTGGAAACTCAAACATATCATCCAAGATCTCATTGAGAATGGAAAACTTAAGGTAGATGGATTAAACACCAACACCGATCATAAGGCATTCAAAGAACCTTTACCAAAGTATGAGAAGGGGGAAACCTCTAAACCTAAGAATGGCAGGGCTGAGGTCAATTACACTTACACAGATGTAGAGAATGTTGTCAACATGCTTGAAGTTGTAGAATAGAATGTCAACATGATGAGGGATAAAGATCCCTATGGTCATGATGTAGACATGGAATCTCCTCCTATCTTTGATGAAGAACTCATCTTGGTGCTACGAGGTCCTAACTCCAGAGTGTCATCTCAAACTCTCAATGTTGTCACATGAAGTCAAGGTCCCCTTGTCATTAGAGGACCTAGTTCAAGTCAACCAAGTAAACCAAAGAAAGTGGTATCCAAGAATGTCACCTAAATACTAGAAGTCAATCCTAAGTCAAGCTATAATATTGTTGATCAATTGCAAAGAACACCAGCTTAGATTTTGATCTTTGAGCTTTTAGAGTTTTCCCCAAGACACAAGCAAGTCCTTGAGGATGCTTTGCGCATAGTGAATGTCCCCAACAACTTAGACGTTGATCAATTCCATAACATGGTTAACCATATTTCTAGCCCTCATTACCTTACCTTTTTGGAGGATGATGATAAATCTTTGAGCCACCCATACAATCTCACTCTTCATATTGAGGTCATGATCCACAAAACTTGTGTTAGGTGCGTGTTGATCGATGGGGGTGTTGGGATTAACATTTGTTCCTTGAGTGTCTTGAAGAAGTTGGGTTATTCTAAACAAGTCATAGATACCAAAAAAAAGATCACTATCAAATATTATGATGAGGCAGAAAGAAGTTCCAAGGGGTTAGTCATCCTTCCTATTAGGATTGGCCCTGTTGAAAAAGATGTTTTATTCCAAATAGTTGACATTGGCCCCCTAGCGTACAATATCTTACTCGATAGACCATGGATTCATGGTATGCAAGCATTTTCATCTACCTATCATCAGTGTGTTAAGTTCCCTTACAATGGAGTAGAGATTTGTATACCTGGGGATAACACTTTATCTGTTAACTTAGTTTCAGTGAGTGCTCATGTTCTCCTCAATAGAGAAGCAAAAGACTTCAATGCAACCTTAGCTGAATGTAAAGACAAGTTCAAGTCAGTAGACCTTAGCACGGGGGGGTATCAACTCAACTCCCTCACAAATCTACCAGTTTCACCTAGGTCTTATGGCAAGCCTTCACAAGAAATGAGACCTTCCTCTTCAACTATGACTTTATTTGGCACGTTTGTAGGGTCCTCAGTGCCTATTCAAGATGAGAAAGAAGAGATAGTTGTTAAAGACTGGATTTATAGAGAAGAGAAATACATGCACAATGAGAACTTCTCTCCCTCTCCTAAGGCTTATGGAAGAGGGTATACTTTTTTCAAACAGATGGGCTATCCTGGACATGGCCCTCATAGTCACAAATTGGATGCTAGAGCCGAACCCCTTCATCATGATCTTTTTGGATGCAAGTCTAAGAAGACGGTTGACCTAGGATTTGTGAATCACAACAAGAATACTAATCCTATCCTTGATGAGTCCGATAGTGAAGATGAACCAGAATACATACCTAATTTGACAAATCAGCAAGATATGTATGAAGATTGGGTCCCTTCCACTAATCTCCTTTGGGGAGATTCAGATAGTCCAGTTAGTCATGAGACAGTTGCAAGCTTAGAACAAGATGAATCAGATGTAGAAGATCCTATCAGAGAATGTCAATGAAAGAACCTTGTTCATTTAATGGAAAGAGAATGTATTACCCTTGATGAAATTAGAACTTCCACATCAAGATATCCTAAACCTTCATGGTGTAAACATCCTAGTTGAAGTTCGTAAACAAGTTCATATGAGTACGAATGGGAATCCTTCTTAGAGCCTTCCACAGTTGACATGGATGTTGATGTCATCTACACTTATAGTTCTCAGCCCAAGGTAGCCGATGGGTCACATGCAGGATTAGAGGATTTGAACCTACATGTTGCCTTAGTGGATGATTCTTCACTTGTT
Organism: Chamaecyparis obtusa; assembly: GCA_027943335.1. Lineage (NCBI taxonomy): Eukaryota > Viridiplantae > Streptophyta > Pinopsida > Cupressales > Cupressaceae > Chamaecyparis > Chamaecyparis obtusa. The sequence continues at coordinate 1,537,889 of BSBK01001458.1, read as the reverse complement.
AGGATGAATCCCAATTTGGGTAGCTTAGAAGGATACTTGACGGACTCTGACTCTTCGGTCACCAGAGATGATATCATTCACATCCACAACCTTGAACCAGTCATTGACTTACCTCTTGTTCATCCTGACCTCCTTGATTGGTCCCAACGCTATCAAGAACCTAAGCTCTTAACGTTTCAAAATGATTATGAGATAGCCTGTTACTTGAATTCCATTGAACCCGTAGTCTCTTCCATGAGTGGACCGACTACCAGCATGACAGAGCTAGACATCATGATGTAGGAGCATCTCGGGTCCTTAGCAATCCTATGTCACCTTAAACATATTTGAGTTTGTTTGTGTTGCTCGGTTCCTACTTTGACTAAGTTGGTTTGGTGTTGCTTATTTTCCTTTGTTTACCGGTGTTGGTTGGTTATCTCTCTAGCACTCGGTGAATTTCCCTAGCACTCGGTGATGCTTTTCTGGCACTCGATTTCCTTTCTTACCGAGTTGTTTATTTTGGATTTCTTTTGAGGCTGACTTGTGCATTTAATTTGGGTCATGGATTTAATGTTGGTATCCATCATTGGGAAGCATGTGAACCTAGATCTGGTCATTCCTTCTGTTGATTATGGATTTGAAGGCCGACTTGGTTCGGTAGCCTCTTGTATAAATGTATTTTTTTGGTTAGAGTTTAGGAGGAAATTTTTGATAGAAGATAGAAGATAGAAGTTTAGAGATTATTGATAGATCCTCGCATGTTTGAGGACTTTTGTACTTGATTGTAATATTTGGCCAAAATTGGGAAGGCCTTACAGCTAGATGTGTATGAACCAATTTGAAGATAATATATGAAAGTTCATGCATTCTCTCTCACTATTGTGTGTTGTTTCTTCTGCGTGTTGTTGAGAAAGGTGGATCTAGTTAGGGTGTTCCATTTCTGGCCCCTCTTGTCTCCCCTCTTGCGTCAGGTGGTATCAGAGCGAGGTGAGATCTAGATCTAGGTTTGTGAATCTAGATTTGAAGGTTCCTTCTTGTGAAGCCCTAGTTGAATTGTTGTGGGGTAGTAGATTGTGATCTGACCTACAATTGTAGAGGGTTTTCAAGATGGTTTGTGGGAGGCAAGATGTGGATTTAGGATTGGTAGACATGTTGAGACAACTTACTGCTAGATTAGAAGCTGTTGAAATAGCCCAGAGAAGAGGAAGACATCTTGAAGATGTTAGTGATGATGAATTAGAGATAGAACAAGGTGATGTAGAACCTACATCTATGATGGATTAGGGTGAGGAAAGATTCTTTAAGGCTTTGACAAGTCTGTAGTCTACACCACACTTTAATCCTCCTGAGTATGGTGGCAAGTTGGATTCTAATGAATTGGTGGATTGGATCACTGAGATGGAAAAGTACTTTGAGTATGAAAATGTACCTGAGAAAAAGAAGGTGAAAATTGCAAGCACAAAGTTGAAAACTCATGCATCCTTATGGTGGGAACATCTACAGCTGGACAAAAAGAGGAAAGACAAAGATAAAATCAAGGTATGAAGTAAAATGGTGAATAAATTGAAAGAAAAGTTCTTACCTTGTGATTATCAGATTAACCTAGTTAGGCGAATGAAAATTTTAAGGCAGAAAGATAGCTCGATAAAGGAATATACTAAGGAATTCTATAGATTAGATATCAAATCTGGACATGATGAAGATGATGTGGAAAGAATTGCTAGATACCTGAATGGTTTGAGAGTTTCCATCCAAGAAGAAATCAGTTTGGTCAAATTAGAGAACATTAAAGAGGCTTATCAATTTGCATTAAAAGCTGAGGAGAAATTGAATAAGAGACATGAGCAAAGACAAAGAGGTAGAGGTGGTAGATTCCCTAGAGGAAGAGGTAGATCCCATGGTGAAAACAATAGATCTGAACCAGAAAAGACAACTCTGGATAAAGGCAAGACCGAGTGGAAAGGTGAAAGTTCATCTATAGGCAAAGGTAGTAACTACTGAGGTGGTTATAATATAGGTGGTTTCTGAGGAACTTGTTACAATTGTGGAGAAGAAGGACATAGATCATTTGAGTGTACACATGCAAGTAAGAAGGCTAGTAATAGTAGAAATACTTTGGTGCAAGAAGAGTCACTGAATGAACCTGAGAAGGAAAATAACTTGATGGTAAGAAGAACACTTTGGCATGAAGGTAAAAAGGAAGATCCAGTAAGGAAAAGCTTGTTCAAGACCAAATATAGAGTTTCTTGCAAAGTTTGGAAGGTAATCATTAACAGTGATAGCTCAGAGTATCTAGCATCTGAAGAGATGGTCACAAAATTACAGTTGAAAAGGTTGGAACATCCAAAGCCCTATTTGATTTCATGTATTAAAGATGAGCATACACTCTTGGTAAGTGAACAATGTTATGTATTTGAAAATTGGAAAGTACTATGATAAGGTGTTATGTGATATCATGCCTATGGATTGTTGTCATATTTTGTTGGGTAGACCTTGGCAATATGATAGACATGCTATATATGATGGGAGCTTGCATAAGTATACAATTTGGGCTGATGGAAGAAGACAAATCTTGTTACCTTTGATGGAAGAACCTGTTAGTAATGTTTTCACATCTGTGAAAGTTTTCATGATGGAAGGAAGAAAGTTTGTTAAGGATTTAAAGAGAAATGATGTATGTTTTGTTGTGATTCCTAACAAACCGAGTAAGAAAATAGAGAATAATATCCCTAAGGAGATTGATAAGTTACTCATCGAGTACAGTGAAATTATTTTTGATAATGTACCTGATGGTTTGCCACTAAAGAGAAGCATTGATCATTGCATGGATCTCATCCCTGGAGCTAGTTTACCGAATAAGGCACCTCATTGATTGACACCTACTTGTAATACCCCAAAAATGGGCTATAGGTTCATTAACCTCCTACATCTTCAAATCAAATGAAATCGATACAAAAGTCCTAACCTAAGGCACATCTACACATCAGTTTATCAAAAACCTAATTGATTATCTTAATTCTGCATTGGGGAATATTCCTAGAAATATTCTTATTTATCATAATTATTCTTAATTTAATAATTATTTGGCAATAAATCTTATTTATCCTAAAGTTTGATTAATTGAATATTCTAAATATTTAATTAATCAAATTTAATACTGCCACTTAATTATTTAATTAGATTTAATTCTATTTATTCCTAAATTGTATTATTTAATTTTGACAATAAATCAAAATCTCCTATGACTAATTGATTAAATTCCTATTTAATTAATTAAAGTCAATTGTCAATTTTTAATAATATAATTTTAGAATAAAGTTTGATTTAATAATTGATTAACCCATAAATCAATTATTTTATTTCAAAAATTAGTTAAGTTGAGAATAAATCACTTTATTTATTAAATTAATTTATAATTAAATCATGCGCAATCAGAAAAGCAGGCAACTAGAAATTAACAATCAATTTTAAAATTGAAACTCAACATCTGATGATGAGTTGAAATTTGATCTAAACTCTATTTTGAGTAAAACTCTTCTTTTGCATGATTTTTTGTGAGTTAATTATCTCTAACTTCTTGTTAACTCAAAAATCAACTTGAGTTTATCAAGAGTGATTTATGGCTTTTCTCTTGCATCCTCAAAGCCCTGGATTTCTATAAAATCAAGGCTCAGCTCTTCATTTTTTATCAACACTTGAATTTGCACAATTACTCTGGCAAATTGGCGATTGAAGGATTGAACACTTGTGACAGGCGATTTGTGAGATCTTTCATAGTTGATCATTAGCTTTTGCATAGTTTCATATCATAGATTTCATAATCATTCATAGCATTCTTAGATTAAATTTGCATTCCATTTCATCCATATAGCTTAATTTCATATAGTTTTTCATATTATTCCATAGAAAATACAAAAATATAGCTTAATCTGTATTCATAGTCTTTCATATTTTGCATTCAAATCCTTCATTTAGGTGTTGCATTGTCACTGGTCTTGGTCTGATTTGAGAGTATCATACTCGCATCTACTAGAAGGCAGTAAATCACTTGGTTAGCATAGTTTCCATATCATTGCACAATTTTGGTTTTTTGCTAACCTCTAATGTTTTATTGAAGTGTTGTGTCTACAGCTAGGTACAAAATTCACACACACATTTCAGGCGCCCACTGTGGGGCCCTGAAATGGGTTTCCATTCAATTTCTATCAATTTCTTGTCATTTTTTGGTTAAAATTATGATCTTTTATTTTCTATTCATACATTTTTCATACAAATTTTGTCAGAAAGTCCTACTAGGAGATACCCACTGTCGTACAACAGGTGATCTTATCAAGGCTCATATCAAAAGCTGCACATTGTCATTTGGAAGCTCGACTATCATATGAGACGATACCCACTATCGTATGAGTTTCTAAACTATTGTTTGGGAGGTAACCCACTGTCGTACGAGTTGTGACTCCAGAATTCAATTGTCGTTTCAAAATTTTTGGCAGTTTTTCAGATTTGATTTCCAGATTTGGACTAACAGATAACCCTAACAATTGAAATCTTCTATTTTTTATTGATATTTTCTGATTAGAAAAAGCGTAACTAAATTTCTCAAATAGGTAAAAATCTACTAAGCGTGTTGTGAGGAATTGAGGTATTCTTCTCAAGCTGATAACATTTTGATTTGGATTAAAATGAACTCTCACGTGTCAAGCTTGTGTGACTTTTATTGCTTTCATATCACAGACTTCATTTTGGGCTATAAAATGAACATAGATTTGCTTTTTGCATATCTGTTACACATAGTAAATAGGCCCTATGAACACTATTTGTGGATGATCTCGAGAGAGTAGGCTTCTTTCGCTTGTTCATGCATGTGAAGCTCTTCTTGACGAAGGATCCCCTTGTAGGTAGGGAGGTTACTGAGAAAGTCTCATGTTCTACTAGATTCGTGTCTTCAAATTTTGATTGATACATTCTCTCTCCGAAGAGGTTGATAGTTCATAAGCGGTTGACATCATAGATCTTTGTGAGATAATCTTGGTCTTAGCGTATCAAATTAATCTATCTGCTTTGTTTTGGTTAAAAGTGAAAAGGCTAGAGGACTATGCTCTACTCCCTTTTTGGGTAGTATCAAAAACTCAAATCCTTGAATCTGGAACCAGTCTCCATGTTGTATCTTTTGTGAGTCACCTTTAGAGAGGGTTAACCATAGTGGACATTCCCTTAATTGGGTCAACCACGTGGATGGAACCTCAAGTGGTAATAGCCATTTTCATCATGGTAGCAGCAGCCGCTATATAAATGTCCTCATGGAGGAAATCTTCATAGGTGTGGTCTCTTGTTGGGCCATCAGATCTCCCTAGCAGCTCCTGATTGATTAATTTCTTGGACTGTGTCAAAACCACGGTGTGCTTGGATTGGAGTTTTCCCTCTTGAGATCACAAAAGTTGCAGAGTCAAACCATTACTACAAACCCTAGTGAGGCCAAATTTTCATTTTTCTAAGAATATGTGCGTTATTGAAAAACTTTTTGGAACATACACAATTAGCACTCCTAGGGATTAGCACATTCAGTCACTTGATTGTTCATGCACAGGGTTGCTTTGTCCACTGTTCATTATTTTCAGACGTGCTTGGAATCACTTGCTTGTTGTTTTGTGTGCTTGTTTATCTATTTGGTTACTGAAAATGAACGATCTCAGAATAATCTTCAAACCTGGACAAAAAAATTTGTGAACAACCTGAATCTAAAAACCAAAAATTTACAAAATCTGAAGAAAAATTCCTTTCTGGAGTCAAAATTCATCCCACAAGGTCAAAAAGTTGTACGAGTTTTGGTAATTATCATTTCAGAACCCCTGTATTATCGTATGATAGCTTGTATAGTGTCGTCCAATTTTTGCCACCAGTCAAAAGTAAAAAGTCAAAATCTTGCTATCAACTGTCATGTGAGCTTTACAATTGTCATACGAGTTTTGTCAACTATCATTTTAGAGCATACCCATTGTCGTACGATCTTGCAGAAAGTCGTTTGAGAAATTTTATTGCTAGAAAGTGGTCAAAATTGTCAGAGACTTGGTTTTACAGCCTATTTCCAGAATCTATCGAACAAATCACTATGTCAGGAACAGATCAAAAACTAGAACAAATTCATTCATTTTCCTCAAGTGAGCCTTTGAGTCTGATTTTGTCTTCTAATTTATCGATTTGAGTCTTTTTCACCTTGTGTCAAAATTATCTTCAAATTCAATCTTCTTGCTAAAAATGGCTAAGTGTTGTGAGCTCATGCCCGCCATCTATTGGGCATCTACCCACACTACTGTGGCATAGTATCCTCCATTTACATCCAATCTAATCTTTAATCACTTCAATCTTGACAAGGTTGCGTCATTCAATCTTCTTGAATCAAGTCATTCTTCAGTTGCCTTCATCTTGCTTTCTTGCTTCACCCAAGGTTAATGGTGGAAACTAGAGCTTCCTCACATAAGAAATCCAGAGAAGCACTTAACACCGCAACTTTGTCTACTCACATAGGTCCAACTCTTGAGCAACTCTACAATTCTGGTCTTTATGAAGATGACAGTCTTGGCAATTTTTGATTGAAAACTGGTTACATACCCCCCCCCCCCATCAACTCACAGAGGTAATCAACAAACTCCACCTCAATCTAATCCAAGGAGTCCTAAAACTCCTAAAATGTCTCATAGAGGGACACATCATGAGTCTCAAGGACATCAATCTCAACATGGTATGGATCAAGAACCTACACCTTCTGAAATTTCCCAATATCAAAATGATGATAACTTCAAAAGAATGATGAAGCATTTCTTGAAGGAGGATAGAGAAGCATACTTTCTAGAGTTAGCTCATCAAGGAGCTAAAATTCCTCCAAACTTTAATGTTGAATATATCATTACACATGAGGAAGAAACTCCTATCATGACTATGATGAAACAGATGCATGCCATGCAAGTCAAACTTAACAAACTTGAAAAAGAAAAGGAACCTAAGGAGTTCTCCATGGAAGCTCTATGCCCTTTTCCATTTGACATGACACCATTCCCTAAAAGGGTGAGATGCCTAAATATGATAAGTATAATGGAAAATTTGATCCTCAAGATCATGTCAGAGAATTCTATACTCAATCCATGGATTTCATGCATGAACCAACTTACTTAATGCATCTTTTCCCTCAATCTCTAGGAGGGTCAGCCATTCATTGGCTCTCTAGAATGACTCCTACTATAAAAAATTTTGAGGAGTTAATCAAATTGTTTTATCAATAATACTCCTACAATATTCAACATTCGGTCACCATGATCGATAGCTACAATCTGAAACAATACTCAGGAGAACCATTCCTGACTTTTCTCAAAAGATAGAGGAAGAAGTTTTCTCTATATGCTAAACCCATTCTAGAAACTGAGAAGCTGGAAATCTTTATCAACAATCTTGTTATAGAACCCAACTACCACTTGCAAATGCAAAATCATACATCCTTTGATAAGATGGTAGAAAATGCAATCAAAATTGAGAAAGTACTTGTGCAAAAAGGAGACATATCACTTCAAAAGGACAAGTATGAATCTAGATCTAGTTCTAAAGATTGAGGCAAAAACTAGAACAAGAATAAAGGCATTGTCATAGATGACATTGTTGATAATATCCATCCCCCTTCTAAGGAACCTACTTTCAATCTCACTATTGGCACCCAAGCCATCAAAGCTTTTGAAGCTAAAGCAACAGAATCTAACAAGAAACCATCTACTTACAAACCTTGGGCTACAAATCCTAACCACAAATTCACTCCTCTTGGAGAGTCCTTGGAATCTACCATGAAAACTTTGTTGGCTAACAACATCATTTACTTTCCTGAGATCCGACCATTTGATCCTGAACCTAAACCAAAATGGTGGAAAGAGATAGATTTCTGTGACTTCCATCGTAATAAGGGTCATAAAACCAATAACTATGTATGCTTGAAACACCTCATACAAGACAAAATTGATAATGGAGAAATCACGATTGACAATCATAAAAGCAATAATGATCATACAGCATTCACGGAGCCATTTCTGAAACATGGTAAAGAAGATTGTTATTCTCAACCTAATATGGGTGCTAAAGTCAATTATGCTTACTCTGGAAACAATGTTGTCATCAATATGGTTGAACCATGTCTATCTGAGCATTGCAATGTCATCACAATTGTACGAAGAGATAGATAAAATCAATCAGCTAACATAGTTACTCGATCACAAGCTCAGGCGCATCTACCAGGACAAATCCCAGATTCATCCAATGTCCCTAAGATGCTTTTCAATCTTTCATCTACTTCTAAATAGAAGGCTACATCTAAATCTTTAAATCCTAAAGATACAAGGCCTACTTCATACAGTACTGTCGAACAACTCCAACACACAAATGCAAAAATCTCCATGTTTGAGCTGCTTCAGATATCTCTAGCTCATAGAACCATTCTAGACAAAGCTCTGCTCAGATCCAATGTTCCTGAGAACCTTGATTTAGATAGATTCTAGACTATGGTTGGTCATCTTACGTCTCCACAATATATTTCCTTTTCAGAGGAAGATGATAACTCCTTGAGTCATCCACATAACAAGCCCTTGCATATTGAAGTCTTGATCCAAAACCATCATGTCAAATGTGTGTTGATAGATGGGGGCACTGGTCTAAACATTTGTTCTTTCAGCTTGATTACACAATTGGGATTTTCAGAAATGGTCGTTGATCCTAGAAATAAGATAACTATCAAAGCATACAATGAGCAAGAAAGATCTTCCAAAGGAACAATTGTCCTGCCTATCAGAGTAGGTCCCATCATCAGAGATACTATATGTCAAGTTCTTGATCTACCTTTGGCTTACAATATCCTTCTAGGGAGACCCTGGATACATGAGATGAAAGCTATTCCTTCTACATATCATCAATGTTTGAAATTTCCTTATGAAGGAGTAGAGGTGACCATTCCAACTGATCTATATACAACTTGCAATGCATTGAAGGAAAGTGTTGATAAACTTGTTCCTAATAACAGAGAATCTTCCACTAAACAGTTTGACATTGCTTCAACATCTAAAATGGAAGACATTGCTAAAGAGGTCACAATCAAAGAAAAAGGTATGGGAGAATATACTATAGAGCCAGTATTATCTTTGACATCTCTCCCTATCTCACCTAAGTCTTATGGAAAAACTTTGAAATAGTCCAAAATAGAGTCTAAAGGACCTCTTGAGGCATATAAAGGAAATTTTGTTGTAGAACAAGTATCCAAATGAGAGTTTGAAGAAGATGAAGTTGTGCTTGCATGGCTATACAAAGCTGAACCTGAATCTCAAGTTGTTCAAAAATGTGATGTTGAAGCTCCTAAGATCCCTTCTAAGTCATATGGCCCAGGGGACAAATTGATCACAAAAATGGGATATAAAGGAAAAGGACCTCTAGGATTACAGGGTAAAGGTCTTCTATCACCTCTTGATCATTGTGGCCGAGAAAAAAAGAATACAACAGGTCTAGGATACACGAAGAAGCCTTTCTATCTTAGTAAGAACTCCCCACATGTATTAGAATAGATTGAGCCATCCACAACAAATCAACTAAAGGGAGAAACAATAGAACAATCTGATAGTGATGATTCAGACACCACTGAAGATCTCATTCCCTATGAGTGTTTGCCTAAAGAAATAAAAGACCTCCTTGATGCTGAAGATGATCCAATAAAGAGAATCAATGTAGTAGAAACATAAGAACCTACTATAGAACAAGAGATATTTGCACCATAAGAACCAGCTAATCTTGAAGATAAAGAGGAAGGTGGTAGTTATTCTAAGATAGATTTTCATGAGTATGAATTCAAATCAGAATTTGAGGGTAACCCTTCTTGGGGTATTCACCCTGACTTTACTCATGTTCTCAATTTTCCTAGAGGCATAGATGAAGAATCTAATGACTATGAATGGGGAGACATTTTAAAGAGAGTTGAGCTTATTACAGAGAAACATGTTGATGTTATTCACCAATGTGCACCTAAAAACTATGTAAGTCTAGAGTGAAATGATGAACTTATCGAGTCTGATCCACTGATGGCTGAAGTGGACTCCCACAATGACATTGAGCCTATTCATGAATTGAATGTCTTAAGTTGTAATATCACCTTTGAACTTGAGCATTAGGTTAGGACCAATGATGACAGATCCATAAACACTATTTCTCAATCTTTCACCACTTTAAATATCCAAAATCCTGAACTTCTTGACCAAACCTCTACAAATATGAGCCAAGGTATTTATACATTTCCCAATGACTATACCCTTTCTTGCTACCTCAATGTAGTTGAGCCTATGAGGACTTCCATCAATGAACTAAGTGTTAGCATGACAGAGTCGGACATCAAGTATCTTAATTAGAAAAATAAGAATAAAAATAAAAAGAAAAAGAGTTCTAAGGGTGAAAACACTTTGTGGCAGTCTCAAAACCTACAAAAGTAAAAATAAAAGATGTATCTAAAGGTGAAAACCTCTCTGAGGTGCCTAAGGATGAGATATTTGATGTCCTTCTGAGTCATTTATAGGATAGATCTCCAGTTCTAATTGAGCCCACTCAATCTATCAACTTGGGTACAATAGAGGAACCACAATTGATTCATGTTCCACAATCTTCATAAGAAGAGAAGAAAGCATTCACAACATTCTTGATAGAAAAGAAGATCAACGTTGCATGGAAATATTTAGATATGCTTGGACTTGATCCTGATCTCATAATGCATCATTTATCTATTGCTCCTAGAGTAAAACCCGTTAAACAAAAATTAAGAAAGATGCATCCTCATGTTGCACTCTTGGTAAAAGCTGAATTAGAGAAGCTCCTAAAAGCCAAATTTATCCGAGTTATTGATTATGTAGAATGGATCTCTAATATTGTACCATTTTCAAAACTAGACAAATCAATAAGAGTGTGCACAAATTTTCAAGATGTGAACAAGGCATGCCATAAGGATGATTTTCCACTACCTAACATTGACATGATAGTGGACATGACTGCGGGTTTTGAGATGTATTCTTTAATGGATGGTTTTTCTAGATATAATCAAATCAAAATTGCTCCAAAGGATCAAGAGAAAACTACTTTTACATGTGCATGCGGTACCTTCTGTTGGAATGTCATGCCATTTGGGCTTAAGAATGCTGGTGCTACATATCAGAGAGCTATGACATCTATTTTTCATGACATGATGCACCAAACTATGGAAGATTTTGTTGATGATACTTTAGCAAAATCTATGATTAGAGCTAAACATCTAAATGACTTGAGCAAGATAATAGATAGAATGGAAAAATTTAGTCTCAGACTAAATCCTAAGAAGTGTGCTTTTGGTGTCACTTTTGGAAAGCTCTTAGGATACATAGTTTCAAAGAAGGGCATTGAAGTAGATCCAGCTAAAGTAAAGGCTATAATGGAGATGCAACCCCCAAAGAATATTAGTCAAATGAGAACATTAAAAGGGAGAGTACAATCTATTAGGCATTTCATATCACAGCTTGCAGATATCTCATAGCCTTTTATAAAAACTTTACATAAAGGTGTAACTTTTGCGTGGAGTGAAGAATGTGAGAAGAACTTTAACCATATCAAGAAATATCTATCAAATACTCCTATCTTAATGCCTCCTATTCAAGGGAAGCCATTGATCCTATATGTCTCCACCACAGATACATCACTAGAGGCATTGCTAGCACAACATGATGAGAACAAGAAAGAAAGAGCTATATACTATATCAGTAGAACATTGGTGGCATACAAAAAGAACTATTCTATGATTGAAAAGGCTTGTCTAGCTGTGATCTTTGCATCATAGAAATTGAGACATTATATGTTGGCTCATACAATGCAATTAGTAGCTAAGATTGATCCACTAAAATACCTACTAAGCAAATATGCCCTCATGGGTAGATTAGCCAAATGGGTCATGCTCTTAAGTGAATTTGACATTGATTATGTTGAAAGAAAAGTTATCAAAGGACAAGTTATTGCTGATCAATTGGCAGATGCACCTATGTTTGATGATACACCAATGCAAATAGAGTTCCTAGATTCCTCTATCATGAATGTTTCTTCTAGAGAATGGCCATTGTTCTTTGATGGCTCCTATACACAAAATGGATCTAGAGTCGGCATATTATTTATCACTCCTCAAGGGTACTCAATACCCAAAGCATTTAGATTAAAGTTCCCATGTACAAATAATATTTCTAAATATGAAGCCCTTGTAAATGGTATGAAAATAGCAATTGAGTGGAGAGTGGTTGAGTTACACATCCATGGAGACTCACAACTTGTAATCCATCAAGTCAATGATGTGTACCAAACAAAGGATGAAAAGCTCATTCCATAAAAGAGAATGGTAGATGATCTAAAGAAATACTTCATATCTATCACATTTGAGCAAATGCCTAGAACATAGAACAAGGTTGCTGAGGCAATGGCAATGTTGTCTACTCTATTACAACAGCCTGAACATGAGCTACGCTACAAGTTCCTGGTGGAAGCACTATCTTATCCTGCATATGACTCCCCTGAAACCTGCATGATCTGCACCATTGTGGGTCATGATTCATCTAGATATAAAAACCTATTTTCCTATCTCAAAGACCAAATCATTCCCAATACCTTTAACCACCATGAAAAGAGATACCTTATTCGCAATGCCTCTCGATATGTTATCATTGGTCACGATTTATACAAATGAGGTCTAGATGGTACGCTTCTTAGATGTTTAGACCGAGAAGAGTCTCAACGTGCATTAGAGGAAGTCCATGATGGTATTTGTGGGTCACACTCAAATAGTTTAACACTAGCCCAAAAACTTATTAGGGCTAGGTACTATTGGCCAAAAATGGAGAAAGAGTCTATTAAGTTTGCTAAGAACTGTCAAAAGTGCCAAGTACATGGTAATTTAATTCATGCTCCAGGGAGAGATCTAATTCCCTTTACTACACAATGGCCTTTTCACCAATGGGCATTTGATCTTATAGGATCCATACATCCTCATTCTTCTAATGGACATACCCATATCATAATAGCTACAGACTATTTTACAAAATGGGTAGAAGTAGTCCCCTTGACTCAAGCAACCAACAAGAAAATTTCTATGTTCATTTTGAACTACATCATATGTCGGTATGGAATTCCACACTCTATAGTCATAGATAATGGTGGACAATTCAAAAACAAATACTTAGATGATCTATGTGCCAAATTCAAGATTACACAACATTGGTCATCTATCTACTATCCTCAAGGGAATGGACAAGTAGAGGCTTCTAACAAGAATCTATTGACAATCTTACACTGTACAATTAATAAAATAGGAAGAGACTGGCATCTCATGATCAATCCAGCTCTCTAGGCCTACAAAACAAGTATCAGAACACCCACTGGGGCTACTACTTTCACTTTAGTTTATGGGTCTGAAGCGGTATTGCCTATTGAGGTTGAAATCCCATCACTAAGAATCAAAATGCATGGTCTAGTAACTGATGATGACTATAGAGTGTCTAGGTTTCAAGAACTTGAACTACTAGATAAACTCAGACAAGCATCGTAGTATATTAAAAAAGAATGTCTAGAGGATACAACAAGAAAGTCAGACATAGAGAATTTCAGGTTGGCAATCTAGTCTTGAGAGAGAATCCTAAAAATCAATCACATAGAGAGCGCAAGGGGAAGTTTGAACCCAACTGGCTAGGTCCCTTTGTTATCACTGCTACTTTTGGCTCTAGTGCCTATCAACTCTCAACGACTGAAGGAGAACATCTCCGAGAACCAATCAATGTTCTCCATCTGAAGAAATTCTATGCCTAAGGCATTCAGTGTATGGTAAAATGTCCTAAAAAATCATAAAAATCTGAAAAAGTCCTGAAAAAATAACCATCTTGGTGAAAACCTAGCAATAGGCACCTTGATGATTCACAAAAAAATAAAAAAATACCAAAAATAAAAAATAAAAATTGAAAAAATGAAAAATATAAAAAAATAAGAAAAAGAAAAAAAGTGCCTTGGTGAAAACCTGGAAATAGGCGCCTTGGTAGTAAAAATAGAATCTCTGCCAAGATGGTGAAAACTTAGCAAATAGGTGCCACTTGTTTCAAAATGCTCCATCTATCAACGCAATCTTGGTCTTTCCTAGCTTTCAGTCTTTCTTTAGTTTGTACATATCTCCTAGTTTGTTTCTACTTTCCTATTTTCAATAAGTCGGTCTGTACACCATTGGAAAAAGCATCTGTATCTTGTCAATATTTCAAACTTGGGGGCAATCAATGTCATATCCTATGGCCTCCAGTACATCTTAAATGAATCATATCCAGTCAGAGTCCTTTGAAGCTTCATCTGAGCCAATTAGTCTGTCTCCTCTCTAGAAAAAATTTTGCATCTACAACAACGCAATCAAACATCAACACAAACTGAACACAATCTATGCTTTTTACATGCTTTTATCTCCTTGTATGCTTACTGATTCGCATTGATATTTTTGCATATTATGTCCCTTTGAGCTCTACGATGATGTCCTTTACAAGATTTAGAGAGTGATGACTAGGGGCATAATCTTTTCTTTGTCTTCTGCTTGTATGTGAAAATCTAACAACTTTGGAAATTTTGGATTGAAATGGTGTTCGTCTGTAAGAGCCTCTATCTCGAATTGGATGGCCATGAGTACCTCAACCATTGATACCCAAAAAATTCAAGGAAGTTTGATCTAACTATTGTCTTTTTGAGTGAGTTCTTTCTCCTACTATGAAACATGATCTTGCCTAAGGATGTGAACGATAAAGGGTCACCATGGGTAATTCACACTGGATTTAGAATGATCTCTTGACTATTTGATGTGTTTGAATGCAAGGCATATTCAGTTCATCATGATGTTTATGTTATGATGCTTATAAAAATTACTATATCAAAATGGACATGATATTTAGGTCATCCTAGCGTTTATGCCTTGGTGCTTATATCTAATCCGACATTCCAAAAATAAAATCAATATTCATATGTCCATGGTTGTCTAGCCAGTGGATGTTGTATTGATTCTTGCGCATACAAATCGATATTCATATGTCTATGGTTTCATAACTAGTGGGCATTGTATTGATTTATCCGGTTACCTAATTACTCAATGATGACAAATCCACACATGATCAGTGACTAGGTCCTAGGTCCTAGGTTTGCATTTCATTCTGCATTTCATTTTGCACTTTGCATGATCTCACAAATTGCTTGAAAATATTCAACAATTCTTCTAAAAACTATACTTAAACTAAAAATGAAGAAGTTGAATCTCATATGAAGGTCCTTCCAATGAAACAACAAGTAGAATCCTTTTTCGAGATCAAAATTGAAATTTGAGATTGTTTACTATGTCAAAATCACGATTTAAAAATTTTGGACCCAGGACAATCTACTGCTTGCATAATCGACCTTCAATGATCACAGAAATCCATTTTTCAACTTAACTAATTATCTTGCATCAAACTATCAAAATTTTAACTTGGTCAACCATGGTCAACTCATGGTCAAACCTAGTCAAACTTGGTCATTCAGGACCTAACATCTTTAAATATTTCAATCAGTTTCTATCTCAGAATCGGTTCATCTTTCAAATCAGTTTCAATCTCAAACATATTTATCATACACAGACTATCTTTGAACCACTGTGCTTCGCACAGTAATTCAAAGAGGGGCAAAATGTAATACCCCAAAAATGGGCTATAGGTTCATTAACCTCCTACATCTTCAAATCAAATGAAATCGATACAAAAGTCCTAACCTAAGGCACATCTACACATCAGTTTATCAAAAACCTAATTGATTATCTTAATTCTGCATCGGGGAATATTCCTAGAAATATTCTTATTTATCATAATTATTCTTAATTTAATAATTGTTTGGCGATAAATCATATTTATCCTAAAGTTTGATTAATTGAATATTCTGAATATTTAATTAATTAGATTTAATACTGCCACTTAATTATTTAATTAAATTTAATTAAATTTATTCCTAAATTGTATTATTTCATTTTGACAATAAATTAAAAATCTTATGACTAATTGATTAAATTCCTATTTAATTAATTAAAGTCAATTGTCAATTTTTAATAATATAATTTTAGAATAAAGTTTGATTTAATAATTGATTAACCCATAAATCAATTGTTTTATTTCAAAAATTAGTTAAGTTGAGAATAAATCACTTTATTTATTAAATTAATTTATAATTAAATCATGCACAATCAGAAACTAGAAATTAACAATCAATTTTAAAATTGAAACTCGACATCTGATGATGAGTTGAAATTTGATCTAAACTCTATTTTGAGTAAAACTCTGCTTTTGCATGATTTTTTGTGAGTCAATTATATCTAATTTCTTGTTAACTCAAAAATCAACCTAAGTTTATCAAGAGTGATTTATGGCTTTTCTCTTGCATCCTCAAAGCCCTGGATTTCTATAAAATCAAGGCTCAACTCTTCATTTTTTATCAACACTTGAATTTGCACAATTACTCTGGCGAATTGGTGATTGAAAGATTGAACACTTGTGATAGGTGATTTGTGAGATCTTTCATAGTTGATCATTAGCTTTTGCATAGTTTCATATTATAGATTTCATAATCATTCATAGTATTCTTAGATAAAATTTGCATTCCATTTCATCCATATAGCTTAATTTCATATAGTTTTTCATATTATTGCATAGAAAATACAAAAACATAGCTTAATCTGTATTCATAGTCTTTCATATTTTGCATTCAAATCCTTCATTTAGGTGTTGCATTGTCACTGGTCTCGGTCTGATCTGAGAGTATCATACTCACATCTACTAGAAGGCAGTAAATCACCTGGTTAGCATAGTTTCCATTTCATTGCACGATTTTGGTTTTTTGCTAACCTCTAATGTTTTACTGAAGTGTTGTGTCTACAGCTAAGTAAAAAATTCACACACACTACTGAGAATCATGAATTGAACCGACAGATTCAAGAATTGTTGTAGAAAGGTTTGATTAGAGAAAGTTTGAGTCCTTGTGCAGTACTTGCGGTATTGGCACATAAGAAGAATGGAGAATGGTGAACGTGTACTGATTCTAGAGAAATCAACAAGATAACAGTGAAGTATAGATTTCCTATACTAAGAATGGATGATATAATGGATAGTTTGACTGGAGCAAAGTATTTTACCAATATCGATTTGAAAAGTGGGTATCATCAGATCAGAATCAGAGAAGGTGATGAATGGAAGACTGCTTTCAAGACAAAAGAAGGTTTTTATGAGTGGTTGGTTATGCCTTTTGGTTTAACTAATGCATCGAGTACTTTTACGAGGTTGATGAATGAAGGTTTGAATAAATTCTTGGGTAATTTTGTGATTGTATATCTTGATGATATTATGACACTCGGTAAGACCAGAGAAGAACATTTGTTGCATGTTAGACAAGTTTTGCAGAGATTGAAAGAAGAAAAGTTGTTGATAAATCTAAAAAAGTGTTCATTCATGAAAGAGGAGATTGTGTATTTGGGATTTTTTATTTCAGCTGATGGTTTGAAAATGGATCTTGAAAAGGTTGAAGCTATTTTGAATTGGCCTACACCTATGAATTCTAGTGAGGTAAGATCATTTCATCGTTTGGCAATTTTTTACCAAAAGTTCATTAGGAATTTTAGTTCAATTTGTCATGTTATGACTGAGACTATGAGAGGAGACAAAAAAGAATTCCAGTGGACACATGGAGCTGATAAAACTTTTGAGACTCTGAAGTAGAAGGTTGTTGAATTGCATGTTTTGGCATTGCCTAATTTCAATAAGGTGTTTCAAGTATAATGCGATGCAAGTGGAAGTGCAATTGGAGCTGTGTTGAGTCAAGAAGGTAAACCTGTTGCTTTCTTTAGTGAAAAGTTGAATGATGCAAAAAGAAAATATTATGTGTATGATCAAGAATTCTATGCTATTGTTCAAGCACTAAAGAAATGGAGACATTATTTGATACCAAGTGAATTTGTGTTGTATACCGATCATAAAGCTTTACAATATTTGGGTAGTCAGAATAATTTGAATCGGAGACATATGAAATGGGTTGAGTATTTGTAGAGTTATACATTTGTAATAAAGCATAAGAGTGGAGTCACTAACCAAGTTTTTGATACATTGATTAGAAGAAGATCTTTGATGACCGAGATGAAAATTGGAATTCTAGGCTTTGATGACATGAGGGATTCTTATGAATTTGATCCTAATTTTTTTGAGCCGTGGAGAAAGTGCAGAGCACCTATTCAAGATCAATAGAGTACTAAATGGGATGAATATTTTATGCAAGGAGGTATGTTGTTTAAAGGTATTCAGTTGTGTATACTAAGATGAGAAATGAGAACTAATTTGATAAAAGAGAAACATAGTAGTGGTTTGGCTGGACATTTTGGTGTTGATAAGACATTGAATTTTGTTAAGGAGAAATACTTTTGGCCACAATTGTATAAAGATGTTTCTAAATTTTTGAAAAGTTGTGGAGTTTGTCAAGTTGCAAAAGGAGTTAGTCAGAATATTGGAGTGTATACACTGATTGATGTACCTGAGAAACCTTGGATTGACATTAGTATGGATTTTGTTCTTGGCTTACCGAAGACAGTAAGAGGTAATGATTCTATATTTGTTGTTGTGGATAGATTTTCTAAAATGGCACATTTTATACCTTGTAGAAAGACATTAGATGTAGTACATGTAGCAGATCTTTTTTTTAAGGAAATTTTTAGATTGCATGGATTAACGAGGAGTATTATCTCTGACCGAGATAGTAAATTTGTTGGATACTTTTGGAAGACTCTTTGGAGAAATTTGGATACTAGGTTGAAATATAGTTCTACATTTCACCCACAAACCGATGGACAGATAGAAGTTGTGAATAGAATCTTGGGTAATATTTTGAGATGTTTAGTTGGAGACACACCAAGTAATTGGGATTCTGAGATGGCACAAGAAGAGTTTGCATACAATAATTTAGTGAATAGGAGTACTAGAAAAACACCTTTTGAGATTGTAAATAGCATACAACTGAGAGGTATATCAGATTTGAGAGACATTGTTGATGAAAGAAAGAGAAGTGTTGAAGGAGTAAAATTTTTTGAGTACATGAAGACATTGCATGAATATGTGAAGCTTAAGCTAGAAAAGAGTAATAAAAAATATAAAGATAGAGCTGATAGATCAAGAAGACATAAGACTTTTGATGTTGGTGATGAAGTGATGGTTCATTTGAGGAGAGGTAGATTTCCTGTGTTGACTACAACTGATTTGGAATCTGATTGAAGAATCTGTGATTGCAAGATCACTAAGGAGTTGCTGATTAGATATGTAATATGATTAAATTAGTATTATGTTGTCATTGATGTCAACTAGTTTGACAACATTTATCTTGTAAGTTACTATACCGAGACATTTGAAGAAAGGTGAGAGAGATGAAGTATAGAGAAATCTACATGAGGAAAGATGTACATGATAGATGAGGATAAGGAACACATTGAGTAACTTGCTGATGAGTCTATGACTTGATGATATTGACTTTATTATGTTGCATTCATCTATGATGAAGTATAGAGTTGAAAGACACAAAGCAGTGTTGTTGGTAAATGAAGCATTTCTAGTATACATCGACGAAGTGTAGTGTATACCGATCACAATATTAACAGAGTAGTGTTCACTGATGCATTTCTTTGTTAACCAAGTAGAACAAAATGTATTAAAAGATTAGCTTAGCCAATAAGATTGATGAGCTGGCAAAAGTATAACATCGAGGTAACAGATAATGTTTGTTACACAGATCGACGGCTGACAAAATTCAAGAAAGATCTAATGGAAAAGATTGAAACATGTTATTGACACAAGTACCAAGAAACTTTGAAGTGGAAAAATCTATGAATGAGATTAAGCAGCAAAATCTGATGGTGGAGAAGAAAATGATTTACTCGTCTATATAAGAGAACAGTTTTTCTTTATGAAAATACTGAAAGAAGAAGAAGTTGCAAGAATATCGCATGAACAAGGATTTCATGTATTCTGATCATACTGGTTAGTAAGAATCGAGCTACAGAACAATTACCGAGCTACAAAGAGCAATTACCGACGGATAGTAAGTTGATACAGTATTGAATCTGAAGTGAAATATTGATCAGAAGGATTTGTATGGACTAAATATTGATTTGTAATTTGCAATTGAAGTTGTATTAAGGCAAGTCATTTATTGTTACATATTTAACCATTGTATATAGTCAAAATCTCTTAACCAAGTGGACTCTGAAAGTCTTATGATGTATCATTCATAGAATGAACATTGTTATCTTGTCAACCCCATAGTGAATGCTGGTTGGACGATAACTTCTAGTCTAAAATCCTCTAACAAGGTCACACCTTACAGTGTGTTTGTAACCTTTAACAGGGTTGGGTCTTAACCAACCTCACTTCAGAAGAGTGAATAATTTTGGGTTGCCGGTTCCAAGTGGTTTTTACAGGATTTCCATGTTAAATCTCTTGTGTTATGTGTTGATTGTGATATTTGTTTGTTATCATTCTTTACATGTTACATGTTAGATTTGATCGATAATCTATTTTAGCATTAGACTAGTAATTGGTAAAAGCACCAAAATAGTGAGAGTTATTATTGTTTACTGACGAGTAGAAATTGAAGAAATTTTTTTGAATTATACATTTTGAATTGGGACACTGGATAACTGATTCACCCCCCTCTTAGTTATTCTAATAATTGGTATCAGAGCACTAATTTCTTGGAATAGATTTTTAAGGACTTAAGCATAAAGGTCTCAAGATGTATAAGAGGGAAGTACCAAACCTGAACAAAGAGAACTTCATAGTATGGCAAAGCAGAATGAAGCTACACATATCTGGAATTGGGAACTTTGCACTAGAATTGATGGAGAATGGCTACATTCAACCACCCACTAGTCCCCTAACTATTGATCAATTGAAGGACAAGCATGAGCACAATGTTACTATGATGGAACTTTTTGCTACCTATACCAAAGCTAAATTTGAAGATATCAAGAAATGCACAACTGCCAAAGGAATGTGGGATAAATTAGCACAAATATATAGTGGAGATTTGAATGTCAAAAGAGCTTGAGTTGAAAGTCTAAGAGGTAGATTTGATGATATGAGAATGAAAGAAGGTGAGAACATTGTCCAATATTAAAATAGACTCAAAGAGGTATTACATGCTATTAGAGCATATGATGGAGTGGTTGATGATGAAACAGTGATAAGAAAAATTCTCAAAACTTTGCTACCAGTTTATGCAATCAGGATTTTTGCAATTCATGAAACAAGAGCTACATCCAACCTTACTCTTGACACTCTGATTGGTAAACTTACAACCTTTGAATTAAATAGTTTTAATAATAGTGTTTTTCCTTCTATTGAATCTGCTTTCATGTCTTCTTTAAAGATTGGAAAGTCTAGCAGAAGTAGTAAAAATTGTGATAGTGACGATAATACCGATGATGAACTTGATGAGCCTGAAGCACTTATGGCCAAAAGATTTCTCAAAGGAAAAGGAAGGTATAGAGGTAAGCTACCTTTAGCATGCTTTAATTGTAAAGAAGTTAGTCACATCGCTGCTAGATGTCCTCAGAAGAAAGATGATGATAGATCCAAAGACCGATCTAATGGAAGCTATGGAAGAAGAATCAACAGAGGCTACCAACACTACAACAGAGACAACCAAGATGAAAAAGGCAAAAAGGTATGTTACATAGCTAAAGATATTGAAATTGAATCTAATTCTGATGATGATATAGAAGTTTTATTTGTTTCTATGAAAGATGACTCAGAAGAAGAAGAGAAACATGATGAGACAGCACTAATCTCTAAAGTAAGAAAAAATGATAAATGGACAATAGACAGTGGTTGTACACATCATATGACTGGTGATGTAGAGAAGTTTGATCATCTTGTTGATTATAATGGAGGATCTTTGAGAATGGGAAATGATGCACCTTGTATGGTAAGAGGTAAAGGCTCACTGATGATCAATGACAAACTACAATGTGAAAATGCATACTGGGTAGATAGACTGAACTACAATTTGTTAAGTGTGGCTCAGCTGAACAATTCAGGCCACCAACTGGCTTTTGAGAGAAAAAAGGTGAAG
This sequence comes from Chamaecyparis obtusa, assembly GCA_027943335.1. NCBI lineage: Eukaryota > Viridiplantae > Streptophyta > Pinopsida > Cupressales > Cupressaceae > Chamaecyparis > Chamaecyparis obtusa. Next base: position 1,515,698 of record BSBK01001458.1, on the reverse strand, counting down.
ATCTATGATGATGGAGGAAGACTTGTCAGAACTGGTACACAATCCAGAAGTAATCTATTCTATCTTGATATGGATCAGTCTTCTTGTTTGTGGCATAGAAGGTTATGCCATGTGAACTTTGACAACGTGATCAAGATTAGTAGAAAGAGAAGAGTTAGAGGATTACCTAACTTGACAAAACCTGATCATACCATGTGCCATGAATTTCAGAAAGGTAAGATGACTAAATCTAGTTTTAAAAGAAAAGACTATTCAACAAAGAAGATACTTGAGTTGGTTCATACCGATCTATGTGGTCCTATGAGAACTCAGAGTTGTTCTGGTGATAGATATTTTATTCTTTTTTTTGATGACTATACTAGACTGATGACTATTATGTTCCTGAAAGAGAAATCTGAAGCTTTCAAAATGTTTAAATGGTATAAAGCTAAGGTAGAGAAAGAAACTGGAAAAGAAATAAAATGTTTAAGATCTGATAGAGGAGGTGAATTTATCTCTAATGAATTTACTAATTTTTGTAATGAGCATGGAATCAAAAGGCACCTGCACCAAGGACACCTCAGCAAAATCACATTGCTGAAAGGAGGAATAGGTCTATAATTGACTGTGCTAGAACATTGATTATACAGAAGAATGTTGCTTAGACATACTGGAGGGAAGCTATCAGTACAGTTGTGTATGTTCTTAACCGAGTACAACTGAAGGACTCAAATCGAACACCTTATGAACTATGGTTTGGACACAAACCTACTATAAGTTATTTCAAAAATTTTGGAAGTAAATGCTTTATTTTGAAAGATGAGAGAAATGGAAAATTTGATTCTAAAGGAGATGAAGGAATATTTTTGGGATATTCCACTTCAAGTAAAGCATACAAATGTTTGAATAAGGATACAAATAAGATAGTTGAAAGTACTAATGTTTGTGTTGATGAGTTTGATGACAAGTATACAGAGGAAAGTACAAAGGAACCAGAAGACTATGGTAGATTCACTTACATTGAACATCCAGAGTATCTACCGACACCGCAGACTGTGTCAACCGGTCAGCAGGGAAACAATGCAGGACAATAGGCAACACAAATCAAGGAACAAGATGGAGCTACCGAGAAATAAATTGACCCTGAGCAGGATGAACAAGAAAGGAGAAATCAAGTTTTGGCTAGTTTTGTCAGAAGACATCATCCTGAGACACAAATCATTGGAGACAGACATGCCGAAATGCAAACTAGAAGCAAAACAAGACAAGGTACATGTTTAATTTGTGAATTTCAACCTAAAACTGTGAAAGTTGCATTAGAGAATGAAGAATGGGTTAATGCAATGAAGGAGGAAATAGAGAAAATAGAAAAGAAAAAAACCTAGTCCTTAGTACCCTGACCAAAAGATAAAAATGTTAGCGGTACTAGGTGGATATACAGGAATAAATTGAATCAAAACGGTGAAGTCATAAGAAATAAAGCTAGATTGGTATGCAAGGGATATGCACAGGAAGAAGGCATTGACTATGGTGAAAAATTTGCACCTATTGCTAGATTAGAAGGAGTTAGAATGCTACTTGCATATGCTACACATAAGAAATTCAAAGTCTATCAAATGGATGTGAAGTCAGCATTTTTGAATGGTATACTTGAAGAAGAGGTCTACATTGAACAACCTGAAGGATTTTTTGATCCCGACAATAAAGACATGGTATGTAGACTACATAAAGCATTATATGGATTGAAGCAAGCACTGAGAGCATGGTATGAAAGAATACATACTTACTTGTTAAGTATTGGATTTGTAAGAACAAGTGAAAATAACAATCTGTATGTGAAAGGTGATACTGATGATACTATTATCATTGCTAAAATATTTGTTGATGACATTATCTTTTGAGGCTTAGATCTTGTCTACAAGGCATTTGTTGATGAAATGCAAAAGGAATTTGAAATGTCTATGTTCGGAGAGATTAAGTTCTTTCTTGGAATACAAGTGATTCAACAGAATGATGGGATATTCATCACATAATCTAAATACATAAAGGAAGTACTGAAGACATTTGGCATGGAAGATGCTAAACCTGTAGGAACACCAATGGCTACTAGATGCAAATTCAAAAAGGAGGATGAAACTACCGAGGTAAACCAGACACTTTACCAATCCATGATTGGTAAGTTAATGTACGTATTTCACAGTAGACCAGATATAGCACATGCTGTGGGAATTGTTGCAAGTTTTTTCTGCTAATCCTAGAGAATCACACATGATAGCTACAAAAAGGATCTTAAGATACTTGAAGAAAATAGAGAATTTTCAATTATGGTATCCTAAGGAAGGGAAGTTTGAACTAAAAGTTTACACCGATGTTGATTGGGCTAGAAATGTGGATGATAGAAAAAGCACCACCAAAGGAGCATTTTTCTTTGGTGAAAGACTTGTAAGTTGGACAAGTAAAAATTAGGCTTGTATTTCTCAGTCTAAAGTTGAAGCAGAATATGTTGCTACTGCTACTAACTGTTCAAACATTGCATATATCAAACAAGTGTTGGAAGGAATGAATGAGGTAATCACTGATCCGATGATTATATAATGTGACAACACTAGTGCTATTAATATTTCAAAATATCCTGTGATGCACTCTAAGACAAAGCATATATCTATTAAGTATCATTACTTAAGAGAACAAGTGCAAGAGAAGCAAGTAAAATTAGAATTTGTTACATCCAAAGAAAAACTTGCAGATATTTTCACAAAGCCCCTATGGAAGGACACATTTGAATACTTGAGGACTAGACTTGGGGTCTGTCCCTTGTCTATCAGTCACTAAGGTGATCTGGTTGTTGCATCAACCTACTTTTATCAGAAGATCAATCATGTTGATGAAACATAGTTCACACTTTGAATCATGTTCAAGGTTGTGATTAAGTTTGTGAACTTGAACCGATTGGAATATCAGTATTCAAAGATACAGAGGAAGATAGAATTGTTTGTTTATTTGTTTCTTTGGCATTGTTGTCAAAGGGAGAGATATACAATATGAAATGATAATCATCGATGAGAATTATTTAAGGGAGAGACAATCTAAATGAGACAGAGTATTGAAGATCGGTTACAAAGAACAAAAGCAGGAAATGGAGAACTGAAAAGATCACAACTGCAGAATGGTAAAGTTGTATTATTTAATGTTGGTTTAGTAACATAGTGATTAAACATATTAAGTCTATTTGACTTAAAATATTTGTTCACAAAGTTGTAGAATGTATGTTTTGTATGTGTATGGTACATTTCATATTACTTGAGTTGCCATCAATGCCAAAGGGAGAGATTGTTGACCACGACTGATTTGGAATCTGATTGAAGAATCTGTGATTGCAAGATCACTAAGGAGTTGCTAATTAGATATGTAATATGATTAAATCAGTATTATTTTGTCATTGATGTCAACTCACTAATACATTTGGGGTCATTTTGCGACGGCTATGTGTCGCAATTGCGACAGCTATGTGTCGCAATAGCAACACCCATAGACGTCGCTATTTTTTAGTCGCAAATTGCGACGTCTATGGGTAGCCGTCGCAATTGCGACACATATCCCGTCGCAATGTGACTAAGATTTGTTAGCGGCATGGCCGTTGCCCCCCCGTCGCATGGCTTCAGAGGGTCGTCGCAATCGCGACGGACCTCCCAAGAAATTGCGACGGGCGCCTGCATCGCATTGCGACGGGTTGCCATCGCAATTGCGACGCCCGTGGGTGGATTAAAAAAAAAAAATTAATTTAATACATTGCTAATGAACCACATTAATGCTTTTTTCTTTCAACAAATGAGGACAGCCACTGTAAAGACAACATGATAATGTACACTCACTGTAAGGACAGTCACAAATGAGGACATCTCACAGTGACTGTCCCTAGTGTAATTGCCACTTGAATGTATTGCTATTCAGCCACATTAATGCTTTTCTTCTTCAATAAATGAGGATAGTCACTGTAAAGACAACATGATAATGTACACTCACTAACAGTGACTGTCCCTAGTGTAATTGCCACTTGAATGTATTGCTATTCAGCCACATTAATGCTTTTCTTCTTCAACAAATGAGGATAGTCACTGTAAAGACAACATGATAATGTACACTCATAGTGAGTGTACATTATCATGTTGTCTTTACAGTGACTATCCTCATTTGTTGAAGAAGAAAAGCATTAATGTGGCTGAATAGCAATACATTCAAGTGGCAATTACACTAGGGACAATCACTGTGAGATGTCCTCATTTGTGACTGTCCTTACAGTGAGTGTACATTATCATGTTGTCTTTACAGTGAGTGTACATTATCATGTTGTCTTTACAGTGTCAATATATGCATTATTACTTAAACTGAAGAGTACTCTAAATAATATGTCATTGTGGAGTTCTGATTGCTTCCAATTTGATATACGCTTGTTCTACTTATGTATCTAGCATCATGTAAGAAAAGTTGATGCTTTTAAATAGATTCATTTAGCCATGAAATGCCTGTGCATGTTACATACAAGATTCCAAGGCCCAAAACTGATTACTCATTATAATTCATGTACAGAATGATAATCAACCACAACGAGGCATGCGTAGGCGCTGCTTAGATTTTGAGGCATCAGAAGCTCGTAGAAGAAACTTGACCAATGGCTCATGGAATGCAACAAACTTATTGCCTAAAACAGGAGCATTGGTAACCACAGATGATGGTTTTGAAAAGAACACTTCACCATCAATGTCACGTGAGGGAACTGCAATTTCTGATGGCAAGTAACTTGTAGTATATAAGAGAGATGCAGGTACAGATGCTGGGAATACATTGCTAATGAACCACATTAATGCTTTTTTCCTTCAACAAATGAGGACAGTCACTTTAAAGACAACATGATAATGTACACTCACTGTAAGGATAGTCACAAATGAGGACATCTCACAGTGACTGTCCCTTGTGTAATTTCCACTTGAATGTATTGCTATTCAGCCACATTAATGCTTTTCTTCTTCAACAAATGAGGATAGTCACTCTAAAGACAACATGATAATGTACACGGGCTGTAAGTGTACATTATCATGTTGTCTTTACAGTGACTGTCCTCCTTCAAGTGGCAATTACACAAGGGACAGTCACTGTAAAGGCAACATGATAATGTAGAGAAACGTTGTCATTTGTATTTTCAACAGTGCCGAGAGAGATTCCCTCCGCGAAATCACAGCTACAATTTCTGAGTACGTTGGGTTTATTTTTCTTTTGTCATTATTATGTAATCTGGTATTCAGCTGTTACAGAGCTAAAATACCCAGAAATGAGGACATATCTGTGTTGAATTTATTGTTAGCAGCTTTGGTTATTTAGAAGTTTAATTTTATTTGTTCATCTTTCAAGCACAAACATTTTGTGGACCGTAACATCTTCATTGTTTCGGGTATGCAATGAAACAACCATAACTTGCAACTACCTTCACGGTACTTGTGTACATTATCATGTTGTCTTTACAGTGACTGTCCTCATTCAAGTGGCAATTACACAAGGGACAGTCACTGTGAGATGTCCTCATTTGTGACAAGGACAGTCACACATGAGGACATCTCACAGTGACTGTCCCTTGTGTAATTGCCACTTGAATGTATTGCTATTCAACCACATTTATGGGCCCGTTTGGACCATAGCACACAGTAGCATCTACAGAGAAGAATATCCCAGGTGTAACAAGTTGTAAGAATATACCAACAGTTCTAAGAAGTTCCCTAGCACATAGTAGCATCTATAGAGAAGAATATACAACATGAGGGCAGCCACTGTAAAGACAACATGATAATGTACACTCATTGTATTTGTACATTATCATGTTGTCTTTACAGTGACTGTCCTCATTCAAGTGGCAATTACAGAAGGGACAGTCATTGTGAGATGTCCTCATTTGTGACAAGGATAGTCACACATGAGGACATCTCACAGTGATCAATTGTCCCTTGTGTAATTGCCACTTGAATGTATTGCTATTGAACCACATTAATGCTTTTCTTCTTCAACAAATGAGGACAGTCACTCTAAAGACAACATGATAATGTACACTCATTGTAAGGACAGTCACAAATGAGGACATCTCACAGTGACTGTCCCTTGTGTAATTGCCACTTGAATTACACAAGGGACAGTCATTGTGAGATGTCCTCATTTGTGACAAGGATAGTCACACATGAGGACATCTCACAGTGATCGATTGTCCCTTGTGTAATTGCCACTTGAATGTATTGCTATTGAACCACATTAATGCTTTTCTTCTTCAACAAATGAGGACAGTCACTCTAAAGACAACATGATAATGTACACTCACTGTAAGGACAGTCACAAATGAGGACATCTCATAGTGACTGTCCCTTGTGTGATTGCCACTTGAATGTATTGCTATTCAGCCACATTAATGCTTTTCTTCTTCAACAAATGAGGATAGTCACTCTAAAGACAACATGATAATGTACACGGGCTGTAAGTGTACATTATCATGTTGTCTTTACAGTGACTGTCCTCCTTCAAGTGGCAATTACACAAGGGACAGTCACTGTAAAGGCAACATGATAATGTAGAGAAACGTTGTCATTTGTATTTTCAACAGTGCCGAGAGAGATTCCCTCCGCGAAATCACAGCTACAATTTCTGAGTACGTTGGGTTTATTTTTCTTTTGTCATTATTATGTAATCTGGTATTTAGCTGTTACAGAGCTAAAATACCCAGAAATGAGGACATATCTGTGTTGAATTTATTGTTAGCGGCTCTGGTTATTTAGAAGTTTAATTTTATTTGTTCATCTTTCAAGCACAAACGTTTTGTGGACCGTAACATCTTCATTGTTTCGGGTATGCAATGAAACAGCCGTAACTTGCAACTACCTTCACGGTACTTGTGTACATTATCATGTTGTCTTTACAGTGACTGTCCTCATTCAAGTGGCAATTACACAAGGGACAGTCACTATGAGATGTCCTCATTTGTGACAAGGACAGTCACACATGAGGACATCTCACAGTGACTGTCCCTTGTGTAATTGCCACTTGAATGTATTGCTATTCAACCACATTTATGGGCCCGTTTGGACCCCAGCACACAGTAGCATCTACAGAGAAGAATATCCCAGGTGTAACAAGTTGTAAGAATATACCAACAGTTCTAAGAAGTTCCCTAGCACATAGTAGCATCTACAGAGAAGAATATACAACATGAGGGCAGCCACTGTAAAGACAACATGATAATGTACACTCATTGTATGTGTACATTATCATGTTGTCTTTACAGTGACTATCCTCATTCAAGTGGCAATTACAGAAGGGACAGTCATTGTGAGATGTCCTTATTTGTGACAAGGATAGTCACACATGAGGACATCTCACAGTGATCGATTGTCCCTTGTGTAATTGCCACTTGAATGTATTGCTATTGAACCACAGTAATGCTTTTCTTCTTCAACAAATGAGGACAGTCACTCTAAAGACAACATGATAATGTACACTCATTGTAAGGACAGTCACAAATGAGGACATCTCACAGTGACTGTCCCTTGTGTAATTGCCACTTGAATTACACAAGGGACAGTCATTGTGAGATGTCCTCATTTGTGACAAGGATAGTCACACATGAGGACATCTCACAGTGATCGATTGTCCCTTGTGTAATTGCCACTTGAATGTATTGCTATTGAACCACATTAATGCTTTTCTTCTTCAACAAATGAGGACAGTCACTCTAAAGACAACATGATAATGTACACTCACTGTAAGGACAGTCACAAATGGGGACATCTCACAGTGACTGTCCCTTGTGTGATTTCCACTTGAATGTATTGCTATTCAGCCACATTAATGCTTTTCTTCTTCAACAAATGAGGATAGTCACTCTAAAGACAACATGATAATGTACACGGGCTGTAAGTGTACATTATCATGTTGTCTTTACAGTGACTGTCCTCCTTCAAGTGGCAATTACACAAGGGACAGTCACTGTAAAGGCAACATGATAATGTAGAGAAACGTTGTCATTTGTATTTTCAACAGTGCCGAGAGAGATTCCCTCTGCGAAATCACAGCTACAATTTCTGAGTACGTTGGGTTTATTTTTCTTTTGTCATTATTATGTAATCTGGTATTCAGCTGTTACAGAGCTAAAATACCCAGAAATGAGGACATATCTGTGTTGAATTTATTGTTAGCGGCTTTGGTTATTTAGAAGTTTAATTTTATTTGTTCATCTTTCAAGCACAAACATTTTGTGGACCGTAACATCTTCATTGTTTCGGGTATGCAATGAAACAGCCGTAACTTGCAACTACCTTCACGGTACTTGTGTACATTATCATGTTGTCTTTACAGTGACTGTCCTCATTCAAGTGGCAATTACACAAGGGACAGTCACTGTGAGATGTCCTCATTTGTGACAAGGACAGTCACACATGAGGACATCTCACAGTGACTGTCCCTTGTGTAATTTCCACTTGAATGTATTGCTATTCAACCACATTTATGGGCCCGTTTGGACCCCAGCACATAGTAGCATCTACAGAGAAGAATATCCCAGGTGTAACAAGTTGTAAGAATATACCAACAGTTCTAAGAAGTTCCCTAGCACATAGTAGCATCTACAGAGAAGAATATACAACATGAGGGCAGCCACTGTAAAGACAACATGATAATGTACACTCATTGTATGTGTACATTATCATGTTGTCTTTACAGTGACTGTCCTCATTCAAGTGGAAATTACACAAGGGATAGTCACTGTGAGATGTCCTCATTTGTGACAAGGACAGTCACACATGAGGACATCTCACAGTGACTGTCCCTTGTGTAATTGCCACTTGAATGTATTGCTATTCAACCACATTTATGGGCCTGTTTGGACCGCGGCACATAGTAGCATGTACAGAGAAGAATATCTCAGGTGTAACAAGTTGTAAGAATATACCAATAGTTCTAAGAAGTTCCCTAGCACATAGTAGCATCTACAGAGAAGAATATACAACATGAGGGCAGCCACTGTAAAGACAACATGATAATTTACACTCATTGTATGTGTACATTATCATGTTGTCTTTACAGTGACTGTCCTCATTCAAGTGGAAATTACACAAGGGACAGTCACTGTGAGATGTCCTCATTTGTGACAAGGACAGTCACACATGAGGACATCTCACAGTGACTATCCCTTGTGTAATTTCCACTTGAATGTATTGCTATTCAACCACATTTATGGGCCCGTTTGGACCGCGGCACATAGTAGCATGTACAGAGAAGAATATCCCAGGTGTAACAAGTTGTAAGAATATACCAACAGTTCTAAGAAGTTCCCTAGCACATAGTAGCATCTACAGAGAAGAATATGGGTCAACGAGGTTGACTTCAAAGCCATGCAATCTAATGGTAATAGTAATATCATAATTTGACATACTATCAGAAATACTTCCTAAATAGACTATTCAATCTTATAAGAGATGGATTCATGAGAACTATTATTTATGAAATATGAGTCAATGACTTTAATTAAAAAAATTACACAATCTAATTCTTGTAAAAATATCAAAATTTGACACATTGAAAATACCTTCCAAAAGTATTGTTAATTGATTAATATGAATCACTACTCATGAAATATAATTTTATAAACCTAATCTAAAAACTACACAATAAAAATCTTAATAGCAATATTGTAAGAAACTATTCCCAAAAGCAAGCCTAATAAAATTTGATGAAAATAATTTTTGTTTCACTCAACTTTGACATTCACAACTTCCTCTTTTATTATAATAAGAAAAAAAATGTCTTTTTAGATATACCTCATGAACCATACTCGAATAATCTATCATTTTTCTTCTCAAAAACATATTTGCAGAGCCTGATTCTTTTACTTGTTTGTACTTTTATCTCTCTGATGGAAAGGGTTCCTTCAGGACACATTTTTCCAAGTTCACTGCTTGAGATATTTGAGGAGGGTTCCCCTACTTGAGTATCCATCCAACCCATATTCGAGTAGTTCTACAATTGCACAGTCTAAATTAATAATACTGACAATTGAATGACGAATGATGATACATAGAATTGATATAAACTAATCCTAAAAACACTAAAACATTATTAATATATTTATATTTCATAAATAAAATTGATATAAAAGATTTGGAAAGATACATTAAAAAATAGAAAAACAGTAATTTATAATAGAAGGAAACTTAAATTGCTATTTTAAAAAAAAACAAGAGTCTTAAATCTTATCATTTTGTTTCATTATCATCCATAAGTACACACCTCTAGCATAATAATTATATTTTACCACCCATAAAATGAAAAAAAGATTTTCACAAGAGAAATTGAAGCTAGATTATAAAAATGAACCATCTTATTGGAAACTGGAACTGTTATCATACCCAAAAGGACTACAAAATTTCACCTTATCATACCCAGATTGTTGCTTTGCCTGGCGGAGGGAAATTTGATCAGTAAAATTGACACAGAGTATGTTGTCTCCATTGTCATGCTGGATAAAAAAACACCAACTTTAATGGGCATGTACTGTCCCTTGTGTAATTGCCACTTGAATGCATTGCTATTTGATGCAGGGGCATCCCTAATGCAAGCCAAAGACACCATGATTGAAGGAAGTTGCCATGAAGCCAAGGAGTCAAATCCTATCAATTGGAACATAAGATTTTCACCTTGGAGCTTTGAAGGATTGACTGGTGAAAGGTCCTTTTGATTGACAAATCAGAGTCTTTTTGAATGACAAATCAGAGTCTTTTTGAATGACAATAAATTAGAATAGGAGTTTTAGATGTTTTCTTGGTTTGTAATAAATATTAAGGATTGATTTTATCTCCTTATAAACATCCACTTGTTGGACACAAGACCCCTTGGTGACTTATAAACCTTGGGCATCTTTTGAGTCCTTGGATGAAATGAGCATAGTAAGTGTTTATTAGGTGTCTTTTAGATGTTGTTAAGAAGTTTGAAGGTCCAAAATAACTTTAATAAGGTTCCTAAAGTTTCACAACACATTTTTAACCTTCTCGGCAAAGTTGTTTGCAAAGTTGTAATGCAACTTTAAAAGTTGCTTAGCAAAGTTGACATTTGTTGGATAAACTATTCTAACCACCTAGATGGTTGAACCAACATTTGGAGAGCCTATTTTAGGCTTCAAATGGTCGAAGACAGACAGAGAACCAGTATTGTAATCATTTTGCTTTCATAAAAAATAAAAATAACCCTATTTTAGTGCATTTCTGGTGAAAAATGAACTCTGTACGGCTGTACGGATGGTGGTTGGATGATAAAATTTTCCTGGAAGTTGTAATAGTGACATCTGATGCTTTGGAAGTTGGTTTGATTGATTCTCTTTGTTTTATATCTAAGTTATTTCAAATTTTCTGTGCATTGTTTACAAACCCTCATTTTCAGGGTTTGACTGATGTAAAGACCTTAACTCACGTTTCAACCATTGGAATTCCTTCTTCCTTGGTGGAATGAGAGTTAAGGATGTATATTTGTATATTCTAAAAGCCCTGACTACTCTGCATCACTATTGAACCACATTAATGCTTTTTTCCTTCAACAAATGAGGACAGTCACTGTAAAGACAACATGATAATGTACACTCACTGTAAGGATAGTCACAAATGAGGAAATCTCAGAGTGATTATCCCTTGTTTAATTTCCGCTTGAATACATTGCTATTGAACCACATTAATGCTTTTTTCCTTCAAGTGGCAATTACACAAGGGACAGTCACTGTGAGATGTCCTCATTTGTGACAAGGACAATCACACATGAGGACATCTCACAGTGACTGTCCCTTGTGTAATTGCCACTTGAATGTATTGCTATTCAACCACATTTATGGGCCTGTTTGGACCACGGCACACAATAGCATCTACAGAGAAGAATATCCCAGGTGTAACAAGTTGTAAGAATATACCAACAGTTCTAAGAAGTTCCCTAGCACATAGTAGCATCTACAGAGAAGAATATACAACATGAGGGCAGCCACTGTAAAGACAACATGATAATGTACACTCATTGTATGTGTACATTATCATGTTGTCTTTACAAGGATAGTCATTTGTGACAAGGATAGTCACACATGAGGACATCTCACAGTGATCGATTGTCCCTTGTGTAATTGCCACTTGATAGTATTGCTATTGAACCACATTAATGCTTTTCTTCTTCAACAAATGAGGACAGTCACTCTAAAGACAACATGATAATGTACACTCATTGTAAGGACAGTCACAAATGAGGACATCTCACAGTGACTGTCCCTTGTGTGATTGCCACTTGAATGTATTGCTATTCAGCCACATTAATGCTTTTCTTCTTCAACAAATGAGGATAGTCACTCTAAAGACACAATGATAATGTACACGGGCTGTAAGTGTACATTATCATGTTGTCTTTACAGTGACTGTCCTCCTTCAAGTGGCAATTACACAAGGGATTTGTGTTTTCATTTGTGTTTTCAACAGCGCCGTAACCCTCCGTGAAATCACATCGGGATATAAGGGCAAAACAAACAAGAACATTGTCATTTGTATTTTCAACAGCGCCGAGAGAGATAAACAAACTTAAAACTCAGACTTAAGAAAGATGAAGGCAATGCTTCAAAAGGCTGATGCCCTAAATACGGGAAAACACAATACCACCATTAAACGATGCCCTAGTCACCGTATCGATGCTGCCAGCTCCGTACCAGTATGCTGACTGCTCACTTTCATCCTGTGATAAAGGTAACTTCATTAATCATACTTGAAATGGTAGCATACGAACTAAAGCTGATGAACATTTATAAACTAAAAGTTTAAAACTACAGATTACAAATGTAGTAGTTTCATACGAAAAGAACTTGATGTCTAAAATTTACCATTAGAAGTATCCAAAGGAATACCACAGTACTGTTGAACTTGGAGAATCGGAGATGATCTACACAGCAAGGTTCAACAGCTGTAAGGACTATTACACCATCTTTAGCATTTGAATACATTTTCTCCTTGGCTTCTGGTGGATCCTCAAAGACCCCCAATGACATTTTCCCTACAATTATCAATTGTTTGTCAGTATGAGATATTAATAAATAAACATTAATCACAATATTAGGCAAACAATGTTCTTGATGTCTGAATCTAAATCACAGAAAGCTCTAATAAAGCAGTTCTCAGTTTCACATTAAACTAAGTTTCAATTTCAAATGGTTATAATAATTTTTGCAAGTTATAAGTAGCTGGTTACAGTATATGACATAAAAAGAAAAAAAATCATTTCTATTCTTTTCTTCTTTTTCTCTTTCAACGAAGCTTTTGCACCACACAAATGCATACCAAGAATTTCTCAAGAGGTTTCAAGACCATTGCATACCAAACTTCTTCTCTGTAGATGCTACTGTGTGTCGTGGTCCAAACGGGTCCAAATAGACCTAGTGACTCTAGTAGGTCTCCAAAACCTGTTCTGCAGCAATAACTCTTCAATTTGACAAAGGACCTTATGAACTTATATGTTTTTTGAGTACCCTTTTTGATGTTCTAACAATCCTCCAACTCCTAGACCTTGACTCCACTCCAGCATATCAATGTCCTTATTGAGTCCGCAGACCTAATGCATGCCTTTGGGTGTGGGTTCCAAAACAAGGCATTGAAAATGGGTGCATGAAACCAAGATTAGAGCTTGAAGATGTCCAACATGCTCTAAAGATCTAGATTCAACAAGGTTTGAGGTCCTTTACTTGCCGCTACCCTCTGATCTTGCATAATCCATCAACTCCTAGTCAAGAACATTGAGATTCTTGACCTAGGGCTTGCTCTTGAAATTCTCTGGCTTAGTATCCTATTCCAAAGCTTTTAAAATATGAAAATAAACCCCCTTAACTTGCATTTTACAAAGAACAGAGGATATCCTATGGTTTATTTGCAAGTTAAGGCCATTTGAATGCAATAACCCAAAAAATGAGGGTTTGACAGAACAACAGATAAGAAAAAGGAATAACTTTGATATAAGGTGTCTTGAATCTACCAAATAAACTCTCAAAGCATAAGATATAAATACTCTAACTTCCACACTGGTCTGCCCTCCCTTTCACATCCGTACACTGTACAGTGCTTGAAGGAAATGCACAAAAAAGGCTCTGAAATAGTGGCTCTATCTGACAGAGAGTCCATGCTAGGCTTCATGACTAACCTAAAGCACATTCCTTGTTATGGAGGAAGTTTGAATGGTGAAGAACTTATGGAATGGATAGAGGACCTAGATAACCATTTTGACTACAAGTATCTTATGGATAGAGGACCTTGATAACCATTTTGACTCATTTAGTATCTTATTGAGCTTCACTTTGTTTCAAGAATATAGTTTAATATTCTCTACTAAACAGGGCCAACCACGTGAAGGTGGAAGCTCATTTGGCCCCACCCCCCTCCCCCTAACATCACTCTACATTCCCCGTTAACATCTAACATTCATTCATTCTTTCAATTATTAATAAAATGTAACATTCAATCAATATCACATGATAACATTCATTAACACATTAGATTCGTTAACACACAACATTCATCAATATGAAAATAAACACATAATTCATGAACATTCATTAGCACATAATTAAATTCATTGAGACATAAAATTCAGTCATTATCAATTAAGGTATTTAGATGACAATCATTTCTTTTTTCTCTTTCTAATTTTTTTTTCTATGTAAGCTCTAAGAGGAGCATCAGTGTTATCATCAATACCCCCCTCATCAGTTGTTTTGTTCTTTGTTCTTGATGATCTCAAATTCCTATGCTGCTGCAAAGGGGGGTCCTCTACAATAACAAATAAAAGAGTTAAATTTAAAATATTTAATTATAATTGTTACAAGTATTTAATTATTTTAAAGAACATAACTGTGGCGCTCTTTAATTACCTGATCTAGCCACATCATTTTGTCTAGACTCAACCTCAACATGCTCATGAGCACCGACCCCTCGATCCTCTACAGTTGCTATACAAAATGTTATATTAATCCAAACACCAATTGTAATTACATATAAAAATTTTAATAGCAAATGTATACCTCCACCACTAGGATGCACATCATGCGAACCTTCATTATGCATAGATTGTGTAGAAGGATTGTCAGGCTGCATTCCAATATCCTACACATTGTTATCATTGCTTTCTTAAAACAGATATACTCACTTTATATTAGAACTTAACATCAAATAGACTAATTGGTAAAGTATTCAATTTGAAATAAATTTCATTTAGCTTATTTACCTGTGGCTCAGATGCATCATTATTTGAACCTTGCACACTGATTTCAGCTCGTAGCCGTTCAGCCACGGCTCTATAGCCTTGTTGGAAGCCAATTCTCTTGTCCTCTTCTGTGAGGCATCTATTGAACTCTGACCCCTACATTTTTTCTTGGTATGGTGAATTTTACTTGCATTGTTTGATCAAAAAAATTTTCCTTGCAATATATAAAAAAATTGATACAAGTTTTCATTTACTAATACTTACAACTCGTGCTTGAAGTTTGGAAAAACCACCAGAGCTGAGCTTGTGTGTCCCGTGCTTTTCTAATCTTGCCTTTGTTGCCTTTGATGTGTCAGGCAATCTATGAAAAGTTTGAAATATGTTAGAGACCAGTATAGGAAAAATTTAGAGGTTAATTAGTACATAATTACATTCTCAAAAGTATCACATACCTTTCTCTACTCTCTACTGGCGTAATTCCTTTTTTCATGTCGGCTTTATACTTTCCATCCAAAATCAAACCCTGCCACTCAGCCTCAAGAACACAGGGTGGACGCTCGTGCCTTGGGTTAACCTCTAAATATTTCCTGTACTGGTCCCTAATATACTTCAAACATAAACCAGCTCTTTCAAGGAGCTTGTTTCTCTCGAATGCACGAGGTCCAAAAAGCTGGGTCATACTATGTACAAGATCATCCTTCAACTTTTTATCTTGGTTATTCCACCTTTTAAGTAAAAAAAAACATGTTAGACTCATAAATGAAGAGAAGCTACCTTTAATATAGTTCAAGAAATTGATGAAAAGGAAAACTATTCTAGCAATGATATGAAATCAAAATAGTGGTTTGGGGTTTTAGTTAGGATATGATGTTCCACCATGTACGTATGGTGGGCCCGAATATCCACAAACACTTGTCACCAAGTTTTCGCCAAAAAATATCATTCCCTACAAAATAATCATGGGATCATTAGTCGATGAAGAGTGATCAAAAACTAAATTACTATTATATCACTATAGAATAATAATAACTTTAAAGTACCTGGAAGTTTGGATACTTTTAAGGGAACGCCTTCATCGTCGCTGATGATCAATACGCAATCCTTCACCGTTCCCGTACTAGGAACACGGGAACATCCAAGAAATGATGTTGCATCGGGACTTGTTGCATCTCCTATTGCAAAAAATGAAAACCATTATCAAATGCCTCCAAGAAATAATACTTCAAGGGAAATAAATTGGTGCAGAGCACCCATGGCACAAACACAATCAAGGGATCTACATCGTAAACACATAACACTTAAACACATAACAAAAGAGAGAAAAAGAGGGATTTGTGTACCAGTAGATGGTGCACCAGTTGGTGCATTTAGGCTGTGTGTTGTTGACATGGCAGTCAGCAAGACATTTGTGGCTGTCCTGGATGGAGGCGGCATTGTCATATCATCATGGAAAGGAGCTGAAGAATAAAATTGTTAGAGCATGCATAAATATAGAACGCGTGGACTAGCATGGACAAGATTGTTAGAGCATTAAAAAAAAAGATTGTTCGAGCATGTATTGTCAATGATTATGATCATTCCTATATATATTCAGTGGAAAACACAAGTGGGGAATGGAACATGTGATCTACCTGAACCACTTGCAATACCGGCCTCATCATGGGAATGGGGTTCAAAATTACGCAAATAACTCTGTAAAGACAATGCATCCATATTTTAATTAATGTCATAAAAGAGCATAACATAAAAACCATTATTGAACTCTTGTAATAATTAAAAATTTCATTAATACTTACTTTAAAGTTTTCAGAAGTGCGCAACAACTGAGCTGCCCTGTCTTTTATTTCTTGAATCTGAGGATGTATGGATACCAAACGTAGAAGTTCTTTCCCAATTTTTTTTAGCAGCTTTTTAATGGAACCGATCGGGTCATTGGTCTCTGCTAAATCAATAAAAAAAGGGTCCACAAGGGGGGACTCCTGAGGGACTGCAGGTTGCTTTCCCTCTCTCCGACCACCGGCCCTCTGTGACAACAATAGTATTAGTATTATCAAAATTACTCCAAAACAATGAAGAAAATAACATTAAAAAAAATAACATTTTGCTTCTATCTAGTTTGCACAATTACAATGAGTTTTACCTGCTCATGTGTAGATGAGCTAGGAATATCGTCACCATCACCTTTGGGCGGTTGCTCCATATTGTGCCCCTGTGTCAAAGATCAAGTATAAAAATGTTAGCCAAAAATTTAATAACTAAATGGTATGTTGGAGTCATTGATTAGAAGTTGGTTTAATAGTATGTACCACCCCCATGATAGTAGCCTCGTTTGTATCTATGCGGTTCAAATTGTAATCAATAAGCAGCTCTTCCCCTGCACGTATTGATTTTATCACACAGATGAATACATGATTTCCCTCGCGCACCTCAAATATGCAATTGGGTTGCTTTATAGTTGACCCAGGTCGTGTACTATTTATAAAACCCGCAATATTCCCTGTTGCTTTTGGCCTTCCATCAATGTATATAGCCACACTTTTACTTTGATTATTGTCTTGCTGTTGTATATAATTTGTCGAGAGTGCATACCTACGCATACTTTTTTTATATTGAACAATATGCATCCAACTTTTGTAATCGTAACATGGTCCAACATACTCCATCAATTCAGAAACTTTGTTGTAAGACACCTTTATGCCATCCATAGAAAATAGGCCCAAACCATGTAATGATGATGGTGCTATGCGATATATCCTCTCATTAACACAAAAATCAGTGTTTATTGGAGGAAGTTCCTTGGGTACCCAATGTTTCTGTAGATGTTGGTACCTCAAGGGCACCTCGATGTCGCCTTTCATCTCATCATCATAAGAACATGACCCCCCTTGAGCAAGGAAAAATTTCATGTGTTTATTGAATTTCCTTCTAGTCCTTTGACCTCTAGTTAATCTCCCTATTCTAGATAAACTGCATGTCTCACTTTCCTCTTCTATTCCTATATTTCCCTCACTCGAGGAAGACACTTCTGAAAAATACCTATTTGCTGGTACCTGCAAATGGGAGAGATCTTAGAAGACATCAATCTTACTATTGATAAGTGTATTAAATAGACTTTCTATAAGGTGTATTGACTTATACCTGTCGATCCATGAGACTGTGCGGGATGCTCTTGAAAGGGGTTCAATTTCCTGCAAATGTAATTCAATTATCGTGAGCATAATCACATCATAATCATAATCACATCCATCATAAGCATCACATAAAAATTAAAAACATTAAAACGTACACATTATAACACTTATAGCTTTTAAATAGATAATGAATAAACTATGTAACCATTTAAGACAAATATATTTCTATCAAGAAATGAATATTAAATACATTAAGGATTGATGGCATACCTTTAAATTTCATCATCATCATCCTCATCATCATCATCATCATCATCATCATCATCCTCATCATCGTCATCATCATCATCGTCCTCGTCCTCGTCGTCATTGTCGTCATCATCAACATCATCATCATCAACATCAACATCATCTTCATCATCATCATCAGTAGCAGCATCATCTTCTTCTTCTTCTTCATGAAAATTTGTCTCAGGAACATCATCCAATAATTGTCGATCGTGATCATCTTCTACTTCTTCGGTATCTTCTTCTTCCATCGCATTATACTTTATCGGCCTTCCTCTCGGTTCATGTCTAACAACAAATGACCAAACCAGTTTATGTGAAACCTCTGAGTAAAATACCTGCTCACATTGGCTTGGAAGAACATAGGGCTCATCCCCAACTGGCTCAAACGACCTTGTATTAACCATTGTAAATCCATTATCATGTTCAATAACAGTTCTATTAGGATCATTTGGATTAAGTCGTAGCCTGTACCATTTGACAACGAAGAGTACTAATTTGAAGGAACTAAAGTCGCACTCAAGTATATCATCCAAAATGCCATAGTATTGATTTTTAGACTCTTGAGGATCTAAGTCATTTCTAGATGAAATATTAGTCACTTGAAAGACTGCAGTTATTCCAGAATCACAAGTTTTCTTCGTGTCATCCAACACTTTGACGCGAAATTTTTGACCATTACAGAACATACCCTTGTGGTGTTTAACCTACAATAATATGTGAAACATGTCAAAATTATTATATCGTGAGTTGATAAACATACGGGTGATTAATAATTTTGTACGTACCTGGAAATCTCTTAAACCATATGCTAAATCTATTTCCCTTTGCGTAACATTAGAATCTCCATTACGATGAGCTTCTTTAACCAATGAAGATACACCTTCCCATGTTAATGTGTGACCAGAATGTTGACATCGTTCAATCCATACCGTCATCCAATCAAGATTGTTTGCAATATACAAATGTAGTGCATCCCACTCTCGAGCAACTGTACAAAAAAAAAATAGACGACTTACAACCGATTTATTTTGAAGATTAAGAAATAATTTATTACAATAACATCTTATAATTTATTACCTGTCACTTTCCTCAATCTACCTTTCCCCATCAAGTACTCCCCTTTGAATTTTTTAAAAGGGTCGAGATCCCAAATGCGATCTACATGGATATTTGAAGCAAACTTAGGAAGATATTCAGTAATGTACACCATAGTCTGGTATACCATGTATCCCTCTACCATAGAACCCTCAGGATGTGCTCTTTGTCGAACCAAAGCCTTCAAAGATTTCAAGTGCCTCTCAACCATCCACATTGACCTAGTGTGTGCAGGTCCACACAATTCAATCTCCTCAACTTGGTGTATGAGGTAGTGTTCTTGTGCATTGAAAAAAGTTGGAGGTAGACACTTTTGCATTTCACACAATAAATGAGGAATTCTTCTCTTCCAATAGTTTATATCTTCTTTATGGATTTCTTTAGATGACAACCACCTACATTAAGAGATTCAAGTCACAAAAAATATATAAATACGAGACTTTACAAAATAATATACAATAGATTACATAGCAAGAAAAACAAATCGCGAATATAATAAATATATACAACAAATTGAACAGATATTACTGCTTACCTCATGTATTTTCCAAGATCATATATCACTTGTTTGATGTTATTGTTGAAGTGCTCTGGGAGAGATAGAGGTAGCACGTACTGCAGTAATTATAAACCAATAATTTCATTATTTTCTAACATAACATAATGAATAGTACACGTAGTTTATGAATATATTGTAAATACAGAAGAACATAACTTACCTTGATGAAAGTATGCCAATCATGCGTTTTGAGCCCTGGCCCAAATTCACTTTTCTTTGATATGAGATTGCTTATGTTCCCAGCAAATCCTGTGGGAAATCGAATTTTTCGTATGACTTCTTTTATGGCATCACTTTGCTGCTCCGTTAATAACCAAGGAAGGGCACTTATATTAATCTGATCTCTATTGCTATTTGAGTGAATGAAATTCTTCAGTGCATGATTGGATTCATGAATGTCATTACAAATTTTGACAATTTTTTCTTTGTCATGCCTTCCATCCAGTATTTTCCACAATGTCTCTGTTATATTCTTTCCAACATGCATAAGATCAAACAAATGCACAATTTGTAGGTCCTCGTAGTAGGGCAACCTACTAAATTGTCTGGGATAGCTTTTTAGTCCCTTTGGAAGGTTGTCAGTAGTGCCTTGACGACCTTCACGATCATCAATTACATAATTAGTAAACAAAAATCACAATAGAAATATATAAATTACAAACATAAACCATTAAGTGGAATGACATTACCTCGACGATTAATTCTATTATATTCCAACTTCCATAGGCGAGGTGTCATTCTTCGTGGCTTTGATGTAGTCTCTTCTTTCCCATTGAAAAGATGTTTTTCCATACTTCGATACTTATGATTCCTGTGGAGGAAGTGTCTGTACTCATCAAACACATGCTTTCCTAAACTTTTTGAATGACGAGATTTCATCTTTGGACCACAAACTGGACATGCAAATTTTCCCTTTGTTTGAAGACCTACAAGATAATGATATAATTGGATTATTAAATATGTTGATTTTTATAATTAGAATTATCATGCGCAACTTGAATTCACTATAACATACCACAAAAATGTGTTAGCCCTGGGGCATCATGTATTGTCCATACAAGTATTGCATGGAATTGAAATTGTCTTTGTCCTATTGGTCTAGACACGTCATACATAGTGACACCGTTCCATAACTCCACCAACTCGTCAATAAGAGGCTCAATATATACATTCATATCTTTAACTTGATATTTACCTACTTGAATGAACAGTAACATTACATAATTATTGTGACCATTTTACTGTAAGATTTGTAAGTACATGTAAATTAATAACTATCAAATGATAAAATACCTGGAACAATCATTGCCAACATAATGTGCTCCCTCTTTATTGACATCCACGGAAGAATGTTATTGTTGATAACAAAAACAGGCCACACCGAGCAAACAGATCTCATCTCTCCAAATGGATTGACACCATCCGCTGCCAATGAAAGCCTGAGATTACGAGGTTCTTCTTTGAAGTGTTGCCACTTTTCCTCTATGTGCATAAATGCCAAACCATCCGCAGGGATTTGAATAATGTCATCTCGACTTCTATTGTGTGCATGGTAATCCATAAATTGTGCCAAGCTAGTACACCTGAATAATTGTCGCATTCGTGGAATAATGGGGATGTAACGAAGAACCTTGTGAGGCACCTTTTTTGTTATTCGATCTGTTCGATATCTACTCATATGACATACAGGGCATTGTGTTGCAAATTCATGTTCTTTATAATATATAATATGATCATTGGGACAAGCATGTATTGCTTGATACTCCATTCCAATATCTTTCATAATAGCAGATAATTCTCGATATGAACGAGGTAGAATATTTGATGGTGGTAACAAAAACTCGCCTATCAATCTACAGCAAAAAATATAAGTTGTTAATATAAACAATATTAGTGGTACATTATTCACCCTTTGTTAACTATAAAGACATATATGACATACCTTAACATACGTGACATTGTTATGTTGGATAAACCATTCATAACCTTCAAGTTCAACAACAACAATATAGCAGAGAGAAGAGTTGTTTGGGAGTCTTTGTATAGGGGCTCGTATGCCTTCTCAAGTAGAGGTACATCAAGGATATCATCATCATCATGATCAGATCCGCTTGGACTAAATGTGTCATGGATCAATGTATTTATACCATCATCTTCAATTGTGTTTTCTGGCGCATGATCGTCATCTTCCATGGGATCATTATCTTCACCTTGGATATTTGCACCCCCATGTTCCTCCATATCATGTACTTCCCTGGGGAGATCAACCTATATAAAATTGATTAACATAAATAAACCATGATCTTCAACTCATCATCAAGTGATTTCATATGTATATAAATTGTTAAAATGATATAATGAACAACTTACCAGTGGATGATAGTCATGCCCCCCTTCAATGTGACCATTCTCCCTACAATGTCTCTTAACTATTTTGATTAGCAATCTTCTACGGTTTAAGCCCTTACAAATTTTGCAGGGACAATAACATTTTCCATCACCTTTTCTTTTCAAGTTAGACCACAATCTAGCGATTGTCTCCCTATTTTGTTCTTCACTTATATTATCTGACATGATCGTTCTTCGCAGGAAGCAAAAATTGGGCTATGAAAACTTCGGTCTACAACTTTCAGTGACTAAGCAAAATTGTCAAAAGTACACAAATCTTCTTAGACCTATCCTTTAATATTTTAAAAGTCTAGTTAAAATATACATTAGATTAAAAAATATACAATTTTCATGCCTGAGCGCGCGGCTACGACTAGTGCAATGGTCTTCTTGCTTAGCTCTAGAAGCTCTCTAGCAATCAAAACATATAAGCTACAAGGCCTAACAGCAATTTCAAAACATATAAGCTACAAGGCAAGACATATTACATGACATGGCAAAAGGATTAAAATATACATTAGATTAAAAAATATACAATTTTCAAACCTGAGCGCGCGGCTATAACTCGTGCAATGGTCTTCTTGCTTAGCTTTAGAAGCTCTCCAGCAATCAAAACATATAAGCTACAAGGCCTAATAGCAATTTCAAAACAAGGGTCATCAAAAGAACCAAAAACAATGTGTGCAAACAATACCTTGTGAAGTGGTATAGACAATTAGAAGATGCTACTATGTGCTAGGGAACTTCTTAGAACTGTTGGTATATTCTTACAACTTGTTACACCTGGGATATTCTTCTCTGTAGATGCTACTATGTGCCGTGGTCCAAACGGGCCCATAAATGTGGTTGAATAGCAATACATTCAAGTGGCTTACACAAGGGACAGTCACTGTGAGATATCCTCATGTGTGACTGTCCTTGTCACAAATGAGGACATCTCACAGTGACTGTCCCTTGTGTAATTGCCACTTGAATGAGGTCAGTCACTATAAAGATAACATGATAATGTACACATACAATGAGTGTACATTATCATGTTGTCTTTACAGTGGCTGCCCTCATGTTGTATATTCTTCTCTGTAGATGCTACTACGTGCTAGGGAACTTCTTAGAACTGTTGGTATATTCTTACAACTTGTTACACCTGGGATATTCTTCTTTGTAGATGCTACTGTGTGTCGTGGTCCAAACGGGCCCATAAATGTGGTTGAATAGCAATACATTCAAGTGGCAATTACACAAAGGACAGTCACTGTGAGATGTCCTCATGTGTGACTGTCCTTGTCACAAATGAGGACATCTCACAGTGACTGTCCCTTGTGTAATTAAGTATTGTGGGGAAGCATTCTAAATAACCAAAGCCGCTAACAATAAATTCAACACAGATATGTCCTCATTTCTGGGTATTTTAGCTCTCTAACAGCTGAATACCAGATTAAATAATAATGACAAAAGAAAAATAAACCCAACGTACTCAGAAATTGTAGCTGTGATTTTGCGGAGGGAATCTCTCTCGGCGCTGTTGAAAACACAAATGACAACCCGCTTGATTTCGTGGAGGGAATCTCTCTCGATGCTGTTCAAAACACAAATGACAACCCGCTTTGTTCAAAACACAAATGATAACCCGCTTGATTTCACGGAGGGAATCTCTCTCGGCGCTGTTGAAAACACAAATGACAACGTTCCTTTTTTTTTTTGCACTTATATCCCAACCAACATAAGGTCCATTTGTAATACAACATGATAATGTACACTTACAGTGAGTGTACATTATCATGTTGTCCTTAGAGTGACTATCCTCATTTGTTGAAGAAGAAAAGCATTAATGTGGCTGAATAGCAATACATTCAAGTGGCAATTACACAAGGGACAGTCACTATGAGATGTCCTCATTTGTGACTGTCCTTACAGTGAGTGTACATTATCATGGTGTCTTTAGAGTGACTGTCCTCATTTGATGAAGAAGAAAAGCATTAATTTGGTTGAATAGCAATACATTCAAGTGGCAATTACACAAGGGACAATCACTGTGAGATGTCCTCATGTGTGACTGTCCTTGTCACAAATGAGGACATCTCACAATGACTGTCCCTTGTGTAATTCAAGTGGCAATTACACAAGGGACAGTCACTATGAGATGTCCTCATTTGTGACTGTCCTTACAATGAGTGTACATTATCATGTTGTCTTTAGAGTGACTGTCCTCATTTGTTGAAGAAGAAAAGCATTAATGTGGTTCAATAGCAATACATTCAAGTGGCAATTACACAAGGGACAATGTCATGAGCCGTGACATATTGAACTTAGTATAATAATAAAATGATTAGATGATATATAATAATCTATTATTAACGGTATATAACAATAATATATAATTATTATCAAAAGATAATAATAATATATAGTTAGCATAATAAGTAATATGTTAATTAAATAATATTAAAATATTAATAAATAATATAATTATGATTATAATTATAATATAAATTAATAATAAATAATTATTAATAAATTATATATATTATATTATAATAATATATTAAGTAATAATATTAAATCAATTATTGATATAATAATTTTAATATATAAATAATATTAATAAACCTCTCAATATAAAACAATATGTTATCACTATAATAATATTTATTATAATATTATTAATATTACTAACATCATTAATTATAATATTTAATAATAACAATAACATTATTAATAATAATAATAATAATAACGTTTAAAGCAATATCGAATATCTGTAATCGATATACATCTACATTAAACATCTGCATTATCTATCACGATGAGGAATGAAGAAGTGATACAACAATCACTAGTCATTACACATCGATACCATGAGAGGATGATTAATGAACCAAATACTATGAAGTCAAGATCAACATGATATGAATAAGGGATAGGTCGCTATGTGTTTCAGAAGATGTATTGATAAGCAAGAAGGATAACCATTCATATATTATAAATAATCATTAATTGCACAAGTTTAGACAATGACATATCCGATAAAGCAATATCAAACATGAAGACCCGCTAGCAAATATGCACCATCACTTCCTATGTTATCATGACAATAACATAAACTAGATTGAATTCTACTATCTATATCAATAGACACCACATAGGAGGATATCGACTAAAGGATTGAAAGATTATCGATTGTCTGAGATAAACCACATCTTGTAGAAACACAAAAGCATCAGTGATTATATCACAAGCTATTGATGAATGAGGCATCAGTCATGGATAATAAGTACAATGTATCCTTAAGTATTAACAGGAATGGAATTCAATTTGAAGATCAAACTCCATTACCAACAATCAACCAATAAATGGACAATTATCAGAAAATGATATCGACTTATATCAGAGTAGAAAGATTGGATATCATCATAACAATATGGGATAAGGCAAGAGTTAATATCGATTGACTAAATACTAATGATAGTTAGACCAAACTAATACAAACACAATGGATGTTAACTACTGGTTGCACTACCAATTAGGGAAGATTACCTTCATAAAATGATTTGATATTGAGTCAATCTGGGAGTTATCTATGATCAGAAAATAATGAAATAATATTATGTGAACTGTCGGATTATGGAAAGGTGTGATTAACAAAGGGACATGGAGGAAGAAACAAGACACGTCTCATTCATAGCATCTCTTCATTTGTTAAAGACAATATAAGAATGCATTCTCGTCAGTCACTCAAGGCATCATTAGAACTTTATTTACTTATCCATATTTGGATATACTCAATAGAGCATCTGCCTTTGGCAGTTTGGTTTCAAGTTTATCATTGCAGATCAGAGACAACACCATGATTGCACAGATAGAAAGGATAGTCAGAAACAGCATCAATAGTTGAAGTTGCAAGCATATAATTCAAAATCTGAAATAGCAACATATCACTCATAGCGATATTACACATTTGCATAATTACATCATCATATCAGACACAGCAAATACATTGCTGTAAGCAATACTTATTGATTGTATATCGA
The DNA here is from genome assembly GCA_027943335.1 of Chamaecyparis obtusa. Lineage (NCBI taxonomy): Eukaryota > Viridiplantae > Streptophyta > Pinopsida > Cupressales > Cupressaceae > Chamaecyparis > Chamaecyparis obtusa. The sequence goes on along the minus strand of BSBK01001458.1, from coordinate 1,488,939 downwards.
TATTGTTTATATCAGACATACCATCATTATACTATCACTATAAGTGATAGGAAACATCATATTCATAGCATATTTCATATCATTATATCCGACAGTGCTATTAAACATATTGGTATCAATATCATCTTGCACACATATTGTGATTGAATCTGAAATAGCGGTTGATATCTTAAGTAACCTCCATTACTTAGTTTAATTGTAAGTATCTGATAGAGTAAGTCTGAGAAGTGGAGTAATTGTTCCTGTTTTCCAAGTTAGCCAAAAAGGGGACATTACAGACAATCACTGTGAGATGTCCTCATGTGTGACTGTCCTTGTCACAAATGAGGACATCTCACAATGACTGTCCCTTGTGTAATTCAAGCGGAAATTACACAAGGGACAGTCACTGTGACATGTCCTCATTTGTGACTGTCCTTACAGTGAGTGTACATTATCATGTTGTCTTTAGAGTGACTGTCCTCATTTGTTGAAGAAGAAAAGCATTAATGTGGTTCAATAGCAATACATTCAAGTGACAATTACACAAGGGACAATCACTGTGAGATGTCCTCATGTGTGACTATCCTTGTCACAAATGAGGACATCTCATAATGACTGTCCCTTATGTAATTCAAGCGGAAATTACACAAGGGACAGTCACTGTGAGATGTCCTCATTTGTGACTGTCCTTACAGTGAGTGTACATTATCATGTTGTCTTTAGAGTGACTGTCCTCATTTGTTGAAGAAGAAAAGCATTAATGTGGTTCAATAGCAATACATTCAAGTGGCAATTACACAAGGGACAATCACTATGAGATGTCCTCGTGTGTGACTGTCCTTGTCACAAATGAGGACATCTCACAATGACTATCCCTTGTGTAATTCAAGCAGCAATTACACAAGGGACAGTCACTGTGAGATGTCCTCATTTGTGACTATCCTTACAGTGAGTGTACATTATCATGTTGTCTTTAGAGTGACTGTCCTCATTTGTTGAAGAAGAAAAGCATTAATGTGGTTCAATAGCAATACATTCAAGCGGCAATTACACAAGGGACAGTCACTGTGAGATGTCCTCATTTGTGACTGTCCTTATAGTGAGTGTACATTATCATGTTGTCTTTAGAGTGACTGTCCTCATTTGTTGAAGAAGAAAAGCATTAATGTTGTTCAATAGCAATACATTCAAGTGGCAATTACACAAGGGACAATCGATCACTGTGAGATGTCCTCATGTGTGACCTTTGTGAAGGCAAGTGCCAATTTGTACCCAAGTTACCAATATTGTGGCAAAAGTGGGAATGAAGCATTTAGGGGTCAAATTGGGCAAAGAAGTGTAGAAGTGGCCTATGTGAGGTCTAAATAGCCTAACTAAGTCATGGTTAGGGTCTTATGGTGTTTGAACAATAATTTTTGAACCAAAATCCCAAAGGTTGTAACAAGTTGTCAATGTTGTCATTCACAACATTGACAACATTTGTGCAAGGGAGCATTTTCGAGTAAGATGGTTATGTAACTATATGAAACCATTGAATTAGGCATCAGATCAACTATAAGAGGCCTCCATCGATCTATGCAAAAGGTTGGGGGGAAAAACATTTGGAATTAAGAAGATTTGTAGAGTAACACGGTTTTAGTGAATTCTTGAGTTTTTTTGTTTCTTTGTTTTCAGTTGATTAATGGATTAGATAGCTCGCAGTGTCTATTGGAAAAGTTAGTACAAGTTGTTTTTTTATTCTGTGTTGTGTTTTTTTTGAGTTTTGAAGCATTCCAACTAGTTTGTTAATTCTTTTGTTAAGTACCCTATCATTGGTTTGAACCAGGCAGGTTGAACAAATGGAGTCTTAGCTCATCATTCCATTGTCAATTTTGTACGGGCTCTTGGAATGGGTGAGGAGACTCCATGTACTATATGTTTGGAAGGAGGGGCCCTGGGAAGCTCATTTTCTATGTTTGCAATGATGTCCTAGGTGAGTCAGTTGAGCACAGTTAGGGATGACAAATCATTACAAGAAGATTACAACAAGTTGAATGCATTGGTTGCTTCAACTAAAATCTCATGGAGAGGTAGACACACATCTAAAGAAGCCCCAAGTCAAATTAGAAGATTGGGTGAGTTTCTTTGTCTGCTAAGAAAACAAACTCTTAGTCAGACTGTCCAAGTTGTGTCAAAATACTTGTTTTCAGGCATGGCTGTAGCAGTTGGTGTACAAAAAATCTAGGAGGAGAAGACCTTAGATATCTTGGAGTTCTCAATAAAGGGCATCTGAATCCTAAGCCCTTTAGGTGGCTTAATATAAACAAAAAGGCTTGACAAAGGCCTAATTGCTAGCAGCCTATTTTTGGGTGCAATTGGCATGGTTTGATGAACCGGATTGAAGTACTGATGAAAAGTATAGGTGAAGGAGTAATATTGAAACCAATAGAGGTCCTAGTGGCTAGCCTCTCCATGGAGTAAAGTTCTAGTTGAATGTGTTTCAATTTGTGAAGACAAGACTAGGAGTGTCCTAGTAGCTAGATTGGTATTGAGCAAAGTTCGTTGTATTTCTTTTTGGTGTGCACTAGTTGAAGGAGTGGGATCTTGGGTAGAGATACCTAAAGAGTGTAGGGATAGTTAAGTACCCTATCAAGTCAAAACATTGGCCTAAAGAGACCCTAGTGAAGGATAGGGAGTGAGCAAGACAAAGTGTTACATCAATTAACAAGATCATTTTTTGGTAATTGTGTACATTATCATGTTGTCTTTACAGTGACTGTCCTCATTTGTTGAAGAAGAAAAGCATTAATGTGGTTCAATAGCAATACATTCAAGTGGAAATTACACAAGGGAATATCACTATGAGATGTCCTAAGTGTGACTGTCCTTGTCACAAATGAGGACATCTCACAGTGACTGTCCCTTGTGTAATTGCCACTTGAATGAGGACAGTCACTGTAAAGACAACATGATAATGTACACAAGTACCATGAAGGTAGTCGCAAGTTAGGGCTGTTTCATTGCATACCCGAAACAATGAAGACATTACAGTCCACAAAACATTTGTGCTTGAAAGATGAACAAATAAAATTAAACTTCTAAATAACCAAAGCCGCTAACAATAAATTCAACACAGATATGTCCTCATTTCTGGGTATTTTAGCTCTCTAACAGCTGAATACCAGATTACATAATAATGACAAAAGAAAAATAAACCCAACGTACTCAGAAATTGTAGCTGTGATTTCGCAGAGGGAATCTCTCTCGGCGCTGTTGAAAACACAAATGACAACGTTCTTGTTTTTTTTGCCCTTATATCCCGATGTGATTTTGCGGAGGGTTACGGTGCTGTTGAAAACACAAATGACAACGTTCCTTTTTTTTTTTGCCCTTATATCCCAACAACATCGCAATTGCAAGTTAGGGCTGTTTCACTGCATACCCGAAACAATGAAGACGTTACAGTCCACAAAACGTTTGTGCTTGAAAGATGAACAAATAAAATTAAACTTCTAAATAACCAAAGCCGCTAACAATAAATTCAACATAGATATGTCCTCATTTCTGGGTATTTTAGCTCTCTAACAACTGAATACCAGATTACATAATAATGACAAAAGAAAAATAAACCCAACGTACTCAGAAATTGTAGCTGTGATTTCGCGGAGGGTTACGGCACTGTTGAAAACACAAATGACAACGTTCTTGGTTTTTTTGCCCTTATATCTCGATGTGATTTCGCGGAGGGTTACGGCGCTGTTGAAAACACAAATGACAACATTCTTATTTTGTTTGCCCTTATATCCTGATGTGATTTCGCGGAGGGTTACGGCGCTGTTGAAAACACACATGACAACGTTCCTTTTTAATTTTGCGCTTATATCCCGACAACGTCACAATTGCGATAGTGACAAATGTATTGTCATCGCAAATTGCGACGGTGTCGGGCTATATTTGAAAAAAAAAGGGCAAAACCGCATGACATTTGCCTGCCGTCGCAATTTCACCCCAAATGTATTAGTGACTATTTTGACAACATTTATCTTGTAAGTTACTATACCGTGACATCTGAAGAAAGGTGAAAGAGATGAAGAAAAGAGAAATCTACATGAGGAAAGATGTACATGATAGATGAGGATAAGGAACACATTGAGTAACTTGCTGATGAGTCTATGACTTGATGATATTGACTTTATTATGTTGCATTCATCTATGATGAAGTATAAAGTTGAAAGACATAAAGCAGTCTTGTCGGTAAATGAAGCATTTCTAGTATGCACCGATGGAGTGTAGTGTATACCGATCACAGTATTAACCGAGCAGTGTTCACCAATGCATTTCTTTGTTAACCGAGTAGAACAAAATGTATTAAATGATTAGCTTAGCCGATAAGATTGATGAGCTAGCAAGAGTATAACATCAAGGTAACAGATAATGTTTGTTACATAGATTGATGGCTGACAAAATTCAAGAAAGATCTAACGGAAAAGATTGAAATGTGTTATTGACACAAGTACCGAGAAACTTTGAAGCGACAAAATCTATAAATGAGATTAAGTGGAAAAATCTAATGGTGGAGAAGAAAATGATTTACTTGTCTATATAAGAGAATGGTTTTTTCTTTATGAAAATGTCAGAAGAAGAAGAAGATGCAGGAATATCGCATGAACAAGGATTTCATGTATTCTGATCATACTGGTTAGTAAGAACTGAGCTGTAGAACAATTACCGAGCTACAAAGAGAAATTACCAACGAACAGTAAGTTGATACAATATTGAATCTGAAGTGAAATATTGATCAGAAGGATTTGTATGGACTAAATATTGATTTGTAATCTACAATTGAAGTTGTATTAAGGTAGGTCATTTACTGTTACATATTTACCCATTGTATATAGTCAAAATCTCTTAACCGAGTGGACTCTGAAAGTCTTATGATGTATCATTCATAGAATGAACATTTTTATCCTATCAACCCTATAGTGAATGCTGGTTGGATGATAACTTCTAGTCTAAAATCCTCTAACAAGGTCACACCTTACAGTGTGTTTGTAACCTTTAACAGGGTTGGGTCTTAACTGACCTCACTTCAAAAGAGTGAATAATTTTGGGTTGGCGGTCCTAGGTGGTTTTTATAAGGTTTCCATGTTAAATCTCTTGTGTTATGTGTTGATTGTGATATTTGTTTGTTATCATTCTTTACATGTCACATGTTAGATTTGATCGGTAATCTGTTTTAGCATTAGACTGGTAATTTGTAAAAGCACAGACAGTGAGAGTTATTATTGTTTACCGACGAGCAAAAATTGAAGAAATTGTTTTGAATTATACATTTTGAATTGGGACACTGGATAACTGATTCACCCCCCTCTTAGTTATTCTAACATCCTGTTGGCACATATGGGAAGCTGAAGATGAAGAAGTTTGGACCTTGCAAGATTTTGAGAAAATTTGACAATGGAAATTCATACGAAGTTGAGTTATCTGATGACATGGATATATCACCTATATTCAACATTGCTGATTTATATGAGTTTCATGAACCTGAAGAAGACATGACAGTATCGATGGATTATCCTAAGAAAAAAAATGAAGAAATTGAAAAGATTTTGGAGCAAAGAATTGGTAGAAGTACAAGAGGAAAATAGTATATGGAATATCTGGTAACATGCAAGAATAGACTGATTGAAGACAGTTCTTGGATTTCACAGTCTAAGTTGGATGCAGCTCAGATCATACCTATTTCATGATTTGTAGAATCATTTCAAATAACCCCAGGTGTCTGATGCAGGAGCATCTTGGGTCCTTGGCAATCCTGTGTCTCCAAAAACATATTTGAGTTTGTTTGTGTTGCTCGGTTCCTGCTTTGACCGAATTGGTTCGGTGTTGCTTGGTTTCCTTTTTTCACCAGTGTTGGTCAGTTATCTCTCTAGCACTCAATGAATTTCCTTGGCACTCTATGATGCTTGTCTGGCACTCGGTTTCCTTTCTTACCGAGTTATTTGTTTTGGATTTCTTTTGAGGCTGACTTGTGCATTTAATTTGGGTCACAGATTTAATGTTAGTATCCATCATTGGGAAGCATGTGGACCTAGATTTGGTCATTCCTTCTGTTGATTGTGAATTTGAAGACTGACTTGGTTTAGTAGCCTCTTGTATAAATGTAGTTGTTTGGTTAGAGTTTAGGAGGAAGTTTTTGATAGAAGATAGAAGATAGAATTTTAGAGATTATTGATAGATCCTCGCATGTTTGAGGACTTCTATACTTGATTGTAATATCTAGCCAAAATTGGGAAGGCCTTATAGCCCGACATCTATTAACCAATTTGAAGATAATATATGAAAGTTCCTGCATTCTCTCTCCTACTGTCGTGTGTTGTTGCTTTCGCGTGTTGTTGAGCAAGGTGGATCTGGTTAGGATGTACTATTTTTGGCCCCTCCTATCTCCCCTCTTGTGTCACATCAAGTACCTTAGTCACAAAATAAAAAGAATAGGAGTTCTAATGGTGAAAACCAATGTGTGGCGGTGTCAGAACAAAAAAAAGTAAAAAGAAATGATGTATCCAAAGGTGAAAACCTCTCTGAGGTTCCTAAGGATGGGGTACTTGATCATCTCCCTAGCTACTTTCAAGATAGATCTTCAGTGCTTATCAAACCAACACATATAGTCAATTTGGGTGCAGATGATACTCCATAGATAGTATACTTGGCTTAGTCCTTATCACCATAAGAAAAAAAAGCTTACACTAAGTTCTTACAGAGAAAGAAGATCAACTTTGCAGGGACTTATTTAGATATTCCAGAGTTGGACACTAATCTTATCATGCATGACTTGTACATAGCTTCGGGCGTCAAACTAGTTAAATAGAAATTGAGAAAGATTCATCCTCACATAGCTCTCTGAGTCAAAGTAGAATTAGAGAAACTTCTTGGTGTAGGATTCATAAGAGCTATTGACTATGTTGAATGGATATCAAACATTGTACTAGTTTCCAAACATGACAAATCCATTCAAATTTGCATAGATTTTAGAGATGTCAATAGAGCATGCCCAAAGGATGACTTTCCACTTCCCAATATAGACAAGATAGTGGATACGACTGCGGGTTATGAGATTTATTCCTTGATGGATTGTTTTTCTCAATACAATCAAATTAAGATAGCTCCTAAAGATCAAGAAAATACTAGATTCACTTGTGCATGGGGTACCTATTGTTGGAACATTATGCCTTTTGGATTAAAAAATGCAAGAGCCACCTATCAACAAGCTATGACAACCATTTTTCATGACATGATGCATTAAAACATGGAAGATTATGTGGATGACACCTTGGTCAAGTCTAAGAAAAGAGACACACACTTAGATGATTTATAAGTCATTCTAGATTGCATGGAACAATATCAACTAAGGTTAAATCCTAAAAAGTGTGCATTTGGTGTCACCTCTGGAAAACTACTAGGATTCAATATCATTTCAGCAAAAGGAATAGAGGTAGACCCTAAAAAAGTCCAAGCAATCATAGATATGCCACCTCCTAAAAACATTAGTTAAATGAGGAGTCTTCAAGGATGTCTTCAATCCATAAGGAGATTCATTTCACAATTGGCAAATAGAGCTCAACCTTTAAACAAGAACTTACACAAAGGATTCAAATGTTTTTGGAATGAGGATTGTCAAAAGAGCATAGATCAAATCAAGAAATACTTGGAAAATCCTCCCATTTTAATGCCTCCTATCCCAAGGAAACCACTTATTCTATACATTTCAATGACAAAATCTTCTTTGCGGGCATTACTAGCTCAACTTGAAGAACATGTGAAGGAAAGAGAAATAGACTACATCAGTCACACTCTTGTTTCATATGATGTTAACTACACCAGCATTGAGAAAGCTTGCCTTGCAGTTGTGTTTGCTTCCCAAAATTTGTGACATTGCATGCTTGTGCATACTATACACCTCATAGAAATAATAGATCCACTTGAAATTATTTACTAGGTAAGGCTACCCTCGCATGTAGACTTGCTAAATGGATGATGATCCTTTTAGAGTTTGACATAGAGTACATTGAGCATAAAGAAATCAAAGGACAAGCCATACAAGATCAATTGGCTGATTTCCCAATACAAGATAATACACCTATTCAAGTTGACTTCCCAGATGAACACCTCATGTATATGACTGAAAGAACATGGAAGATGCTCTTTCATGGATCCTTTATGCAAAAAGGTCCAGGAGCTGGTGTGTTGTTTGTTTCTCCTCATGGGTACATGATTCCTAAGTCTAATAAGTTATTGTTCCCATGTACAAACAACATTGCTAAGTATGAAGCTTTAACAAATGGACTTAAGATAGCCATAGAATGGAGACTCAAAGAGTTACACATCTATGGGGATTCACAGCTAATAATCAACCAGGTCAATGATGAATATCGAACAAAAAATGAGAAACTGGTACCTTACAAGAAAATAGTTGATTCCTTGAAATGATACTTCACATTTGTCACGTTTCAAAAAATCCCTAGAGTAGAAAACAAATCAGTTGATGCTATGGCTACACTTGCTTCACTCCTTCAGTTAGGGAAACATGAATCCAGATTTAAATTCCTAGTGGAAGAGCTACATCACCCTATCTATGACTCCCAATAAATTCATGTCATTTGTAGCCTTGTTAGTTGTGAGTCATCTAGTTATGGTGCCATTTACTCATACCTTCATGATGGCATTATCCCTAAAACATTTAATTGGTCTGGACTCAAAAACCTTACCCAAAATGCCTCTCGCCATTCCCTTATCTCTGGTGATTTGTATAGGATGGGTATAGATGGAACACTTCTTAAATGCTTAGAAAAGGAAGAATCTGAACAAGTGTTGTTGGAAATATTCAGGAATTAACCAAGTTACTGAGAGGGGAGGGGTGAATCAGTAACTCCAAATTTTCTTTCAATTACAGATGTATTAACATATAGTTTACTTTATCCTTTTGCATATAGAAAGCATGAAACTTAAAAGCATTCACAACAATGACACATAGATTTGGTTACCCAGAAACCTTCCAAAAGAAAGTAAAATTGGGGTGGGGATGAAACCCACAAAGCTTTAGTACTGCAGTATAAAGTTGTCCGGTTAAGGCTTATAATTGATCACTTCTGATGATCTACCCTACTAGGAGCAATAAGGACTGCTAGGTCCACCTTGTTAGAGGTTTTACAAACATACAATGAAGTATGCACTCGGTAAAGAGATTTTACAAAGACTGTTAAGTCTACCCGGTTAAAGGATTTCAAGCTGATTCACCTGTTAGGATGAAACAGTAGATCTCTTACTTTGCAACTGGATTGCTGATTGAGATTCGCTGATGTACTGATCACCTTCTGTGATGAATTTGTCTTTGCTGCTCCTTATACTGCTGTAGCCCTTTGTAATTCGCTTATCTCTGCTTTTCTCTTCTATTTCATATATATATACATATTCATACATCTTGGTATTTTTACAACATTGTTTATATACAAGTCTAAACAATTAATTACAATTACAAAGTCGGCTTGACAAATAAACATAAGTGCTACTAAGTCGGCCCAAGTATGGTTACACGGTTCCTGCAAACTAACTTGGTGACTTTCTGATACTCGGTGTCCACTGCATTACTCGGCATCATCATGCACTCGGTAGAAGTGAAGGCACGGTTCATACTAACCACTCGGTAGGTTTTGAACTCAGTAAATACTAGTGACTCGGTAGACATGATGTTACTCAGTTTACACTATCCTGCTCGGTTTGCATTGTCCTACTCAGTTTGCACTGTTCTGCTCGGTTTGCACTGTTCTGCTCAGTTTGCACTATTCTACTTGGTTTGCACTGAGAATGCAAATAAGTGTTTTCACTAGTGGCAATCCTGCTTAATGCCAACAATCTCCCCCTTTGGCATTAGTGACAAAAACACTTATTGCCCAAAACTTATATACATGAACCATGCTGAGATTTATTTTGATTTTTCAAAATTTGTCTTTGTCATAGGGCTTTATATAAATTATCTTCCCCTTTCAATGTGCTAACTTTTTCTTCTTTTCTTCTATACATATCTCCCCCTTTTTGGCGATAATGCCAAAGGTGTATATACAAATGTTTTACAGAGAGAATCCAAAATTTGATAGAAAAATAGAATGTACCTTCATTATTAGTGCCAAGGTTCTGTCCCAATTTTCTTGCAGAATCTTGCATGTTTGGATTGCAATTTGGATTTCTGTAGAGAGTTCAATCATGTGATATGCTATTGAGAACTGATTGTCATGAATTAATTTTTTGGAATGTTCAATGTGCTTATACATTGTATTCATGATGGGAAGGATCATGTTCTGAATGTCTAACAGTGTGGACCAGATCCTTGTGTCTTCTTTCAGTAGTTCTAACTGCATATTTGATAGGTATGAGATTTTCATGTGATGATCAGAGTTTGAACTTGGTTCAAGTTGCAGCTTCTATATGCTAATCTTCAAATCCTCATCAATTTTATTCATTGTATCCTTGACATCCTTGGTGAAAACATTGCATAGTCTGGCCAAAAGAGAGGTAACATTCAAATAGGAAGATTCAATGTTTGACAAAATTGAAGATAATTCAACTTGATTAATAGCTATGTGCTGAGCAATGTGCTCAAGCACTTTATTGTTGAATCTCTTCTCGGCTTTTTCAACTAACTTGTCTGTCCCAGATGAATCCTCATTGTACTTATTTACTGCTTCTGCTAATTGAAACAAAACATGTTGAGAGGAGTCTACTTTAATACCTAATGCTTCTGACAAAATGTCCTTAGCATCCTTAATGATTTTATATTCCTTGTCTCTCTCTTCTTTAAGTTTCTTTTGCTTCGCTTTCCTTTGGAGGATTTCACCTATATTTTGCATTTGATCCGCTGATAGATTTGCAAAATCCAATGTTGGAATCTCTATTTCCTCATCTAGGTCTATATCCTCTACTATATTCTTGCCCAAAAATCTTATACTCGGTTGAGCCTTAGGCTTATCTGTACTTAATGCCTTAGTAGTAGTGATGGTAGACATAGTAGGACTGGCTATAGAGAATGGTATACTGTCTACTAGAGAACTTAAAGTATTTACACTTGTAGAATCAAAAATTGGAATACTTACTACTGGAAAACTTGATGAAGTAGGAGACTGCAACTCAGTAGAAGAAATGGTAGTTGCTTCTGTTGTTGCTATAGGTGATTGGATAAATGTTGAAGTTGTCACAACCATGCTTGAAGGTGTCTCCGGGCTAGATGTAGTAACTTTTACTGGAGAGGTAGGAAGTGATGCAATGACTTCTGCCACTATCCTTACAGTATCATCTACCTCAGTGGCTTCTTCCTATTCATCACTATCATCTTCAATGTCTTTTATTATAACTATTTCAATACTCGGTTGGTGAAGATGGTATATGTCCTTCCATGTGGCATTTGCAGCCTTCACAACCGATTCAATATTGTTAATCAGAATTAAACAAGTATTGAACTTTAGTGTCATCTTATTTTCATTCTCCTTCAATGCCTTCTTTATTTCATCATTTTTCAAGCTCGGCATTAACTATCTCAGGGTTTGATCAAATATGTCTTTTACAGTTTGCTTTGCATTTGTCCATCTCATTTTTATTGGATCTAATAAAGCTGCTAGAATTTGTGGGGCTATTTCATCAAGAGAGTATTTCCACTGTCCCATCTTTTCAATGACAGCATCTTCTATTTCCTTTTGTTCTGTTTTCGATCTGGTTTCATATTTTAAAGATTTTATATTACTTACTCCAGATCCTGATCCTTCTCTAAAAAGTTTGATCTTCTCTTGAAGGGTTAGAGGAGGCCTTTTGAATATTATATCTTTGTCTGCCTTGTCTGTCTTACCCCTTGCACTTCTCCTTGTAAATACAGTAGTGGGAGGCTTAGGTGCCTTGGTGATGAATACCTTTCCTTTCTTCTTTGCAGGTTCTGGTTCCTTTGTTTTCTCATCCTTTTCCTTTTCTTCTTCAGTGTCTTCTCCTTTGTCCTCGGTTAGCATTTGCATTTTGGCTATCCTCTTCTTTCCTTTATTTACCACCTGTGGAAGCTTTATACTTAATTCAATTCTCACCTTTGCTTCTTCATATGTTCCAAAATATGGAGCTTTGGGATTAACAGGATGATTAAGAAGGGCTTCAATGATATTCTTTGTCTCATCAATGTTTACCTCATAAGGAAGAGGTTTTACATGTACAATCCTCAGTTTAGCTGCTTGAATGTATACTCTATCATAGTCCACCATGAAACAGATATCAGCCTTATAATCCTCAACCAACTTCTGTGGAATCCAGAATCTGTCATTCATTTTCTCCTTGAAAGACTCAAAATAACTATCCATGATGCTCTCAAAATTTTCACCCATTTCTAAAATATATTCATTTATCTCATAAAGAACTGGCACATCTTTTCTCCATACTACTTTTCCTTTGGAAGGGAAGAATTTCTGAACATAGAAGAATAAACAGACCAGTAGAGATCCAAACTTACATGGATTGTTTTTGGAAGTTTGAATGCTTTCCATGTTCTTGTTAAACTGTTTTAACAATAAATCTGCAAGGTCAAATGATAAATTATTCTTGACCACTTTGTATGCTAAGTCTATGGCCTCACAGGAAACACTATTTTGTTAACTTGAGATGTATATTTTATGGGCAATGATGTGTGTTCCAAACTTCAGTTCAGCATCAATAATGTTGCTTACTTTCATGCCTCTACCGTCCCACTCGGCTAGGGTTTTCTTCTCCAGTTCCGGCTAACCTAGGGTTTTGGTAGTTTTAGCTTTGTTTAACATGGGAAGACCAGTGATTTGATGAATCATCTTCTTAGTGATCTCTATGGGTTGCTCAAGCCAAATCTTGCCTTCATGTACATGGCTGAGAATGTATCTAACCCATTTCTCCTGAAAGTTTCAAGGTAAATGTGCAATGTGAACTAATCCCTTATCTTCCAGATGTTTGTGTTTGGGTTTTAGAATACTATCCACACATAGTTCCTCATGCACAATATCTAACTCTAGGTTTCCCATCTCTTGAATTGCACAATTGAAATGATTGCAAATATCGTTAACAAGTAGTACCTTAGGAGGATCTGAGATTGAGCTCCGTTCGGGTCTAGGGCTGCTGCAATTGTGGGCACGAGTTTGAAATCTGGTGCTCTCCATTCCCTTTGGACTATCATTTCTGATCCTTTCTTCACTAAAGTGCTGGATGATGCCATGGTAGCTCACAGAGAATTCTTTTTGCAAAAGTATTTGAATCGCTGGATTGCTCTTGAAATTTTATGCTCTCAAAGTGCTAAAGTTCGCGGTGAAGAATGAGTTTGATTTCTTGCCTTTTGTTTACAACTCTATCATTAATGCTTAGTACAAATTAGGGTATGAATTTCAACAGACTGTCACCCACTAAGAATTAATTGCTCGGTAAAGACTTCACAACTCGGTGAACTCGAGAATTCATATTGCTCTGACCTCGCTCGGTAAAAACTGGTACCGACCTTGCTCGGTGAAAACTGATACCAACCTTCTTGTGATCTTATTGCATCTTGTATGCTGATTTAGATCTTTCTTTTAATTCAGTTCTGGAATTGCTTAAAATTGGTCTATGAAAATACAGTTCCAGTGCTTTCTTGGGAATTTAGTTTGAGTCGGTAGAGCCACCCATTCCATTACTTGGACTGGTTTTCTCGGTAGATTTAGGAATCCACTGTTGTCTTATCTATTTCTTGACCTTAGTTGCTTCATTCTTCTTTCCATCTTCAACTTCACTAGCATTCATGCAATTTCTAGCTATGTGACCGAGTTTAGTGCATTTGAAACATCTTACGGTAGTATCTCTTTTCCTTAGATGATGTTTTATGCAGTTCATGCCAATGTGTCCATATTCTCCACAGTAATGACATCTACACCAAGTGTTCTAATCCCATCCAAACATTGCATTCATAATTTGTTCTGCTGGATTGAATGTTTTGGATCTGCACTCGGATGCCTTGTGACCTTGTTTGTTGCATTTGTGACAATTACCTTTGAATCTTGGTTTTTCCCTGCATTCATTTGCTTTGTGACCATGCTGATAGTAGTTGTAGCATTTTCCATTGAATTCTCCTTTTTCATTTCTCCAACATTTATTTGAAGTATGTCCTATTTTACCACAATGATTACAAGTAGGTTTCTGATTTCTTTGAGTACCTTGCTTAGAAGATTCACCTTCTCCTTTGTATCCAAGTCCTGCTTTTCCTTTTTGCCTATGAAGATTTCGCTCATACAGCTGATTTAAGTCTTCTTGGCTTTTCAGCATTCCTTCATTGATTTGTTTTTTGGTGTTTAGGTCATCCACCAATCTTAGATTGATTTTCTTTTCAGATCTTAGTTCTTCTCTTGTGCTTTCTATTTCTGATCTTAGAGTCAGAATTTCCTCATTTGTATGGGAGATCTGATCAATTAGGTTTTCTAGCTGAAGGGTTTTATTTTGGACTTCATTGTTCCTTCCATCTAATTCATCTTTCAACTTGTTTCTTTGTTCTACGATCTCACAAAATCTTGTTGAGTGTAGCTCTTGTTCTCTTTTTAATTTTCTCACTTCTTCCTGCAGAGACCCATTCTTTTCTAGGAGTTCTTTGACAGCATTGTTTGCTTCATCTGAGCTATCTGAGGGAAAAAGATCTTCAATCTTTTCTTCAATGTAATTCTGATCATTCATCTGATTTGCAAGTTCCTTCCTTCTTCTTAGGGATTGGGAAAGATGTTCTTTTGCTTCTTTAAGTTTAGCTATGGCCACTTCCAGATCTAGCTTTTCATTTTCAATCACCTTGTTCAGTTTGAATACCTCCATTGTCCTGGATCTTTGCTCAAGCTAGTTAAGCTTTGTCTTGAGAACCAATACAGCTCTGATACCAATTGTTGGAAATATTTAGGAATTAACCAAGTTACTGAGAGGGGAGGGGTGAATCAGTAACTCCAAATTTTCTTTCAATTACAGATGTATTAACATATAGTTTACTTTATCCTTTTGCATATAGAAAGCATGAAACTTAAAAGCATTCACAACAATGACACATAGATTTGGTTACCCAGAAACCTTCCAAAAGAAAGTAAAATTGGGGTGGGGATGAAACCCACAAAGCTTTAGTACTGCAGTATAAAGTTGGCCGGTTAAGGCTTACAATTGATCACTTCTGATGATCTGCCCTGCTAGGAGCAATAAGGACTGCTAGGTCCACCTTGTTAGAGGTTTTACAAACATACAATGAAGTATGCACTCGATAAAGAGATTTTACAAAGACTGTTAAGTCTACCCGGTTAAAGGATTTCAAGCTGATTCACCTGTTAGGATGAAACAGTAGATCTCTTACTTTGCAACTGGATTGTTGATTGAGATTCACTGATGTACTGATCACCTTCTGTGATGAATTTGTCTTTGCTGCTCCTTATACTGCTGTAGCCCTTTGTAATTCGCTTATCTCTAATTTTCTCTTCTATTTCATATATATATACATATTCATACATCTTGGTATTTTTACAACATTGTTTATATACAAGTCTAAACAATTAATTACAATTGCAAAGTCGGCTTGACAAATAAACATAAGTGCTACTAAGTCGGCCCAAGTATGGTTACACAGTTCTTGCAAACTAACTCGATGACTTTCTGATACTCGGCATCCACTACATTACTCAGCATCATCATGCACTCGGTAGAAGTGAAGGCACGGTTCATACTAACCACTCGGTAGGTTTTGAACTCAGTAAATACTGGTGACTCAGTAGACATAATGTTACTCGGTTTACACTGTCCTGCTCGGTTTTCATTGTCCTGCTCGGTTTGCACTGTTCTGCTTGGTTTGCACTGTTCTGCTCGGTTTGCACTATTTTGCTTGGTTTACACTGTTTTGCTCAGTTTGCACTGTTCTGCTCGGTTTGCACTGTTCTACTCGGTTTGCACTGAGAATGCAAATAAGTGTTGTCACTAGTGGCAATCCTGCTTAATGCCAACAAGTGTTAGTTGACATCCATGAGGGCATCTATGGGGGACATTCCAATGGTCTTCCCATGGCCTGAAGGTTTCCTAGGGTAGGGTACTATTGGCCTATGATGTAGATTTATGTAGTAGCTTTTGCAAAGTCATGTGAAAAGTGTCAAAAACATGGTAACCTGATACATGCTCTAGGTAGGGAGCTCATTCCTTCAATATCTCATTGGTCATTTTAGAACTGGGCCTTTGATCTTGTTGGGTAGATTCATCCCAACTCATCAGGTGGACACAAGTTTATTATCACTACTACTGATTATTTCACTAAATGGGTAGAAATTGTCCCAATTTTTATTGCCTCAGGCAAGATAGTCTCTCTATTCATTCTGAACCATATCATTTTTTGATATGAAGTGCCTTCCAAGATTATCACTAACAACAGAGGCCAGTTCAAAAAAAAAGACCTTAAACAACTCTGCAAGAAATTCAAGATTAAACAACATTGGTCCTCCATTTACTTCCCGCAAGGAAATGGTCAAGCAGAGGCATCAAACAAAACCATTCTTAAAATCCTACATAGAATAGTTTGTAAGAATGGTAGAGATTGATATTTATAGATAAATCTAGCTCTATGGGCCTATAGAATGAGTATTCATACTCCTACTAGGGAAACTTCTTTTTCCCATACATATGGTGCTGAAGCAATGTTACCTTTAGAGGTTGAGATTCCTTCACTTAGATTTTCCCTCAAAGATCTAGTTACAGATGAAGACTACCGCACCATGAGACTTCAAGAGTTAGAACTTCTAGATGAGAAACGTCAAGCATCATTTGACCATATGAGGGTTTATCAAAAGTGCATGTCCAAATCCTTCAACAAAAAGGTTCACCCTAGAGAATTCCAAGTGGGAGATCTTGTCCTACATGAAAATCCTAAGAATCAATAGCATAGAGATCAAAAGGGAAAATTTGAACCTAATTGGCTTGGACCTTAAATCATTACAATAGCTTTTGGGTTAGGTGCTTATTTATTATTTACAGTAGCAAGAGAGCAGCTCCCTGATCCTATCAATGTCTTGCACCTGAAGAAGTTATATTTATGATGCCCATTCTATCTGGGGGCATCCTTTGTACATACTTATTGATCCTAAAAAATTCCAAAAAAAAATGATATATTGTCAACAATTCTAAAAATCTGAAAATGTCCTGAAAAAGTGATCATCTCAGTGAAAACCTAGCAATAAGAGCTTTGATGTATCTCCAAAAAAATTATATATTCCAAAAATACAAAAAAATTCAAAAAAAAAAGTGCCTTGGTGAAAACCTGGAAACAGGCACCTTGGTATAAATATATATATATATATATATATATATATATATATATATATATATATATATATAAAGTCCTAAAAAAAAATTTGCAATAAAATTCAAGTGGTGAAAACTTAGAAATGGGCGCTACTTGAGGCCTTTGCACCCCTATTTCTTAGCACATGTCCTTGACACTAAGCCTTTCTCCATCATGCCTTGTCCTTGTTGCCTTTGGTTTGGAATTGGTCTTTGTCTCTGTCTAGGGGGCATAATTGTGTTATCTTTGGTCTCTTGGATGCGTTAGTCTTTAGAACACCTCACAAATGGTGTTTTTCAACACCACCCCAACTATATTTTTCAACACAACCCCTGACATCGAGTGTTTTTCAACACTTATCACTTTGGTCTTACCCAATTTTTTCATGTGATCTTACCTGCTTGCAAGTATTCGATCCTTATCCTTGAAACTCAGTATCCATTAACACACTTAAATTTTTAAACACGACACTTAATTCTTGAGCTATGTCATGATATTTTCTTTGTGTGCTAATTGTTATTGATTTTCTTTGAGTGTCCTTGTCTAATAAGTCTCTCTGGTATGCATAGCTAGAGGACTTGGGACATGGGGCATATTTTTATTTGCTTTCTTCTTGTGGGTGTGGTCTTGAAACTCTAGAGTGTCTTTTTTTGTCCCCTTGAAACACTTAGGAGATTTGAGGCATCATCCTTGACTATTTTTGCACAACCATTCTTATGGTCATCCCGACATCTATTCCTTGATGCAAGCATGGTTTTTCTACATTAAATTGGGTAAGCTAACATCGAAGTCATCTTGACCTTTATGTCTTTGATGCTTATGTTAGAATATTTCCACATTCCAAACTGATATGAGTCACATTCATATCTTCATAGTTGCGCTTGTGACTAGTGATGATTGTGTGATTTTCTAATGTCTGTTAATAATGGCCCGATGATGAAAATAAGTTCCTTAACATTCTCTAATGAATGATGAACACAAAATCATATGTTACAGTTTCTCTATTGCAAGTACACCTTTGCATTTTCATGTAGCTTGCATTGTTAGACTTCATGTTAATTTGCATTTTTAGGCTACATTAGGAGTTTGAGAGGTTTTTCCTTCATCCTTCTTTTGGACTTTTAATCAATTGTGGTCATGTTTTGATCTTCATTTCCTTATCTTCTTTCATGATCTCAATCAAAATTTTCTATCTTAAATAGTTGATTGATTTTGGGGCATTCTCTTTCTTAAGGAAAATTCTCTTTCTTCTCTCCATTTCTTTCCACCTCTTCCAAACTTCTATCTTCCATTCGCTTTCACCCCACTTCTTTTCTTCGAATTCAACCTTGGGGCATAATCTTTCATGCTTGATGATCTACCTTGGTTTTGTGATCCTTATATCTTTCATCTTACATCAAGAACCTTATTTTTAGTTTGATTTGATCAAATTTATCAATTTGTTGTTTCTCCTCTATCTCATTTTGATTTCAATCACGAGGGGGTAGTACCTGTCAAACTTCAATCATTGATTTAGCTTTATCAATCCTATCAATTGTTCCGCTTGGGGCAGCCTTGCTTGAGATTCTTATCTTGGACATATCAGTTACCTTTTTACAGGGATGTTGACCTTGTCTTTTTCAATCATCTTATCTTTGTCTTGATGTGTTCCCATCCATCGATCACACGTATGGATTGTTTTGTGATCCCAAATCGATCTCACACTTCAACTACATTCTTTGACTACATGTTTTCCCATTAAGAACACACATTAGTCAAAGAGGGGCAAATGTATGCACCCTAAAATGGTCGCCTAGACTATGGGTCCCCATTCTTCAATTTATCAATTGAGGAATCAATTTATCAATTTCATGAATCAATGCCTTACAATATTTTCAATTCAAATCAATTTCCTTGATCAAATAGTAATTAATTTAAATATTTTAAAATTTCCTAAGGTTTGATCATTTTATCCTAAGTTATATTTAATTAAGAGAACATGCTCCCTTTTAATTAAATTAAAAAATATATATTTAAAATAAATAATAAAATCCACCTTATCCTATGTGTGCACATAAAAAAAGAATTTCTAAATTTAAAATAAAAAGAAAAAAACTTTTTGTCTACACATTGAATGCACACTTTCCAAGATGAGTGGAATCTCCTTTTGCCTCTTAACCATGTCCATTGATTTGCCTCTTGAGAATCTTGTGCACCAAAGTCAAAATGAGAATTTTTCTCCACCCTTGGATTTTGCCTCTTAATCTCTACCATTTATTGCTCTTTAAAAGGAGCCATCTCCTTCTCATTTTAGGGATCCATATTTTATGTTATTTTTATGCTACAAGTTTGGAGAGCGATTTTGGAGGAGATTTTGAGCACGTGAGCTTGAACATTGCAACTTCTCTTTTCTTGTCTTCTTCTCTCATGCCTCCATGGCAATCCATTTATATTACTCTTGCACTTGCATGTAGATTAGATTCACATTTCATTTCATAGAATAATCTTGCATGTGTATTTCCTTTCATAGATTAGTTTTCTTTCATGCATTGTTATCATATAGAATAGCTTCCATTTTCATTTGCATGTATATTTGATGATCATGGAGACTAGCATTCTTGATTTTCCTCTTTTAATCTCTTGGTTTATGGTGTACTTGCATGGGCACAAACTAGGTCTAAACTGAGGGCCTCCATTACAAAAATTTGTGCTCCATGAATAGAAAGCTATGAGTTGCCATTTGAGACCTCATTCTTGAAAAATCTTTGATATAATGACTCATAGAAGTGTGTCAACATTTTAGCACACAGTAGTTTCCTTTTTCTCTATCACCTTCTCTACTCCTTTATCAATACATGGCTCACCTACATCTTCCCTTTTCCTTTCCTCAATGATTTCTCTAATTTCTTTAGTAGTCATTATATCTAAATCTTTCTCCTTTTCCTTATGTTTCATTTTCTCCTTTGTTGCTTCTGAAGTAATCTCCTAAACTTCCTCCATGGTTATAAAATTTCATCTAAAAGTATCTAACTCATCTTGCGAAGCATCAAGGGTAATTGGCACACTAGCAACAAATAAATCTGGTTATTGCACTGTGTTGAAAAAACTAATTAGTATCATCATGTTCCTTGGGTATCTCTTCTTCTTTTTATCGTTTCTCTTATGGTTCTTTTATTGAAATCCCCTTTGAAGTTGGCATAGGTTTCCCTTTGTATCTCTCATCCATCAAAACCTTTGAGATATCTTTCTTTGTCTCTTAACCAATCTCCTCATACATACCAACCATTAGCTTTATTACTCTCATCCTAGATATCATAAGAGGATTATCCCTTATTAGAATTCTATCAATTTCTTTGTAAGTGATTAAAGTACAAATGTCTTGCAAAGTTTAAACTCTAATCCTTTGATATTTTTCTGCTGATCTCTACCTTCTACACTGCAACTTATGAAATAAATCTTGTACAATGCTACCATCAGTTTCTATGAGATTCTTCTTAAAGTTCAATAAATAATTTACAACAAAATCTTCTAAAATATTTTGATCTTTAATGCTATATCTGTCATAATACTTTTTCAACTCATTTATCATACTTTGTTTCTCTATCCTATACACAATCTTCTTCATGTCAAGATTCCATTTGTCCTTCTCATCTTTTTTTTCTTCTCATGTCCTTGTCTTCTTCACCAATGGCTCAACTACTTCAGTAGGAGACTCTATCTTCTTGTTCTTCTTAGGTCCTGAATCCATAGCCATAGCTCTTAAAGTCCTCACTATAGGTTTTGAAATAGATTTCTCAACCTTAGTAAGTGGAGCAATCCTAGATGACTTCCTTGTTGTTCTCAAAGGCACATGTGTGACCTCAATCTTGGAGACCACCTCTGATGGAAAATCAGGTACCTCAAAGTATTTCACAACATTAGTAATATCTTCAACATGTTCTACTATAGTAGGTGCACTAATCTCAACCACTTTATCTTCCTCTCTCTTTTTTCTAAGAGTGGCCATCTTTTCTTTAGTAATGCCTTCCTTTTCTACATTTTTGTCCACTAACTTCTCTATCTTTCTCTTTATAGAACCTATGGTAAGCTCTTCTTTGACTTTACTATACATTTCTTCATATGTACCCCATCTCTCTACATTAGGTTCTTTGTTTGATGCAAGAATAGAATCAACATACTGTACAACCAAAGAAGAATCTACTTCATATATCATGGGTGGGATCCAATGAACCCTTCATTCAAATCCTTCCATACAAGCAGCATTTGTCTCAACTTTGAAGCACATAGTATCTGCATATTTAACAATGATCTCTTTAGGTATCCTCACTCTCTTCTTCCTCTCTCTCTGAAATCCTTTTAATAACCCAAATATATCACTATATATCTACTTCTTATCTTGCATTCTATAATACTTATTTATTTTGAAGACTATAGGTACGTCATCTT
This sequence comes from Chamaecyparis obtusa, assembly GCA_027943335.1. NCBI lineage: Eukaryota > Viridiplantae > Streptophyta > Pinopsida > Cupressales > Cupressaceae > Chamaecyparis > Chamaecyparis obtusa. The sequence goes on along the minus strand of BSBK01001458.1, from coordinate 1,467,197 downwards.
TCTATACGTCAAAGAACTAGATCTGAAAACTTGCGACTTGTCGTGCTTTATCCTCCTTATGTTTTCTAGCAATTTTTGTCTTAGGATATCACAAATATCAAAGTGCTCATGCTCAACAACCATTTTTTAAGATGTATGGATAACACCTACTGATACAGAGTTGTGTCTACTAGTATAGTGCATTTTGTATCCCAAAAATTTTGAAATCAGCCTTACATCTCATTGGCTAATGTCTGTGAGGGTCATTTCTATCCCATTTAGATATAGTGTTCTTTTCCACTTCTTTCTTTACTAACTTGGTCACAGTGGGAATAATTACAACATTATCAAGTCCAGTGGCCAAATGGATAAGTTCCTTAGTTATCTTGATAGGTTTATCACCTAGCCAAATGAAATGATCATGAACTCTACTTAATACAATCCTTATCCACTCTAGCTCATCAAATTCTTCAAAATCCATGACATGCACAAAATTTAGGATTTCTAAATGTTTGAAATCATTCTTAAAGGTTCTTTCCTCATTTTAAATGGATGTGTCTTGTAGTGATAATGTGGATTCTCCATTACATCATAAATTTGTGGGGTTTCCATCTCTATTCAACCAAAACAACTTTAAATAACTTCCAACAAAGCTCGCAGGATGAATAAAATACCTCTTATACCGTTGAAGTAGGGTTTTCTCAAAGTACTGTAAAATCTCTTGCAAAAATTCTCAAATCACCTTTATCTTACTCTACTCTAGCTTTGGAAACATAAACGGTGAAGAATGAATCCATTTTATCTGTTAAATCCTTGCAATTTCATATGCAATTAATTTGTTAGGTCACATTCATGGAAAATGATGCTACAAAGGTAGTAGCCATGATATATCTCTATGATGTCTCATATCATCACATCAAGGTCTATGATCAAAGATATCAAGTCTCTCTACCTTGACACACCTTACTATAAGCTCACACCTCTTAACTCCATAAATTCAGGGGTTGGATAATCTCTGTACAAATGCTCCCCCTAAGGCCATGCTTGGCCAATCAAGCTAATGCAGAGGGTTCACCTCCAGGTGAGGGATCAACTAGCTTGCCTGATTCCTCTTTTCCTACTAAATCACTTTGACTCTTCTCATTCCACACTTTTTCATTTCCAGTCTTTTCACCTTTCACAAAAAGTCAATTAAACTCATCCATATAATCTAATAGACTCCTACCATTTTCATCATTATTTTCCTTCACAAAGGTGTTATAGAAACTATCCTTATACTCAGATAGGTTAGGTTCATTATTCCTTCTTCTATTAGTATTATGTATTTCTCTATTTGGAAATCTCCTATTGCTAACATATCCATCAAATCTGAAATATCTAGCTATTTGCCCTAGGTTATCACACTTGTAACAAGTAACAACTAATTTTCCATACCTTTGGTCCACTTTGTTTGATTTGCAATCTGCCATCCCTTGCAATATGTCCAAAGTTCTTGCATTTGTAACATGTAACTCCAAAAAATATGACATTCTTAATCCTAATTGGCTTCTTTACATTATATTTTTCATTCAATCTACTATCTAGCTTCCTGCATTCACTCCTCTTGTATCCATATGACCAACAATTGAAATAATAACTGGAAAATGGTTTCTTACCTTTGCAATCTCTTTTCATGTGTCCAAATATTTTGCATGCAAAACATCTTCCATTCAATGTTATGATCTTCTTCTGGGAGGCTTCATTCTGATTATATGTTTGATCATTATTTTGTATTGTCTTTTCTTCTACTATTTTGGAACTCTTGGCACTGTTGTATCCAAGACCAGTCATGTCTCCTTTAGACTTCTATAACTGAAGTTTCTCATCAATCTTCTCATTGCTTGAATGGAGTTTCTCAATAGGCTTCTTTGCCTTGGCAAGTTCATCATTGATAATGCCAATATACCTTTCAAGATCTTGATAGTTGGATCCGGTATCATCAATTTCCATCTTTATTTTTCCAAGAGGAGTGTTTGAAATCTTCAATGCTTCATCAATTTTCTTTCTTTCCTCCTTCCCTTTCTCAATTTTTTTTTCCATCTAAAGAGTGGTGATCTCATATTCATGTTGAAGTTTCTTTTTTCTTTCTTCCTTGAGTTTATCAATTAGATATGACTCATCTTCATCTGATTTAGGATCCTTAACCTACTCAAAAAATTCATGTCTCTTGTTCCTTGAGATATTAATCTTTTCTTTGAGCTACTTGATGTAATATTTTGCACTTTTGAGCTTACTTTTCAATCTAACATTTTCTACATTTTATTTATCCAAGTCCTCAACTATTGCCTCAAAATTTTCTTGAAGGTTTCTTGAATCCATTAGGATCCTTCTCAAATGGTAAGACTTCTTTCAAGGAACTAGATTCTGATACCAATTGTTAGGATCAAGCAACACTGAGAGGGGGGGATGAATCATTGTTGTAGAAATTTCAAATCAATTGATTACTTTGCAACTTAACCATAAACATACAAATATAGAAATACATAAAAGTAAAAATTAAAATAGTAAAGAACTCATAACACCATGATTTGGTTCTCGAGGAAACCATGGCCAAGGGAAAACTCTGGTGGAGATGGTACCCACAAGATAATGCACTAATCTAAAAGTTCTTTGTTAGGAGGTATGGCCATGTTAGGAGTCATTACATAGTATTTAGTACATATGTGTTGGTAGTGGGCCAGCATCCCTCGTAGGGTTCATGACATGGCTTAACCACCTTTTGTGTCTTCTATAATTCTAGTGGTTGTATTGGGCATTAAAAGGTCGATCTTTTGGTGCAATGGAAACTACTACTTGTAACAAGTAGTATCAGAGTTTGGTCACAGGTTCAAATCTATGAAGGCCATGGCGAGTGATGCTGGGAGGGAGATTTTTGGTAGTGGTCCAGCGTCCCTCACAAGGTTCGTGACATGGCTTAATCACCTCCTATGTGTTCCATAAGTCTAGTGGTTGTATTGGGCATTAACAGGTCGATCTTTTTGTGCAACAACAACTACTACTTGCAACAATATGTCCTTGTTAAAGGACTATACCTTGTTAGAGATCTTTGAGCTGGTTAAGAGTTAAGAACAAAAGTATCACACTTGCTTGATAATGAAGGTTAAATCCACCTTCAGGACTCACTGTCCAATTACAAAGAGTGTATTACAAAAATATAGAAGTATGCATGACATCACAATGTCTGATTAGTTCACAATAAATATTGCATCTGATCTAATCTAGCATCAAGCTCGCACATCATACACCACACATATCATATATAACTTCCTTATTACTTGCATGCAAAACAAATATTTTCTTTATACCCTTCAATATTATTTATTCAATTAGTTAGAAAATCCTTCCACAAAATGTGTAGCATAAACTCTAAAAAGAAAAATAATATTGTGTTATCCAAGGGTTAACATCTAGGATGTCATCCCTGTGTGGTATAAAATTGGTATTCAATTGGAATGCAACCAACACTTCAATAAGTCATTAACTCAAGAATCTAGCTACTTGTATTCATTCATAATGAACAACTAAATTCCCAAAACTATCTTATTGCTTCCTAGTTGAAGCGACTTTAATCCTTTATTACAATTCTCATCAAATTGGGCATGCAATATTAGTGACTTGACTACTCCAAAATGGAAGATTCAAAACATGAGTGAGATGAAAAACTTGCATTTACAACTCCAAGATATGCAAATGCAAAACTATGGGACAAAACATGAAGCTAAACTAGAATGAAGCCATGATGCAAGATTAAACTAACAAACCCAATGCTACTATGAAAGTAAACTAAATTCAAAAATATAGATAACAATGCAAGATTACTCTACAAGATGAGCTAAACTAAGAGTGCAAGAAAGCTATGATAACTATGATGAAGCAACTAAGAGCTCAAGATAGTACTAGGAACTCAAAATAGCATAATCTCCTTAGGATGCAAAAATATGGATCAAATGTCAATAGATGGATCTCACAAATGATCATGATGGAACCCTTGAGTTGAGGAAGAGCTTCCTTTTAAAGAAATTGCATCAATAATAAAGGGTGGAGATTAAGAGGCAAAATATGTTAGGTAGAGATGAGTGGTGAGAGAGATCAATCCTTGTGAGAGGATCCAAGAATTTTGATTGGTCAAGCTTGATTGGAGAATAAGAGAAAATAGAAAATCCCCTTTTAATTGTCATTTAATCAAGATTAAGTTGTACACTTATGTGAAATATGTGTTCTTTTAATAAAAGTGTTAGGACTCTATTAAAAGTAAGGTTTTGATAATTAAATAACTTTTAAGCTTTAATATTAGAAATGATTTGTGCTTATTTTTAAAATGATTTGATTATGCAAGGGGGATTATCTAGGTTACTTACATAATTATGACTAGTAAATTGTGTCTTTGAATTTTAGAATTTTTCTTAAGGAAGATTGATCAAAATTAGGGGCTTGGGTTTCACTAGACAAATTTTAGGTGATTACATTTGCCCCTTTTTAAATCGATGTGCGAGAAGTGTGTTGATTCAAATAATAGATTGAAGCTAAATCAGAGAACAACTTGATATGATGTGGTGAGACTATTCCTGGTAAGGAGGAATTGATTCTAAACTTGATCAAGAAAAGATGGATTGAAGATTAAAGATATCATCTTTGGACTTGATTGAGCGAAGACTGAAGAGTGAGACCACAGTATCTAGCTTGATATGATGCGATGAGACTGAATATCTTGTCAAAAGATAACAACAATTAACCAGTTTGATATGAAGTGATGAAACTGATCAGTGTCAAAGAGCTTGAGATAATTCCTTTGAAAAGATTTAGAAGAAGCCAATCACCTGGTTGAGAGGCAATACCAGATTGATATGAGTCTGAATGAACTTGATATCCCCTGAGAATGATGTGAGATCAATATGGGTCTTGATGAACCTGACATGTCCCTAGAGATCAAATAAATGCATGTTTGAGTAATCTGATATAAAGTGATGAGATCACTCTTTTAGCAAGAGATAAGGAGAATCCCAAGTTGATTTGCATATTAGGATTGATTTGCTAAAGAATATTTTCTATAGTGTCATGCCCCCTCGAGATCAAAATTAAAATGGTGCAGAGGGGTCAAAGCAAGATTCATCTAATGAAGAGCATCAATTGAGGTTAGAATCAATGTTCAATTGAGAAGATTAGATTACCATCAAATTCAGAATAGTTTAGACCTTGATTTGAGTTGATTTGGGGTCTCATTGACCAAATTTGATTGAAGCTTGACCAAGTTTGACCAAAGTGAAATCACTTGGATAAGAAAGATTTGTAAATTACTAATAACTTTAATTAAAAGGTAATTAAAAAATCTAAAAAATGTTTGTAAAAAAAATAGATTTTGAACTTTTTAATTAATTAAAAACTTCTTTATTAAATATTAAAAAAAATAAAATATGGAAAACTTAATTTAGAAGAAGGAAAGCCATGTGAGAAAAATAGTTTGAAATTTCTAAAAAGAACTTAGTTTAAAAGTTTAAAAAAAAAAAGAATTAAACTAAGTAAGAAAAAAAGTTAGGAAAGATCGCATAAAGCAAGGGAAATTAACATGAATAACCCAAATAAAGAAACATAAAAATCAATAATGGTTTTAGAAAAAAATAAACCCATGAAAGACTGAGAAGAATATAAATAATGATGCAACACTAAAATAAGAAAAAGAGCATGGAAAGTTACAGGTCTAATCAGCGATACACATGGAATAAGACAAAGGAAGTAATGCAAGGAATACTTAGGAAGGAATATTGGTCAAGCATGGCTAGAAAATGAATAATAAAGAGAATAAGAGAAACTACTTGTTGGGAGATGTTATTGCATTCAAATACAAAATAAAGAGACGTTATAATTGTTACCAAAAATTTTCACTTAAGCTCAATTTGGTGGAGCCATCATGCTTTCAAGGGAAAAAGGTGCATTTTTATTTCATGTTCTTTTCAAACCAAATGCAATAAATTTGAAAAGTTTGATACATGATTGAATTATTAAATTTAATGAGGAAAAAATTAAAAAAAGAAAATTAACACTTTGCAATCTTTTCTAAAAATGTAATATTTTATTCATCAAAATTTTGTATTTATGCTCCACACAAGTTGTGAAACTAGCTAGAAGTAGTTCATTGTATTTTGTTTTAAAATAATGTCTGAGTACATGTACAGAAGTGGAAGAGATAGGATGCATGAATAGGGGCTAGAAATTTCCTAAAATGATTAGTGTATGTTGGATTGTCCCCTGATGTCTCACTCTACTGAGTCCCCTTGATCCTCGCGGCTGCCTTTTTGCCATGTGTCCTGCAAAATGTGAAAAGATAATGGATTAGAATTAGAATATAGTTCTAAGTAATACTGATCTAGATTCATACACATCTACCCCCACCCCCACCCCCCCCTCCCCCCCTCCATAGGCATCCATTATTTCAAGACAAAATACAATTTCATTCTAACATGTATGATCCTTGTACAGTGCCCTATGTGCTAAAATGTTGACACACTTCTATGAGTCATTATATCCAAGATTGCTCAAGAATGAGGTCTCAAATGGTGACTCATAGCTCTCTATTCATGGATTGCAAGGGTTTATAATGGAGGCCCTCAGTTTAGACCTAGTTTGTTCCCATGCAAGTACACCATAAAATGAGAGATTCAAAGAGGAAAAGTAAGAGTGCTAGCCTCCATGATCATCAAATATGCATGCAAATGAAAATAGAAGCTTATTCTATATGATAAAAATGCATGAAAGAAAACTAATCTATGAAAAAAAATACGCATGCAAGATTATTCTATGAAATAAAATATGAATCTAATCTACCATGCAAGTGCAAGACTAATCTAAATAGATTTCCATGGACGAATGAGAGAAGACAAGAAAAGAGAAGTTGTAATGTTCAAGCTCAATTGCTCAAATTCTCTTCCAAAATCACTCTCCAAACCTGTAGCATAAAAATAACATAAAATCTAGGTCTCTAAAATCTGGATGCCTAAAATGAGAAGGACAGGGCTCCTTTTAAAGAGAAATGAATGGTAGAGATTAAGAGGCAAAATTAAGGGTTGAGAAAAATTCTCATTTTGAATTTGGTGCACAAGATTCTCAAGAGGCAAAATCAATGGACATGGTTAAGAGGCAAAAAGATGTGTGGAAGAGATTAAGAGGCAAAAGGAGATTCCACTCATTTTGGAAAGTGTGCATTCAATGTGTAGACAAAAAGACCTTTTCTTTTTATTTTTATTTTATTATTTATTTATTATTTTTAGCAAAGTAGTTTCCATTATTTAATTAAAAGTTTTTTTATTTATTTAAAAGAGATTTGTTCTTTTAATTAAATGTGGCTTAGGATAAAGTGATTTTATTATTTAATTAAAATATTTTTTTATTTAATTAAAAGGGAGCATGTTCTCTTAATTAAATAAAACTTAGGATAAAATGATCAAACCTTAGGAAATATTGAAATATTTGAATTAATTATGATTTGATCAAGGAAATTGATTTGAATTGAAAATATTGCAAAGCATTGATTCAGGAAATGATAAATTGATGAATGGGGGCCCAAAGTCTAGGTGACCATTTTAGGGTGCATACATTTTCCCCTCTTTGAATAATGTGTGATCTTTATGAGAACACATGTAGTCAAAGAATGCAGTTGAAGTGTGAGATCGATTTGGGATCACAAAACAACCCAGACATGTGATTGACGAATGGGAACACATCTTGACAAAGATAAGTTGATTGAAAAAGACAAGGTCAACACCCCTGTAAATAGGTAATTGACATGTTCAAGATAAGAATCTCAAAAAAGGTTGCCTCAAGCGGAGCAATTGATAGAATTGACAAAGCTGAATCAAGGATTGAAGTTTGATAGGTATTGCCCCCTCATGATCGAAATCGAAATGAGATAGAGGAGAAACAACAAATTGATAAATTTGATCAAATCGAACTAAAGATAAGGTTCTTGATGTAAGATGAAAGATATAAGGATCACAGAACCAAGGTAGATCATCAAGTATGAAAGATTACGCCCCAAGGTTAAATTAGAAGAAAAGAAGTGGGGTGAAAGTGAATGGAAGATAGAAGTTTGGTAGAGATGGAAAGAAATGGAGAGAAGAAAGAGAATTTTCCTTAAGAAAGATAATGCCCCAAAATCAATCAACTGTTTAAGATACAAAATTTTGATTGAGATCATGAAAGAAGATAAGGAAATGAAGATCAAAACATGACCACAGTTGATTAAAAGTCTAAAAGAAAGATGAAGGAAAACCCTCTCAAACTCATAATGCAACCTAAAAATGAAAATTAACATGAAGTCTAACAATGCAAGCTACATGAAAATGAAAAGGTGTACTTGCAATAGAGCAAATGTAACATAGGATTTTGTGTTCATCATTCATTAGAGAATGTTAAGAAACTTATTTTCATCATTGGGCCATTATTAATGGACATCGAAAAATCACACAATCATCACTAGTCACAAGCGCAACTATGAAGATATGAATGTGATTTATATTAGATTGGAATGTGGAAAGATTCTAACATAAGCATTAAAGACATAAAGGTCAAGATGACTTTGATGTTAGCTTACCCAATTTAATGTAGCAAAACCACACTCGCATCAAGGAATAGATGTTGGGATGACCATAAGAACGGTTGTGCAAAAATAGTCAAGGATGATGCCTCAAATCTCCTAAGTGTTTCAAGGGGACAACAAGAGACACTTTAGAGTTTCAAGACCACACCCACAAGAAGAAAGAAAATAAAAACATGCCCCATGCCCCAAGTCCTCTAGTTATGCACACCAGAGAGACTTATTAGACAAGGACACTCAATGAAAATCAATAACAGTTAGCACACAAAGAAAAGATCATGACATAGCTCAAGAATTAAATGTTGTGTTTAGAAATTTAAGTGTGTTAACTGATACTGAGTTCCAAGGATAAGAATCAAATGCTTGTAAGTAGGAAAGATCACATGAAAAAGTTGGGTAAGACCAAATTGACAAGTGCTGAAAAACACTCGATGTCAAGGGTTGCATTGAAAAACACAGTTGGGGGTGGGGTTGAAAAACACCATTTACAAGGTGTCCTAAAGACTAACGCATCCAAGAGACCAAAGCTAACATAGTTATGCCCCCTAGACAAAGACAAAGACCAATTCCAAACCAAGGCAACAAGGACAAGGCATGATAGAGAAAGGCTAAGTGTCGAGGACATGTGCTAAGAAATAGGGGTGCAAAGGCCTCAAGTAGTGCTCGTTTCCAAGTTTTCACCACTTGGATTTTATTGCAAATTTTATTTTTTTTGGAATATATAATTTTTTTGGAGATACATCAAAGTGCCTATTGCTAGGTTTTCACTAAAATGATCATTTTTTCAGGACATCTTCTAATTTTTTGAATTTTTGACAATATATCATTTTTTTGGATTTTTTAGGATCAATAAGTATGTACAAAGGATGCCCCCAAAAAGAATGGGCATCATGGATAGAACTTCTTCAAGTGCAATACATTGATAGGATCAGAGAGTTGTTGTCCCTCTAAAGTAGATAATAAATAATCACCTGTCCCAAAAGTTGTTGTAATGATGTAAGGTCCAAGCCAATTAGGTTCAAATTTTCCCTTTTGATCTCTATGTTGTTGATTCTTAGGATTTTCATGTAGGACAAGATCTCCCACTTGGAATTCTCTAGGGCAAACCTTTTTGTTGAAAGCTTTGGACATGTGCTTTTGATAAACCCTCATATGGTCAAATGATGCTTGATGTTTCTCATCTAGAAGTTATAACTCTTGAAGTCTCATGGCATAGTAGTCTTCATCTGTAACAAGACCTTTGAGGGAAACTCTAAGTGAAGGAATCTCAACCTCTAAAGGTAACACTGCTTCAGCACCATATGTAAGGGCAAAAGGAGTAGCCCCGGTAGGAGTATGAATACTCGTTCTATAGGCCCACAAAGCTAGATTTATTTGTAAGTGCCAATCTCTACCATTCTTACAAACTGTTCTCTGTAGGATTTTAAGAATGGTTTTGTTTGATGCCTCTGCTTGACCATTTCCTTGTGGGAAGTAAATGGAGGATCAATGTTGTTTAATCTTGAATTTCTTGCAGAGTTGTTTAACATCCTTATTTTTTAACTGGCCTTTGTTGTCAGTGATAATCTCGGAAGGCACTCCATATCGATAGATGATATGGTTCAGAATGAATAGAGAGACTATCTTGCCCGAGGCAACAGAAAGTGGGACAACTTCTACCCATTTAGTGAAGTAGTTAGTAGTAGTGATGATAAACTTGTGTCCACCTGATGAGTTGGGATGAATTTGCCCAATAAGATCAAAGGCCCGATGCTAAAATGGCCAATGAGATATAGAAGGAATGAGCTCCCTACCTATCATGCGAAAAATATTTTCTGAAATGTTGACACACCTCTATGAGTCATTATATCCAATATTTCTCAAGAATGAGGTCTCAAATGGTGACTCATAGCTCTCTATTCATGGAGTGAAAGGGTTTATAATGGAGGCCCTCAGTTTAGACCTAGTTTGTGCCCATGCAAGTACACCATAAAATGAGAGATTCAAAGAGAAAAAGAAAGAGTTATAGCCTCCATGATCATCAAATATGCATGCAAATGAAAATGGAAGATTATTCTATATGATAACAATGCATGAAAGAAAACTAATCTATGAAAGAAAATACACATGCAAGATTATTCTATGAAATCAAATATGAATCTAATCTACCATCCAAATGCAAAAGTAATCTAAATGTATTGCCATTGAGGCATGAGAGAAGAAGACAAGAAAAGAGAAGTTGCAATGTTCAAGCTCAATTGCTCAAATTCTCTTCCAAAATTGCTCTCCAAACCTACAGCATAAAAATAACATAAAATATGGATCTCTAAAATTTGGATGCCTAAAATGAGAAGGAGAGGGCTCCTTTTAAAGAAAAATGAATGGTAGAGATTAAGAGGAAAAATTCAAGGGTGGAGAAAAATTTTCATTTTGACTTTGGTGCACAAGATTCTCAAGAGGCAAAATCAATGGACATGGTTAAGAGGCAAAAAGATGTGTGGAAGAGATTAAGAGGCAAAAGGAGATTCCACTCATCTTGGAAAGTGTGCATTCAATGTGTAGACAAAAAGTCTTTTTTTTTTTTTCTTTTTATTTATTTATTTATTATTTTTAGCAAAGTGGTTTCCATTATTTAATTAAAAGATTTTTTATTTATTTAAAAGAGATTTATTCTTTTAATTAAATGTGGCTTAAGATAAAGTGATTTTATTATTTAATTAAAATATTTTTTTATTTAATTAAAAGGGAGCATGTTCTCTTAATTAAATAAAACTTAGGATAAAATGATCAAACCTTAGGAAATATTAAAATATTTGAATTAATTACGATTTGATCAAGAAAATTGATTTGAATTGAAAATATTGCAAAGCATTGATTCAGGAAATGATAGATTGATGATTGGGGGCCCAAAGTCTAGGTGACCATTTTAGGGTGCATACATGCCCTATCTCTAATTAGCAAGTGGAGCTAAATGTGGCTCCCATAAGGGTTTGAGCCCATCTTGCTCATAATAGACAAGGATGAAAATTCCAAAATCAAAATATTAAGTAAGAGTGATAGGTACATCCATTATCTGAAGGAGATATCACAACAAGATGCCAATGCAATGGAAATATATTTAAAGACAACAAATAGAGTTAAACATCAATGCAGATAGAAATCAGTCACAATAAAGAAGATCCATCAACATGGTCATTGCTAATTTTTAGTTCTACAACAATAATTTATAGGCAGGAAATTTTTTTTTGCACCAAGTTAGTTTAATAAATGCAATTCAAGCACAAAGCAACTAAGAGTTTCTTTCACCAATAAAGGATAGCTACATGATAGAATGAATCTATCAAGAACAATGTCAATATCAGTGCTATAACAATGATGGTTCCAAGGGACTCTAAGGAGTGTTCAGCTGATAAAAGGAAAGTAGAAGAACAAGAATTCCATCTTTTCATTTTTACAAAGCTTCCAATATGAAGAAATAGTTCAAGCAAGTTTTGAGTTACCAGAAGAAATTATTGTTGTTGTAAGACTGTGTTCTTTCACTAAGGATAATATAGATAAAATCTTAGATGATACAGATCAAAAATATATTGTCAAGGAGAGAAAGTGGAAATATGTAGAAATATGTACAGAAAGCGGTAAAGTCATGGCACAATCATCTACTGTCAACAATAAAGAATTAAAAGGGATTTGTATTCCAAAGGACTTGAGGTTTTTTATATATTTCGAATCATCACGTAGTTAAAAAATCAAAGCCAGTGGCGATACCAAGGCATTAAAAATAATGGCAGATCATGTTCCTATTTTACAAAAACTGGAATGTGCAAAGCTCTACAACTCCTAGGAAGCCACAGGTTGGAAAAACCCTCATCAATAATGAAAGGCCACATTTTTTACAAATCCCTCAGTAATGAAGCTCAAATCTTGATAAATGTTATAAACAAAGATTTCAGAGTATGCAACAAAAGGGAAGGTTTATGTTCATATGTTCATGATATTTTGTTGTAAAGTTTCAAGAGCGGGAAAAGGAAAGATGTTTGCATTATTTTCATAAATTTTAAAGTACAAAGAACCCCCAGGTTGGTCTTTATTAATTATGTGGAAGAAAATAATAGAAAGCAAGTTCGAAGAGGAAGCCATGGTTGTGCAAATATTTTAAAGACTGAAGCAAAGAGTATAAAGAGTTGCATTTAACACTAAGGAAAATGTCCAGCTCGAGATACCTGAGAGAGGTTGCGACCTGGGCATTTTTTAACAAAAGGAAAACCCTTTGGAAGTTTCAAATCCAGATAGCAACTGCAGGAGTGACCCACGGCTTGTATAGAGCCATCAAATGCTTTCAAGGCCCTTGTGTTTCTCTATTCCAAAGACCCTCAAACCCTCATGGCAGTGCCAAGCAGAGCTCCAACAAAAATGAAGATGCCTAAAAAAATGAAGTAATTTTAGGGTTCAAATACCTTATTATCATTGTTAAAAGAAATACATTTTGCCTTATTTTTATTTTCATCTCTTTCCAAGCAATACCCCCTATAGGTATAAACTTTATTAGATGCGAAAGTGATAATCCTTATCACTTATTTTTCCTTAGTTCCATGGTTATAAATGTGAAGAAAGCTATATTATTAAAATGATAAACTATAAATTAATTATAGATGAATTTTATTAATATAGTTCAAAATACAAATATGGTATTAACTTTTAAAAATAAAATAAGCATTTTATTTTGGCACCATTAATAATTATTAATAAATGATTTATTATTTATTATTTTAATAAATATATTAATATAATAATATTATTAAGTGGTTCTCATTTTATTAATATAGTTCAAAATACAAATATGGTATTAACTTTTAAAAATAAAATAAGCATTTTATTTTGACGCCATTAATAATAATTATTAAATAGTTTATTATTTATTATTTTAATAAAGACATTAAATTTTAATAATATTATTAAGTGGTTCTATCATCGCTTAATAAATATTATTAAAGTAATTAATATATATTAAAATAATAAACTTTAAACTATATAATAATTATTATTAATTCAAAGTATTAAATGCTTTATAATTCACTTTATTTAAATGAATTATAAATAATTTAATAATTAAGGTACAAAATCAAATATTTAGTTTACCTTTAAAAGTCTAGGTGAGATATTTTGCAGAGTTATGACCAAGTGCTAAGGTCATAGGGATAAGGATGAATTTATGAGTGGAGTTATTGCTTTTTAAATACTTGTATAGGCTTTTTGAGGGATAAGACTAAAATTTTGGAGGATATATATGAAGCATTACTTTTGGACAACTTTTATGCCTTTTTGAAGTCCTTTGAGGGGCTGAAAAATGGCCTTGTAGACTGAATCTGACCAGAGTTATTGCTCTCCTAAATGCAATTGGTTCAAAATGCATAGGTATGAGTTGAAGAATCATTTGTAAGGGAGTTCTGGTTTTATGCAGATTAGAGAACCTTAAGTGACTATTTTCAGTCCTTTTTCTCATTCTTTTTTTTTTCTTGTAACTCATTTTTTTGGAGATGCAGGAATACATTGGAGATCATTTTTATGCAGTATTTTATCTTCCCATTTATTGCAGATGTTTTGTTGCAGGTTACAGTTTGTGTTAAACAAATTGTCATAGTTTTGTGTAGTGAAAGTTTATCTTTCCTTCGTAAACACATAATTTCTCAGACCTTTCTATGAAATACTTATGCACGAACCTGAAGTAATGGGTTGTGCGAATTTATGATTGCATTTAGGTGTATTTTTAGGAATCATTCTTTTGCATGTTACAAGCTCATTACTTTGGTGTATCACCTTATATACAATATTTTGAGTTTAGTTTATTTTACATCTAGTCATTTTGTAGTTTTTGTCATTTTTTATATCCCTTTTCCTCATAAAGTTAAGTTTTGAGAGTTTAGGTGAAGTATCTTATAGGAACCAGCCTAGAATCTGAAGATTCACTCCAATTTTGGGAAACCCACTACCCAGGAGTGTTTCCATGTTTCTCCAGAAGGTTAAGTTTCTGAAAACTTAACAGCGTGCACATTTGAGAGATAACAATAATGATCAAGCAAATAAATATGAGAAAATTATTAACTACTGAATAATGTAGATTTGATGCCCTTTGAACAGCAAATTGACACAAAGATTCAATACATAATATTTCAAGATTACCATACATTAGAAATTGATCAAAAATAAATTTGATTTAAACCAATGAATTAAAAATGATGAAAATAAATTATCCTGCAATGGAAGAAGCAAGAATTTTTTTAAACCTACAAATAAAATCTAATAAATAGATTCAAATAAATTTGAGAAATAAATAGAATATAAGTTGTAGGAAAGAATTGTTATATTTTTTAAATTAAAAAGAAAAACTAAAATTTATATAGCAGATTTGAAAATGTTAAAACCTTGCAACCAAAATTTGTAAGTAAAAAAAATTGATTGAATTCTAAGAATATTTTAAAATTATTTGTAACCTTGTGCTTGACACAACAGAGATTAAGCTATTCAAAAACTATAAACTTAATAAATATTTAACATAAACTTAATCTAAACTTTAAACTAAAAAACAAGTTTTCTTGGCAAACCTTCCAAAACAAGTTAAACAAAGTGGGTTTGGTGGCAAGCCAACCAAACAAAAAAAAACCAAAAATTAACTCTTTGGCAACAAGTCTTCTAAAGAGTTAGAATATATATATATATATATAGATATATATAGATATATAGAGAGAGAGAGTTTCTCTCCTCAAAGAGTGCCTCAAAAAAAGGTGAGTTCCAAAAAAATAACAATGGAAACCTTTATCAACTTCAACTTAAACAAGGATTAGTAACCTGCTCTGATACCATGAAAGGAAATACAAGAGCAATAAAATAAAATATAAATCTAAGTATGTTGATTGAAGTAATGTTACCAAAATAAAGAGCAACTTGACACCAATCACCCAAAGCTTGAAGATGAGATGCAAGAACTTTTGAAATGGGAAAAACAAAGAAAAACCTATTACTAATCCTTGTTTAATAGAGAGAGAGAGAGAGAGAGAGAGTTTGGTGCAGGAGCACCACACACAATCAGTCCAAGGATAAAGACTAAGAAGACCTACAAGGTACTCAAGGAGGATCAGAAGAGTCAACAAGACAATCAAAGGCTAAGGCAAATTAATTAGGAAATACTAAAGCCTATAATGGCTTTTGATTCTATGTAATAGGAACTAACTCTAGAAGTTATTATAAGTCCTAAATTGACCAAATCTTGGTTGTATAAGGACCAAAAGTGTCCAAGAATAAGTAACTAGTCTAAAGAGTCTATATTAGGCTATTGAGTAAGTTCAAGTCTTTAGAAAGTATTTAATGTTCCAATAAAGTCCTTTTGTTATTTAAATATTCAAATATTTAAACAATAAACGACTAGTTTAGGAAATTGAGGGAAACTTTTAGTTATCATTGTTTAAGTCTTAACCTTCCAACTCAACGATGACAGTTGGTTGGAATGGTTATTTCAGGAAGTTATATATTCATAGGGAGTCTCTGTTATGGGACAGTGAGAGGAGACTCTGTGTATAGACTGGTGAATGTACAACAATAAAACTCTCTGTTTCAGCAAGTTTATTCATTCCCGAGAATCTCAATTTGATTTGTTTTGATATTTCAATGAACTAATAAGGTTATTCATTTAGTATCACTATTTTGAATGTGTTTATCATTGCATTAAACTTGTTGTCAAACCAGTTTGTAGAACATTAAGTTTTCTTTGTTTAAATTTGTGACTGTAGTAGGGTTTTAGGGAAATGGAAGTCATTCCATGAAAATAGAAGGCCTAATCTTCATGGGATGACTTATTCTAACTTGTATTATAATGTATTGATGTTACATATGAAGAACAGAGCATAGTAAAGCAAGATCTCAGTTCAAAATAGGAGAAAGACCAGTGAAAACGGGTGCCTAGTGTAGCAGCAAGCATTCTACCTGAGCAAGGGGTAACTTTGATGATTGGTATCAACTTAGGGTGTTGAATTAAAGGTGAATCTATCACCAATTTGCTGCAGCGGTGTGTGGAGATAGTAGATTGAGAAAGCCCTAAAAACTAGGGTTGGAGGGCACCAAATTAGGGGTTTTGATGTTGCAGAGTGTTGGGGACTAATTGCTTTTGGATTTGGTTGATTTAAGACATGAGAAGCCATTTTCTAGGAGTTGGAAGTGCCAGGTGGATTCTTTCACATACTTCCTTTGTTAAATTGGTCAATTTCTATGCATTTAAACAGGGCACCAATCAAGTATAGGTGTATTGGTCCAAGACAACCTTATAAAAGCTTTTGATATGTTGTTGAACTCCAAAAAGGGTGTCCATAAATATTTCTATCTCATCAAGTGGTTTGAGAAAAGTTAGAGTTATTCCCATTTTAAGTCTGTTGCAAGATTTAGACAACCTATTAGGCCTTGAGGTTCAGTTTGAGAGAACCTTTATAAAATGGAGCATGGGGATTGAAGTAAAACCTTAGGATTACTTGAATTGAAAGCCCTATTAAACCAAATTCATCATTTAAGATTCTTGAAGGTAGTCTTGTTAGGTCATTTCCTTGAAGCATTTAAGATTGTTGAATAGGCCCAAGTGCCTAAACCCCTGAACTTGTAAATTCTCTTTGTGTTTTGAAGACCACCATCCTCCCCTCTACATCAAGTGCTATCAGAGCAAGGTAAAGGTCTTGTGGAAGTGCATTTGGTCTTGTGAAGATTGGTCCTTGAATCCTTTAGTAAGCCCTTGCAGTTGAACTATCCTGGGAGGAGTAGCCCTATAGTTGATTCTTGTGCCAAGTTGATCAAGCAACCATGGCCGATGGAGAAGATGGAGAGTTTCAGTCAGGATGACCTACATGGAGTTGGCAAGGATTGTGAAGAAGCAGTTGGCTAATAACAAGAAGCTTAAAGCAGCCCTAGATCAAAGGGACAAGGAGAGTCATGAGAAGGATATATTGATGAAAACTATGATGGAGAGGATAGTAGCATTGGAGAATAGGGATAAGGGAATCAGGTGGGATGAAGAAGTAGTAGTGGAAGAAGGAGGAGAAACCCAAGTAGAGGAACCAATAGACCCTGAAGATGCAAGGATGGCTAAACTTGTGAAGGCCATAAAGAGTGGATATGTAAGGATAAGGACAGACTTACCTATGTATGGAGGAAAGATGGATGATGAAGAACTAATAGATGGGTTTAGTGCAATTGAAAATTGGTTTGAGTGTGAAGGGATAGAAGAGAAGGAAAAAGTGAAGATAGAAAAGTCTAGGTTGAAGGGACACACTTTGTTGTGGTGGGATTGTATCCAGGTGGATAGATGGAAGAATGGGAAACCCAAGATCACATCTTGGTATACCATGATGGACAAGATGAAGGCAAAAAAATTTCCAAGAGACTATAGAGTACAGTTGTACAAGAAGATGAGAGATTTCAAGAAAAAGGAGATGGATGTACAGAAGTACATCGAGGAATTCAACAAGTTGGATATTAGAGTGGATCATGAGGAAGAGATGGAAGAAAAGATTGCAAGGTATATGGGGGGGCTAAGGTTCAATATCCAAGATGAACTTAGTCTTTCTACTCTGAGGTCGGTTGATGAATGCTACCAATTTTCCTTAAGGGCTGAAGAGAAGATAAGGAGACAAGAGAAGCAAAGTAACTCAAGAGGAGGATCTTCTATGAGGGGAAGAGGTGGAAGAACAAACTCTGATTTTTAGAGTAGCAATGACAAGGATAAGGAAAAAACATTTTCAAAATCAAGAGGGGGTTACAAAGGTGGAAGAAGTGGAGGTAGAGGAAGTGGAATCTTCACAGGAAGATGCTTCAATTGTAATGAAGTGGACCATCAGTCCTATGGGTGTCCTAAATGGAAGGAAGACAAAGGGAGAGATAGAAGAGTGAACTTGGTTGATGAAGAACCAAGAAAGGATGAGCAGAAAGAACCCATTGAAATTCATCCAGAAGAAGGAGAGTACTTGCTAATGGGAAGAAGCAATCAAACACCAAAAGATCCAAGTATATTCAGATCAAATTGTCTCATTCAAGGCAAGGTATACAAGTTTATAGTTGATTCAGGGGGAAGTAATAATGTGTTATCTTATGAGGTTGTTAAGAAATTGAATTTGAAAACTTTTGCACATGCTGCTCCTTATTATGCTACTTGGTTGACTGAGAGTCAGAATTTGTTGGTTAAGGATCAAGTGATGGTTGAATTTTTAGTTGGGAGTTATAAGGTATTATGTGATGTCATGCACATGACTTGTGGGTATCTCATTTTAGGAAGATCTTGGCAATGTTCAAGGAGAGTTATGCATGATGGTTATGAAAATACATATGTAGTTCAACAAGGAAGGATGAAGTATAAGTTGTATCCTTTGGTGAGGAGTCATAAGGAGTCTATACTAATGTGTTTTGGAGAAGAAATGTAGGCAAGAAGGTAGATTGATACAGGTCAAAGAATGGTATAGCAAGAAGGAAATGTTGGAGGCATCAAGTTGCTAATAGAGAAAGGGGAAAATAGTCCTAAATCAAGAGGACTTGGGGATCTATACTATGTTCAAGTTGGGGAAATCAATTGTCCAATGGTTGGGCAAATGACTGAAGTTGCAGATAAAGAAGGACAACAACAACATGACCCACTCAAAGAGGCAAAAGTGCTGGCACTCAAGCAGCAGCACTGTCATGCAAGAGGACAGTCTAATCCAAAAAAAAATTTATCTAAACCTTGGTGTGTGACTGCAGGAACTTTGATGAAGGAGCAGGTCACTTTGGGGGACTATTTCATCCCTCAACAGCAGGTAGGAGCAAAGGACAACAGGTCAAAAGGACTGGTCAACTCTTGAGGCAAGAGTTCCTTTCATTGTGGGGAGTATGGTGCAGGAGCACAACACACAATCGGTCTAGGGATAAAGACTAAGAAGACCTACAAGGTATTCAAGGAGGATCAGAAGAGTCAACAAGATAATCATAGGCTAAGGAAAATTAATTAGGAAATACTAAAGCCTATAATGGCTTTTGATTCTATGTAATAGGAACTAACTCTAGAAGTTATTACAAGTCCTAAATGGACCAAATCTTGGTTGTATAAGGACCAAAAGTGTCCAAGAATAAGTCACTAGTCTAAAGAGTCTAGATTAGGCTATTGAGTAAGTTCAAGTCTTTAGAAAGGATTTAATGTTCCAATAAAGTCCTTTTGTTATTTAAATATTCAAATATTTAAACAATAAATGGCTAGTTTAGGAAACTGAGGGAAAATTTTAGTTATCATTGTTTAAGTCTTATCCTTCCAACTCAACGATGATAGTTGGTTGGAATGGTTATTTTAGGAAGTTATATATTCATAGGGAGTCTATGTTATAGGACAGTGAGAGGAGAATCTGTGTATAGACTGGTGAATATACAACAATAAAACTCTTTGTTTCAGCAAGTTTATTCATTCCCGAGAATCTCAATTTGATTTGTTTTGATATGTCAATGAACTAATAAGGTTATTCATTTAGTATCACTATTTTGAATGTGTTTATCATTGCATTGAACTTGATGTCACGCCAGTTTGTAGAACATTAAGTTTTGTTTGTTTAAATTTGTGACTGTAGTAGGGTTTTAGGGAAATGGAAGTCATTCCATGAAAATAGAAGGCCTAATCTTCATGGGATGACTTAGTCTAACTTGTATTATAATGTACTGACATTACATATGAAGAATAGAGTAGAGTAAAGCGAGATATCAGTTCAAAATAAGAGAAAGACCAGTGAAAACGGGTGCCAAGTGTAGTAGCGAGCATTCTACCCAAGAAAGAGGTAACTTTGATGATTGGTGTCATCTTAGGGTGTTGAATTAAAGGTGAATCCATCACCAATTTTTTGCAGGGGCCTATGTAGACAGTAGATTGAGAAAGCCCTAAAAACTAGGGTTGGAGGGCACCAAATTAGGGGTTTTGATGTTACAGAGTGTTGGGGACTAATTGCTTTTGGATTTGGTTGATTTAAGACATAAGAAGCCATTGCCTAGGAGTTGGAAGTGCCAAGTGGATTCTTTCACATACTTCCTTTGTTAAATTGGTCAATTTCTATGCATTGAAACAGGGCACCAGTCAAGTATAGGTGTATTGGTCCAAGACAACCTTATAAAAGCTTTTGATATGTTGTTGAACTCCAAAAAGGGTGTCCATAAATATTTCTATCTCATCAAGTGGTTTGAGAAAATTTAGATTTATTCCCATTTTAAGTCTATTGTAGGGTTTAGACAACCTATTAGGCCTTGGGGTTCAGTTTGAGAGAACCTTTGTAAAATGGAGCATGGGGATTGAAGTAAAACCTTAGGATTCCTTGAATTGAAAGCCCTATTAAACCAAATTCATCATTTAAGATTCTTGAAGGTAGTCTTGTTAGGTCATTTCCTGGAAGTATTTAAGATTGTTGAATAGGCCCAAGTGCCTAAACCCCTGAACTTGTAAATTCTCTTTGTGTTTTGAAAACCACCATCCTCCCCTCTGCATCAAAGTTTCTCTCCTCAAAGAGTGCCTCCAAAAAAGGTGAGTTCCAAAAAAATAACAATGGAAACCTTTATCAACTTCAACTTAAACAAGAATTAGTAACCTGCTCTGATACCATGAAAGGAAATACAAGAGCAATAAAATAAAATAGAAATCTAAATCTATTTATTGAATTAATGTTACCAAAATAAAGAGCAACTTGAGACCAATCACCCAAAGCTTGAAGATGAGACACAAGAGCTTTTGAAATGGGAAAAACAAAGAAAAACCTATTTTGTATTATGAATGAAGGAAAAGCCACAGAGAGAGAGAGAGAGAGAGATCATTAAGAAGTGAGAGCAGAAACATCTCTTAAATAGAGTTTAGGAGAGGAGTTACAAAGTAATTCACAAATCTATGAATGTCAAAATTCATAATGTGTGTGCCATGTGTCAACATCCTCTCAAGGAGGATAAACTAATATTTGTTAATAAAATATTCCTTAATAAAGGAAAATAAATAAATGGCATGTCCTCACACATGTACTAGAGGACAAATTACATGTAGGGATTCCAAAAGAACATCCCAAATTAAATACAATCAAGAAAAGATTAATATTCTAAAAATAAATTATGTTTCAAACCTTTTACATATAAAATATTTTTAGCCTTAGTCTCATGATCATCATCCAAAACAAGAGTAGCTTTACATCTTATTTTTGGAGATGTATCACCTCCAAATCTTAACTCCATTAGTACACTTAGAGTAAAAACTTGCTCTTGTCTCCTATTATATGTTTAAAGAAGCCACTTTCAATGTACCAAATATCCTTTTTTTCTTTGTGCAACAAAGGTTGTATGCACAATCAAATATCCCTATACTGTTGGCATTAAGTATGATTGTCATCAGTGACAACACTTATTCAGACTCTACGTGCTTACCGAGCAAAATAGTGCTTACCGAGCAGAATAGTGCTTACTGAGCAAAACAGTGCTTACCGAGCAGACAGTGCTTACCTAGCTCAGAGAAAAATTCAAGTGTGATTGTAACAACTCCCTCAGATACATCAAATGTCCAATCATCACTAGCACAACTCAATGTATCAATGACAGAAGTGGCTACCACTTCATCTACCAAGCTTCAGCCTCCTTCTTCCACCGAGTTGTAGTCCTCTGTACCTTCTTTAAATTTGAGTTTTTTAGTAGTAAGTACTTCAGATTCTACAATTGTAAATACTTCATTTTTTTATTTATCAAGTATTCCAGTTAGCATCCCATCAGTCAGAAGTTTATCAGTTTTCACTACTAGTTCTAATGTGTCTACAATAATTTCTACTACAAAGGCAATAAGTATAAAGACTCAACCAAGTACAAAATTTCTGAGTAAGAGTGTAATAGAAGGTATAGATCTAGATGAGGAGATACAAATTCCCCAGCTAGATTTTGCAAACCTCACTGCAGATCAAATTCAAACAGTTGGTGAACTCCTCCAGAAGAAAGCAAAGCAAAAGAAACTAAAAGAAGAAAGAGATAAGGAATATAAGATCATTGAGGATGCCAAGAACATTTTGACAGAAGCTATAGGTGTTAAAGTTGATTCCTCTCAACACATTTTGTTGCAGTTGGTAGAAGCAATTAACAGGTTTAATGATGATTCCTCTGGAACAGACAAGTTACTTGAAAAGGCTGAGAAGAAGTTTGAAAATGAAGTGCTTGAGCACATTGCTCAACAAATAGCTATCAATCAGGTAGGGTTATCTTCAATT
This sequence comes from Chamaecyparis obtusa, assembly GCA_027943335.1. Taxonomy (NCBI): domain Eukaryota; kingdom Viridiplantae; phylum Streptophyta; class Pinopsida; order Cupressales; family Cupressaceae; genus Chamaecyparis; species Chamaecyparis obtusa. The sequence continues at coordinate 1,444,355 of BSBK01001458.1, read as the reverse complement.
TTGACTAGCATTGAGTCCTCCTATTCCAAGGTAACATCTCTTTTTGTCAAAATCTGTAATGTTGTTGAGTTCTCAAAGGAGATTAAAGACAAAATAAATAAGATTGATGAGGATCTGAAGATTAGTGCACAAAAGTTGCAACTTGAACCTAGTTCAAGTTCTGCACATCAGATGACAGTCAGATTCCTATCTGATAAGCAGTCAGAGTTATTGAAAGAAGATGCAAGAATTAGATCAACATTAATAGATATTCAGAACATGATCCTTCCCATCATGGATACAATGTAAAAGCATATTGCATACTCAAAAACATTGATCCATGACAATCAATTTTCAATTGTAGATCACCTAATTGAACTCTTTGCAGAAGTCCAAGTTGCACTCCATACATGCAAGATTCTGCAAGAGAATTGGGATAGAACTCTAGCACTAATTGGAAAGGTGCATTCTAATTTTCTCTCACATTTTGGTATCTTCGTGTAAAATATTTGTATATACACCTTTGGCATTATTGTCAAAAAGGGGGAGAAAGTATATGTGATGAAGGGTGCTCCCCTTAATACCACAAACACATAACAGAAATAGAGAAACAACAACAATATGCAAAAACAAAAAATTGGCTTCTTATTATCTCCACAAATGTGGAATTACAAACTTTCAGAATTACAATATGCAAAGCCACATGGGCATTCCCTTACAATATTCTGTAGGACAAAGCCTCGAACTATTACCCAGAACTATTCTGAACTGCCTAAGACAATAATACAGCCTTCCTTATATAGGCAATTTTCCACCGCCTGGGAAGGTTCCAGAATTTTAGCCAATAAGGCCGACCAAACTTAGAATTATTTTATTTTACATTTTATTACATCATAGTCGGCTCAAGATAACCTTTGAAACCCGAACAGAAATTTTGAAGAAAATTATTTTTCGCCATTTCGGGTGGCCCAACTTTCGAAGACCATAAGTCATCACCAGTTGACCCGCTCGGCTGTTATAACCCCATTTCAGAAATGCCACGAAGCGCTCTATAGGCTTGACCGGCGCAAGCGCCTGTCACCCGAATTTTGCACCTCATCCGGGGCCTCTAAAGCCTTCAAAACTAAGTTCAAAGTTTCTGTACCCTGCTGCCAATACCGAAAATCTTCAATATCTTCCAATATACACTTGATCTGGCAATGAAACTTTACTGGCAAACTTATATGACCAAAATGAACCTCCAAGAAAGAAATCAGATCATTCTGAGCACATACAAAAATTACCAAAAATAGTAACTTTCCAAAAATAGCAGCTCTGCACAAAATAGCCTTATTGAATACAAAAACAAAAATATTTTTGGGTGATGCAAGATTGCTCTTACACCCAGGATGCTCCTGCATCAGACACCCGGGGTAATTTGAGAAGTGACCCTGTCACGACTCAGGTGTGCAGAGGAAAACCAAGATGGCTAACCTCCTCCTTTGTCAACCATGATGAATCTTCAACAAGTCATCCTTTCCACTTGACCAGATATTCTTCATATGTCCTGTTCCTTGTGCTTCTGCCAACACGACTGTCCAGTATATCCTCGATCTCCTTAGTGTCTGAACTAGTTGCTGGAATACTCTACTGTGCTGCTGTGATCTCATCTTCAACACCTCCTTCATGATACTCTGTCAAATCTGAAATGTTAAACACTAGTGAAATATATAGCTCAGTAGGCAATTCTACCTCATATGCATTTCCTGAATCATGCTTCTTCAATATCTTACATGGTCCAAACTTTTTCATTTTGAGCTTGTTATATGTACCAACCGGAAATTGCTCCTTCCACAAGTGAACTATGACTTCATCTCCAACTTGAAATTCCTTATACCTCCTTTTCTCATCTGCCTTAGCCTTATACTATGCGTTCATCTTGGTAATATGCTTCCTCACCTCCCCATGGATGTTCTTCAAGTGTTCTGCAAAATCCTCAGCTTCAACACTACTTATTTCTCCTTTATCTATCTTCCTCAATTCAGATGCATTTCTTGGACTACTTCCATATACAATCTGGAATGGTGATTTACCAGTGCTCCTGTTGACAGAATAATTGTATGCAAATTCCGCCTGTGGTAAAATCAAATCCCATCCTGTTGGTTTATCTCCAACCAAACATCTCAGCAAATTTCTCAAACTTCTATTCACAACCTCTGTCTGTCCATCAGTCTGTGGATGATGTGATGAACTAAACTTCAAATCTGTCTTCAACTTCTTCCATAATGTACGCCAGAAATATCCAACAAACTTAGTGTCCCGATCTGAAACTATGGTCTTTGGCAAACCATGAAGTCTCACTACTTCTCTAAAAAACAATTCTGCTACATGAACAGCATCATTAGTCTTCTTGCAGGGAATAAAATGTGTCATCTTTTAAAATCTGTCAACCACTACAAAAATTGAATCATGTCCCCGCTGAGTCCTCGGTAAACCAAGAACAAAGTCCATGCTGATATCATCCCAAGGCTTCTCTGGTACAGGTAATGGCTGATACAACCCTGTATTCTGCTTCACTCCCTTCGCCATCTGACATACTCGGCAACTCTGTACAAACTTCTTCACATCTTGCTGCAACTGTGGCCAATAATAATTCTCACTAACCAAACCAAGGGTTTTATCACGACCAAAATGTCCAGCCAATCCTCCGCTATGCTTCTCCTTGATGAGATTCTCCCTCATAGAACTTCGTGGAATGCACAACTGACTCCCTCTGAATAGCATATCATCCTGGATGATGAAATCCAACCATTTCGTCCTGTCTAGAGTAACAGGTTCTGTACAAGCTTTCCATGCTTCACCAAAATCAGGATCCTTTGGATACAAATTCTTGAGTTCCTTGAACCCAACCACTTCAATCTGAATTTCTATCAACAATAGTTGCCTTCTGCTAAGAGCATCTGCAACCCTATTAGACTTTCCACTCCTGTGTTTCAAAACAAATGTATAACTCTGCAAAAACTCAACCCATTTCAAATGCCTCTGATTCAACTTTCCTTGACTATTCAAATATTGCAAAGCTTGATGATCAGTATACAAAACAAACTCCTTAGGAAGCAGATAGTGCCTCCACTTTTTCAATGCCTGAACTATAGCATAAAATTTCTAATCATAAACAGAATATTTTCTCTTGGCATCATTTAATTTCTCACTGAAATAAGCAACAGGTTTACCTTCTTGGCTCATAACAGCTCTTATTGCAGTACCACTAGCATCACAATCTACTTGAAACACCTTATTAAAATCTGAAAGTGCTAAAACAGGTTGTTCTGTAACTTTTTGTTTCAACAATTGAAAACTCTTTTCTGCCCCATTAGTCCACTTAAATTCTTTTCTATCCCCTCTCATTGTTTCAGTCAAGGGTCCACAAATACTGCTAAAATTTTTGATAAACTTTCTGTAAAAGCTAGCCAAACCATGAAAAGATCTTACCTCAGTAGCACTCCTTGGAGTAGGCCATTCAAGGATAGCCTGTACCTTCTTTGGGTCCATTTTTAGACCTTCTGCTGAAACTACAAATCCCAAATACACTAACTCTTTCTTCACAAAACTGCACTTCTTCAAATTAATCAACAATTTCTCTTCTCTCAACTTCTCAAATACCATACGAATATGCATCATATGCTCATCCAATGTCTTACTAAAGATCAAAATATCATCTAGGTAAACAATGACAAACTTACCCAGAAATTCTTTCAGAACCTCATTCATGAGCCGCATGAAAGTGCTCGGTGCATTGGTTAGCCCAAAAGGCATGACTAACCACTCATATAGTCCTTCCTTTGTCTTGAAGGCAGTCTTCCATTCATCTCCTTCTCTGATCTGAATCTGGTGATATCCACTCTTCAGATCTATCTTTGAGAAATACACAGCTCCACTCAAACAGTCCATAATATCATCCATTCGTGGCAATGGAAACCTATACTTGATTGTGATCTTGTTTATTGCTCTGGAATCTGTACACATCCTCCATTCTCCATTCTTCTTTGGTGCTAATACCGCTGGTACAGCACAGGGACTCAGACTCTCACGGATCAATCTTTTCTGTAACAATTCATGTACTTATCTGTTCAACTCCTCACTTTCTGCAGGTGTCATTCTGTGTGCTGCCTTATTCGGAAAACTCGCTCCTGGGATCAAGTCCATCTGATGACTGATCTTCTTGACCGATGGTAATCCATCAGGCACATTATCGAATACAATATCTTGAAACTCATTCAACAAATCTGCAACTTCTATAGGAACATCTTCTACTTCCTCTTTACCAGCTTTTGGAATTAAAGCAAAACATACATGCTCGTGCCTCATACCATCTAGGAAATTTCTTCCATCAACAAAAGTTATCCTTGCATTACCGCATACCTTTTCTTCAGTCTCCTTCAATGGTTTTAGCTTATGTCGCACTCCATCCTTTGTTAGGGAATAGGTGTTCGCACGACCATCATGTACAGCACATCTGTCAAACTGCCATGGTCTACCCAACAACATATGACATGCATCCATAGATATGATATCACACAATACCTCATCTTGGTATCCGCCAATCTTGAACTTCACTAGGCATTGTTCATTGACCATGACCTTGTGGTCATCCTGTACCCAGGCAATCCGATATGGATGTGGGTGTTTCTGTCTCTTGAGCTTCAACTTTGTCACCATCTCTTCTGACACCAAATTGTCAGTGCTTCCACTATCAATAATCACATCACAACATTTACCTTCACACTTGCACCTGGTGCGAAACAGGCTCCTCCTTTGCTCAGGTTCATTCTCACCACTCAACAGGACTCTTCTGTTAATCAACGTTTCTCCTCTTTCAGCATCTTCAGAATTTGATGATCTGGCATCTTCATCTACATGTGCAACTCTGGTCTGGCCTTCATTTCTCCTGTCTGTTCTGCCTTGGCGCTGAGGACATTCAAATGCCCTATGACCTTCTTCTCCATAGTGAAAACATGTTCCACGGAAGCCACCTCTTCCAGATCCTTCTCCTCTTCCTCTTCCTCTCTGATCTCTATTATTCTGATCTTGGAAGCGATTGAAGTTATTTCCTCGCTGATTCTGACTGCTACTGGCCTCATCCTTCTTTTTCGGATCTTCATTTTGGCCACCAGATCGTCCACCACGACCTCTTCCATTTTGTCTGCTCTCAAACTTCTTGTTCAGCTTTTCCTCTACTTTTAGGGCAAACTGGTATGCCTCTTCAATATTGTTCATTCGAACCAGATTCAGCTCCTCCTGAATGCTTGGCCTTAACCCATTAAGGTATCGGGCAACTTTCTCCTTATCAGCTTCTGCATGGTCTGTTCTGATGAGAAGTCGATAGAACTGCTTTGTATACTCCTGAACAGATCTTCCTCCTTGCTTCAAACTCTGTATTTTCTTCAATAGGTCAAGCTCATAATCAACAGGAATGAACTGCCGCTTCAATTTATCCACCATCCGATCCCATCTTGTGATTTTATCTTTCCCTCTTCTATTTCGCTCCAATTGAATTTCTTGCCACCAGATCTTCGCATGACCTTTCAGTCTGGCCTTCGCAAATTTGACCCTATCAGGATCCTCAACATCTTCATACTCAAAATACTCCTCACATTCATTGATCCAGTCGATCAATTCCTCTAGGTTAAGATTTCCAGAAAATGTAGGAACCTCAATCTTAGGTCTTTTCCCAATCTTGGAAATCGCCCGAAAAAGTCTTTCTTCCTCCTGGTTCACAATTTCAGCTTCTCCTTCTTGATATTCTTCTTCGGCTTCATCCTCGCTTTCATCTCTAACATTAAGATTCATTCCTTTGCGAATCTCTTCTTGCAATGCTCGCACTTTTCTTTGCAGCTCTCTAACCTCAGGTGTCACAGCACCGGCTCTTCCGCCACGTTCTCTTCGTGGAGGCATTTTCGCGATGCGCGCTGAAACCCTAACCACGGTCCTGGTGCAAACTGCCTCACAGTCGACGATCTGTTTACACACTCAAGAAAACCTGCTCTGATACCACCTGATGAAGGATGCTCCCCTTAATACCACAAACACATAACAGAAATAGAGAAACAACAACAATATGCAAAAACAGAAAATTGGCTTCTTATTATCTCCACAAATGTGGAATTACAAACTTTCAGAATTACAATATGCAAAGCCACATGGGCATTCCCTTACAATATTTTGTAGGACAAAGCCTCAAACTATTACCCAGATCTACTACCCAGAACTATTCTGAACTGCCTAAGACAATAATACAGCCTTCCTTATATAGGCAATTTTCCACCGCCTGGGAAGGTTCCAGAATTTTAGCCAATAAGGCCGACCAAACTTAAAATTATTTTATTTTACATTTTATTATATCATAGTCGGCTCAAGATAACCTTTGAAACCCGAACAGAAATTTTGAAGAAAATTATTTTTCACCATTTCGGGTGGCCCAACTTTCGAAGACCATAAGTCATCACCAGTTGACCCACTCGACTGTTATAACCCCATTTCGAAAATGCCACGAAGTGCTCTACAGGCTTGACCAGCGCAAGCGCTTGTCACCCAAATTTTGGACCTCATCCGGGGCCTCTAAAGCCTTCAAAACTGAGTTCAAAGTTTCTGTACCCTGCTGCCAATACCGAAAATCTTCAATATCTTCCAATATACACTTGATCTGGCAATGAAACTTTACTGGCAGACTTATATGACCAAAATGAACCTCCAAGAAAGAAATCAGATCATTCTGAGCACATACGAAAATTACCAAAAATACTAACTTTCCAAAAATAGCAGCTCTGCACAAAATAGCCCTTATTGAATATAAAAACAAAAATATTTTTGGGCGATGCTAGATTGCTCTTACACCCAGGATGCTCCTGCATCAGACACCCGGGGTAATTTGAGAAGTGACCCTGTCACGACTCAGGTGTGCAGAGGAAAACCAACACGGCTAACCTCCTCCTTTGTCAACCATGATGAATCTTCAACAGGTCATCCTTTCCACTTGACCAGATATTCTTCATATGTCCTGTTCCTTGTACTTCTGCCAACACGACTGTCCAGTATATCCTCGATCTCCTTAGTGTCTGAACTAGTTGCTGGAATACTCCACTATGCTGCTGTGATCTCATCTTCAACACCTCCTTCATGATACTCTGTCAAATCTGAAATGTTAAACACTGGTGAAATATTTAGCTCAGTAGGAAATTCTACCTCATATGCATTTCCTGAATCATGCTTCTTCAATATCTTACATGGTCCAAACTTTTTCATTTTAAGCTTGTTATATGTACCAACCAGAAATCGCTCCTTCCGCAAGTGAACCATGACTTCATCTCCAACTTGAAATTCCTTATACCTCCTTTTCTCATCTGCCTTAGCCTTATACTGTGCGTTCATCTTGGTAATATGCTTCCTCACCTCCCCATGGATGTTCTTCAAGTGTTCTGCAAAATCTTCAGCTTCAGCACTACTTATTTCTCCTTTATCTATCTTCCTCAATTCAGATGCATTTCTTGGACTACTTCCATATACAATCTGGAATGGTGATTTACCAGTGCTCCTGTTGACAGAATAATTGTATGCAAATTCTGCCTGTGGTAAAATCAAATCCCATCCTGTTGGTTTATCTCCAACTAAACATCTCAGCAAATTTTCCAAACTTCTATTCACCACCTCTGTCTGTCCATTAGTCTGTGGATGATGTGATGAACTAAACTTCAAATCTGTCTTCAACTTCTCCCATAATGGATGCCAGAAATATCCAACAAACTTAGTGTCCCGATTTGAAACTATGGTCTTTGGCAAACCATGAAGTCTCACTACTTCTCTGAAAAACAATTCTGCTACATGAACAGCATCATTAGTCTTCTTGCAGGGAATAAAATATGCCATCTTTGAAAATCTGTCAACCACTACAAAAATTGAATCATGTCCCCGCTGAGTCCTCGGTAAACCAAGAACAAAGTCCATGCTGATATCATCCCAAGGCTTCTCTGGTACAGGTAATGGCTGATACAACCCTGTATTCTGCTTCACTCCCTTCGCCATCTGACATACTCGGCAACTCTGTACAAACTTCTTCACATCTTGCTGCAACTGTGGCCAATAATAATTCTCACTAACCAAACCAATGGTTTTATCACGACCAAAATGTCCAGCCAATCCTCCGCTATGCTTCTCCTTGATGAGATTCTCCCTCATAGAACTTCGTAGAATGCACAACTGACTCCCTCTGAATAGCATATCATCCTGGATGATGAAATCCAACCATTTCGTCCTGTCTAGAGTAACAGGTTCTGTACAAGCTTTCCAAGCTTCACCAAAATCAGGATCCTCTGGATACAAATTCTTGAGTTCCTTGAACCCAACCACTTCAATCTGCATTTCTGTCAGCAATAGTTGCCTTCTGCTAAGAGCATCTGCAACCCTATTAGACTTTCCACTCCTGTGTTTCAAAATAAATGTATAACTCTGCAAAAACTTAACCCATTTCAAATGCCTCTGATTCAACTTTCCTTGACTATTCAAATATTGCAAAGCTTGATGATCAGTATACAAAACAAACTCATTAGGAAGTAGATAGTGCCTCCACTTTTTCAATGCCTGAACTATAGCATAAAATTCCTGATCATAAACAGAATATTTTCTCTTGGCATCATTTAATTTCTCACTGAAATAAGCAACAGGTTTACCTTCTTGGCTCATAACAGCTCCTATTGCAGTACCACTAGCATCACAATCTACTTGAAACACCTTATTAAAATCTGGAAGTGCTAAAACAGGTTGTTCTGTAACTTTTTGTTTCAACAATTGAAAACTCTTTTCTGCCCCATTAGTCCACTTAAATTTTTTTCTATCCCCTCTCATTGTTTCAGTCAAGGGTCCACAAATACTGCTAAAATTTTTGATAAACTTTCTGTAAAAGCTAGCCAAACCATGAAAAGATCTTACCTCAGTAGCACTCCTTGGAGTAGGCCATTCAAGGATAGCATGTACCTTCTCTGGGTCCATTTTTAGACCTTCTGGTGAAACTACAAATCCCAAATACACTAACTCTTTCTTCACAAAACTGCACTTCTTCAAATTAATCAACAATTTCTCTTCTCTCAACTTCTCAAATACCATACGAATATGCATCATATGCTCATCCAATGTCTTACTAAAGATCAAAATATCATCTAGGTAAACAATGACAAACTTACCCAGAAATTCTTTCAGAACCTCATTCATGAGCCGCATGAAAGTGCTCGGTGCATTGGTTAGCCCAAAAGGCATGACTAACCACTCATATAGTCCTTCCTTTGTCTTGAAGGGAGTCTTCCATTCATCTCCTTCTCTGATCTGAATCTGGTGATATCCACTCTTCAGATCTATCTTTGAGAAATACACAGCTCCACTCAAACAGTCCATAATATTATCCATTCGTGGCAATGGAAACCTATACTTGATTGTGATCTTGTTTATTGCTCTGGAATCTGTACACATCCTCCATTCTCCATTCTTCTTTGGTGCTAATACCACTGGTACAGCACAGGGACTCAGACTCTCACAGATCAATCCTTTCTATAACAGTTCATGTACTTATCTGTTCAACTCCTCACTTTCTGCAAGTGTCATTCTGTGTGCTGCCTTATTCGGAAAACTCGCTCCTGGGATCAAGTCCATCTGATGACTGATCTTCCTGATCGGTGGTTATCCATCGGGCACATTATCGGATACAATATCTTGAAACTCATTCAACAAATCTGCAACTTCTATAGGAACATCTTCTACTTCCTCTTTACCAGCTTTTGGAATTAAAGCAAAACATACATGCTCGTGCCTCATACCATCTAGGAAATTTCTTCCATCAACAAAAGTTATCCTTGCATTATCGCATACCTTTTCTTCAGTCTCTTTCAATGGTTTTAGCTTATGTCGCACTCCATCCTTTGTCAGGGAATAGGTGTTCACACGACCATCATGTACAGCACATCTGTCAAACTTCCATGGTCTACCCAACAACATATGACATGCATCCATAGATATGATATCACACAATACCTCATCTTGGTATCCGCCAATCTTGAACTTCACTAGGCATTGTTCATTGACCATGACCTTGTGGTCATCTTGTACCTAGGCAATCCGATATGGATGTGGGTGTTTCTGTCTCTTGAGCTTCAACTTTGTCACCATCTCTTCTGACACCAAATTGTCAGTGCTTCCACTATCAATAATCACATCACAACATTTACCTTCACACTTGCACCTGGTGCGAAGCAGGCTCCTCCTTTGCTCAGGTTCATTCTCACCACTCAACAAGACTCTTCTGTTAATCAAAGTTTCTACTCTTTCAGCATCTTAAGAATTTGATGATCTGGCATCTTCATCTACATGTGCAACTCTGGCGTGGCCTTCATTTCTCCTGTCTATTCTGCCTTGGCGCTGAGGACATTCAAATGCCCTATGACCTTCTTCTCCATAGTGAAAACATGTTCCACGGAAGCCACCTCTTCCAGATCCTTCTCCTCTTCCTCTTCCTCTCTGATCTCTATTATTCTGATCCTGGAAGCGATTGAAATTATTTCCTCGCTGATTCTGACTGCTATTGGCCTCATCCTTCTTTTTCCGATCTTCATTTCGGCCACCAGATCGTCCACCGTGACCTCTTCCATCTTGTCTGCTCTCAAACTTCTTGTTCAGCTTTTCCTCTACTTTTAGGGCAAACTGGTATGCCTCTTCAATACTGGTCATTCGAACCAGATTCAGCTCCTCCTGAATACTTGGCCTTAACCCATTAAGGTATCGGGCAACTTTCTCCTTATCAGCTTCTGCATGGCTTGTTCTGATGAGAAGTCGATAGAACTCCTCTGTATACTCCTGAACAGATCTTCCTGCTTGCTTCAAACTCTGCATTTTCTTCAATAGGTCAAGCTCATAATCAACAGGAATGAACTGCCACTTCAATTTATCCACCATCTGATCCCATCTTGTGATTTTATCTTTCCCTCTTCTATTTCGCTCCAATTGAATTTCTTGCCACCAGATCTTCGCATGACCTTTCAGTCTGGCCTTCGCAAATTTGACCCTATCAGGATCCTCAACATCTTCATACTCAAAATACTCCTCACATTTATTGATCCAGTCGATCAATTCCTCTGGGTTAAGATTTCCAGAAAATTTAGGAACCTCAATCTTAGGTCTTTTCCCAATCTTGGAAATCACCCGAAAAAGTCTTTCTTCCTCCTGGTTCACAATTTCAGCTTCTCCTTCTTGATATTCTTCTTCGACTTCATCCTCGCTTTCATCTCTGACATTAAGATTCATTCCTCTACGAATCTCTTCTTGCAATGCTCGCACTTGTCTTTGCAGCTCTATAACCTCAGGTGTCACAGCATCGGCTCTTCCGCCACATTCTCTTCGTGGAGGCATTTTCACGATGCGCGCTGAAACCCTAACCACGGTCCTGGTGCAAACTGCCTCACAGTCGGCGATCTATTTACACACTCAAGAAAACTTGCTCTAATACCACCTGATGAAGGGTGCTCCCCTTAATACCACAAACACATAACAGAAATAGAGAAACAACAACAATATGCAAAAATAGAAAATTGGCTTCTTATTATCTCCACAAATGTGGAATTACAAACTTTCAGAATTACAATATGCAAAGCCACATGGGCATTCCTTTACAATATTCTGTAGGACAAAGACTCGAACTATTACCCAGATCTACTACCCAGAACTATTCTGAACTGCCTAAGACAATAATACAGCCTTCCTTATATAGGCAATTTTCCACCGCCTGGGAAGGTTCCAGAATTTTAGCCAATAAGGCCGACCAAATTTAGAATTATTTTATTTTACATTTTATTACATCATAGTCGGCTCAAGATAACCTTTGAAACCTGAACAGAAATTTTGAAGAAAATTATTTTTTGCCATTTCGGGTGGCCCAACTTCCGAAGACCATAAGTCATCACCAGTTGACCCGCTCAGCTGTCATAACCCCATTTCGGAAATGCCACGAAGCGCTCTATAGGCTTGACCGGTGCAAGCACTCGTCACACAAATTTTGGACCTCATCCGGGGCCTCTAAAGCCTTCAAAATTGAGTTCAAAGTTTCTGTACCCTGCTGCCAATACCGAAAATCTTCAATATCTTCCAATATACACTTGATCTGGCAATGAAACTTTACTGGCAGACTTATATAACCAAAATGAACCTCCAAGAAAGAAATCAAATCATTCTGAGCACATACAAAAATTACCAAAAATAGTAACTTTCCAAAAATAGCAGCTCTGCACAAAATAGCCCTTATTGAATACAAAAACAAAAATATTTTTGGGCGATGCAAGATTGCTCTTACACCTAGGATGCTCCTGCATCAGACACCCAGGGTAATTTGAGAAGTGACCCTGTCACGACTCAGGTGTGCAGAGGAAAACCAAGATGGGTAACCTCCTCCTTTGTCAACCATGATGAATTTTCAACAGGTCGTCCTTTCCACTTGACCAGATATTCTTCATATGTCCTGTTCCTTGTGCTTCTGCCAACATGACTGTCCAGTATATCCTAGATCTCCTTAGTGTCTGAACTAGTTGCTGGAATACTCCACTGTGCTACTGTGATCTCATCTTCAACACCTCCTTCATGATACTCTGTCAAATCTGAAATGTTAAACAATGGTGAAATATTTAGCTCAGTAGAAAATTCTACCTCATATGCATTTCCTGAATCATGCTTCTTCAATATCTTACATGGTCCAAACTTTTTCATTTTGAGCTTGTTATATGTACCAACCGGAAATCGCTCCTTCCGCAAGTGAACCATGACTTCATCTCCAACTTGAAATTCCTTATACCTCCTTTTCTCATCTGCCTTAGTCTTATACTGTGCGTTCATCTGGGTAATATGCTTCCTCACCTCCCCATGGATGTTCTTCAAGTGTTCTGCAAAATCCTCAGCTTCAGCACTACTTATTTCTCCTTTATCTATCTTCCTCAATTCAGATGCATTTCTTGGACTACTTCCATATACAATCTAGAATGGTGATTTACCAGTGCTCCTGTTGACAGAATAATTGTATGCAAATTCCGCCTATGGTAAAATCAAATCCCATCCTGTTGGTTTATCTCCAACCAAACATCTCAGCAAATTTTCCAAACTTCTATTCACCACCTCTGTCTATCCATCAGTCTGTGGATGATGTGATGAACTAAACTTCAAATCTGTCTTCAACTTCTTCCATAATGTACGCCAGAAATATCCAACAAACTTAGTGTCCCGATCTGAAACTATGGTCTTTGGCAAACCATGAAGTCTCACTACTTCTCTGAAAAACAATTCTGCTACATGAACAGCATCATTAGTCTTCTTGCAGGGAATAAAATGTGCCATCTTTGAAAATCTGTCAACCACTACAAAAATTGAATCATGTCCCCGCTGAGTCCTCGGTAAACCAAGAACAAAGTCCATGCTGATATCATCCCAAGGCTTCTCTGGTACAGGTAATGGCTGATACAACCCTGTATTCTGCTTCACTCCCTTCGCCATCTGACATACTCGGCAACTCTGTACAAACTTCTTCACATCTTGCTGCAATTGTGGCCAATAATAATTCTCACTAACCAAACCAAGGGTTTTATCACGACCAAAATGTCCAGCCAATCCTCTGCTATGCTTCTCCTTCATGAGATTCTCCCTCATAGAACTTCGTAGAATGCACAACTGACTCCCTCTGAATAGCATATCATCCTGGATGATGAAATCCAACCATTTCGTCCTGTCTAGAGTAACAGGTTCTGTACAAGCTTTCCAAGCTTCACCAAAATCAGGATCCTCTCGATACAAATTATTGAGTTCCTTGAACCCAACCACTTCAATCTGCATTTCTGTCAGCAATAGTTGCCTTCTGCTAAGAGCATCTGCAACCCTATTAGACTTTCCACTCCTGTGTTTCAAAACAAATGTATAACTCTGCAAAAACTCAACCTATTTCAAATACCTCTGATTCAACTTTCCTTGACTATTCAAATATTGCAAAGCTTGATGATCAGTATACAAAACAAACTCCTTAGGAAGCAGATAGTGCCTCCACTTTTTCAATGCCTGAACTATAGCATAAAATTCCTGATCATAAACAGAATATTTTCTCTTGGCATCATTTAATTTCTCACTGAAATAAGCAACAGGTTTACCTTCTTGGCTCATAACAGCTCCTATTGCAGTACCACTAGCATCACAATCTACTTGAAACACCTTATTAAAATCTGGAAGTGCTAAAACAGGTTGTTCTGTAACTTTTTGTTTCAACAATTGAAAACTCTTTTCTGCCCCATTAGTCCACTTAAATTCTTTTCTGTCCCCTCTCATTGTTTCAGTCAAGGGTCCACAAATACTACTAAAATTTTTGATAAACTTTCTGTAAAAGCTAGCCAACCCATGAAAAGATCTTACCTCAGTAGCACTCCTTGGAGTAGGCCATTCAAGGATAGCCTATACCTTCTCTGGGTCCATTTTTAGACCTTCTGCTGAAACTACAAATCTCAAATACACTAACTCTTTCTTCACAAAACTGCACTTCTTCAAATTAATCAACAATTTCTCTTCTCTCAACTTCTCAAATACCATACGAATATGCATCATATGCTCATCCAATGTCTTACTAAAGATCAAAATATCATCTAGGTAAACAATGACAAACTTACCCACAAATTTTTTCAAAACCTCATTCATGAGCCGCATGAAAGTGCTCGGTGCATTGGTTAGCCCAAAAGGCATGACTAACCACTCATATAGTCCTTCCTTTTTCTTGAAGGTAGTCTTCCATTCATCTCCTTCTTTGATCCGAATCTGGTGATATCCACTCTTCAGATCTATCTTTGAGAAATACACAGCTCCACTCAAACAGTCCATAATATCATCCATTCGTGGCAATGGAAACCTATACTTGATTGTGATCTTATTTATTGCTCTGGAATCTATACACATCCTCCATTCTCCATTCTTCTTTGGTGCTAATACCACTGGTACAGCACAGGGACTCAGACTCTCACGGATCAATCCTTTCTGTAACAGTTCATGTATTTATCTGTTCAACTCCTCACTTTCTGCAGGTGTCATTCTGTGTGCTTCCTTATTCGGCAAACTCACTCCTGGGATCAAGTCCATCTGATGACTGATCTTCCTGACCGATGGTAATCCATCAGGCACATTATCGGATACAATATCTTGAAACTCATTCAACAAATCTGCAACTTCTACAAGAACATCTTCTACTTCCTCTTTACCAGCTTTTGGAATTAAAGCAAAACATACATGCTCGTGCCTCATACCAATCAAGAAATTTCTGCCATCAAAAAAAGTTATCCTTGCATTACCGCATACATTTTCTTCAGTCTCCTTCAATGGTTTTAGCTTATGTCGCACTCCATCCTTTGTTAGGGAATAGGTGTTCGCACGACCATCATGTATAGCACATCTGTCAAACTGCCATGGTCTACCCAACAACATATGACATGCATCCATAGATATGATATCACACAATACCTCATCTTGGTATCCGCCAATCTTGAACTTCACTAGGCATTGTTCATTGACCATGACCTTGTGGTCATCCTGTACCTAGGCAATCCGATATGGATGTGGGTGTTTCTGTCTCTTGAGCTTCAACTTTGTCACCATCTCTTCTGACACCAAATTGTCAGTGCTTCCACTATCAATAATCACATCACAATATTTACCTTCACACTTGCACCTGGTGCGAAACAGGCTCCTCCTTTGCTCAGGTTCATTCTCACCACTCAACAGGACTCTTCTATTAATCAACATTTCTCCTTTTTCAGCATATTCAGAATTTGATGATCTGGCATCTTCATCTACATGTGCAACTCTGGCCTGGCCTTCATTTCTCCTGTCTGTTCTGCCTTGGCGTTGAGGACATTCAAATGCCCTATGACCTTCTTCTCCACAGTGAAAATATGTTCCACGGAAGCCACCTCTTTCAGATCCTTGTCCTCTTCCTTTTCCTCTCTGATCTCTATTATTCTGATCCTGGAAGCGATTGAAATTATTTCCTCGCTGATTCTGATTGCTACTGGCCTCATCCTTCTTTTTTGGATCTTCATTTCGGCCACCAGATCATCCACCGCGACCTCTTCCATTTTGTCTGCTCTCAAACTTCTTGTTCATCTTTTACTCTACTTTTAGGGCAAACTGGTATGCCGCTTCAATATTGTTCATTCGAACCAGATTCAGCTCCTCCTGAATGCTTGGCCTTAACCCATTAAGGTATCGGGCAACTTTCTCCTTATCAGCTTCTGCATGGCCTTTTCTGATGAGAAGTCGATAGAACTCCTTTGTATACTCCTGAACAGATCTTCCTGCTTGCTTCAAACTCTGCATTTTCTTCAATAGGTCAAGCTCATAATCAACAGGAATGAACTGCCGCTTCAATTTATCCACCATCCGATCCCATCTTGTGATTTTATCTTTCCCTCTTCTATTTCGCTCCAATTGAATTTCTTGCCACCAGATCTTCGCATGACCTATGATTCTGGCCTTCGCAAATTTGACCCTATCAGGATCTTCAACATCTTCATACTCAAAATACTCCTCACATTCATTGATCCAGTCGATCAATTCCTCTGTGTTAAGATTTCCAGAAAATGTAGGAACTTCAATCTTAGGTCTTTTCCCAATCTTGGAAATCGCCCGAAAAAGTCTTTCTTCCTCCTGGTTCACAATTTTAGCTTCTCATTCTTCATATTCTTCTTCGGCTTCATCATCGCTTTCATCTCTGACATTAAGATTCATTCCTCTGCGAATCTCTTCTTACAATGCTCGCACTTGTCTTTGCAGCTCTCTAACCTCAGGTGTCACAGCACCGACTCTTCCGCCACGTTCTCTTCGTGGAGGCATTTTCATGATGCGCGCTGAAACCCTAACCACAGTCCTGGTGCAAACTGCCTCACAGTCGGTGATCTGTTTACACACTCAAGAAAACCTGCTCTGATACCACCTGATGAAGGGTGCTCCCCTTAATACCACAAACACATAACAGAAATAAAGAAACAACAACAATATGCAAAAATAGAAAATTGGCTTCTTATTATCTCCACAAATGTGAAATTACAAACTTTCAGAATTACAATATGCAAAGCCACATGGGCATTCCCTTACAATATTCTGTAGGACAAAGCCTCGAACTATTACCCAGATCTACTACCCAGAACTATTCTGAACTGCCTAAGACAATAATACAGCCTTCCTTATATAGGCAATTTTCCACCGCCTGGGAAGGTTCCAGAATTTTAGCCAATAAGGCCGACCAAACTTAGAATTACTTTATTTTACATTTTATTACATCATAGTCGGCTCAAGATAACCTTTGAAACCCGAACAGAAATTTTGAAGAAAATTATTTTTCGCCATTTCGGGTGGCCCAACTTCCGAAGACCATAAGTCATCACCAGTTGACTCGCTCGACTGTTATAACCCCATTTCGTAAACGCCACGAAGCGCTCTACAGGCTTGATCGGCGCAAGCGCCCGTCAACCAAATTTTTGACCTCATCCGGGGCCTCTAAAGCCTTCAAAACTGAGTTCAAAGTTTCTGTACCCTGCTGCCAATACCGAAAATCTTCAATATCTTCCAATATACACTTGATCTGGCAATGAAACTTTACAGGCAGACTTATATGACAAAAATGAACCTCCAAAAAAGAAATCAGATTATTCTGAGCACATACAAAAATTACCAAAAATAGTAACTTTCCAAAAATAGCAGCTCTGCACAAAATAGCCCTTATTGAATACAAAAACAAAAATATTTTTGGGTGATGCAAGATTGCTCTTACACCCAGGATGCTCCTGCATCAGACACCCGGGGTAATTTGAGAAGTGACCCTGTCACGACTCAGCTGTGCAGAGGAAAACCAAGACGGCTAACCTCCTCCTTTGTCAACCATGATGAATCTTCAACAGGTCATCCTTTCCACTTGACCAGATATTCTTCATATGTCCTGTTCCTTGTGCTTCTGCCAACACGACTGTCCAGTATATCCTCGATCTCCTTAGTGTCTGAACTAGTTGCTGGAATACTCCACTGTGCTGCTGTGATCTCATCTTCAACACCTCCTTCATGATACTCTTTCAAATCTGAAATGTTAAACACTGGTGAAATATTTAGCTCAGTAGGAAATTCTACCTCATATGCATTTCCTGAATCATGCTTCTTCAATATCTTACATGGTCCAAACTTTTTCATTTTGAGTTTGTTATATGTACCAACCGAAAATCGCTCCTTCCGCAAGTGAACCATGACTTCATCTCCAACTTGAAATTCCTTCCTTTTCTCATCTGCCTTAGCCTTATACTGTGCGTTCATCTTGGTAATATGCTTCCTCACCTCCCCATGGATGTTCTTCAAGTGTTCTGCAAAATCTTCAGCTTCAGCACTACTTATTTCTCCTTTATCTATCTTCCTCAATTCAGATGCATTTCTTGAACTACTTCCATATACAATCTGGAATGGTGATTTACCAGTGCTCCTGTTGACAGAATAATTGTATGCAAATTCCGCCTGTGGTAAAATCAAATCCCATCCTGTTGGTTTATCTCCAACCAAACATCTCAGCAAATTTTCCAAACTTCTATTCACCACCTCTGTCTGTCCATCAGTCTGTGGATGATGTGATGAACTAAACTTCAAATCTGTCTTCAACTTCTTCCATAATGTACGCCAAAAATATCCAACAAACTTAGTGTCCCGATCTGAAACTATGGTCTTTGGCAAACCATGAAGTCTCACTACTTCTCTGAAAAACAATTCTGCTACATGAACAGCATCATTAGTCTTCTTGCAGGGAATAAAATGTGCCATCTTTCAAAATCTCTCAACCACTACAAAAATTGAATCATGTCCCCGCTTTGTCCTCGGTAAACCAAGAACAAAGTCCATGCTGATATCATCCCAAGGCTTCTCTGATACAGGTAATGGCTGATACAACCCTGTATTCTGCTTCACTCCCTTCGCCATCTGACATACTCGGCAACTCTGTACAAACTTCTTCACATCTTGCTGCAACTGTGGCCAATAATAATTCTCACTAACCAAACCAAGGGTTTTATCACGACCAAAATGTCCAGCCAATCCTCTGCTATGCTTCTCCTTGATGAGATTCTCCCTCATAGAACTTCGTGGAATGCACAACTGACTCCCTCTGAATAGCATATCATCCTGGATGATGAAATCCAACTATTTCGTCCTGTCTAGAGTAACAGGTTCTGTACAAGCTTTCCAAACTTCACCAAAATCAGGATCCTCTGGATACAAATTCTTGAGTTCCTTGAACCCAACCACTTCAATCTGCATTTCTGTCAGCAATAGTTGCCTTCTGCTAAGAGCATCTGCAACCCTATTAGACTTTCCACTCCTGTGTTTCAAAACAAATGTATAACTCTGCAAAAACTCAACCCATTTCAAATGCCTCTGATTCAACTTTCCTTGACTATTCAAATATTGCAAAGCTTGATGATCAGTATACAAAACAAACTCCTTAGGAAGCAGATAGTGCCTCCACTTTTTCAATGCCTGAACTATAGCATAAAATTCCTGATCATAAAAAGAATATTTTCTCTTGGCATCATTTAATTTCTCACTGAAATAAGCAACAGGTTTACCTTCTTGGCTCATAACAGCTCTTATTGCAGTACCACTAGCATCACAATCTACTTGAAACACCTTATTAAAATCTGGAAGTGCTAAAACAGGTTGTTCTGTAACTTTTTGTTTCAACAATTGAAAACTCTTTTCTGCCCCATTAGTCCACTTAAATTCTTTTCTATCCCCTCTCATTGTTTCAGTCAAGGGTCCACAAATACTGCTAAAATTTTTGATAAATTTTCTGTAAAAGCTAGCCAAACCATGAAAAGATCTTACCTCAGTAGCACTCCTTGGAGTAGGCCATTCAAGGATAGCCTATACCTTCTCTGGGTCCATTTTTAGACCTTCTGCTGAAACTACAAATTCCAAATACACTAACTCTTTCTTCACAAAACTGCACTTCTTCAAATTAATCAACAATTTCTCTTCTCTCAACTTTTCAAATACCATACGAATATGCATCATATGCTCATCCAATGTCTTACTAAAGATCAAAATATCATCTAGGTAAACAATGACAAACTTACCCAGAAATTCTTTCAGAACCTCATTCATGAGCCGCATAAAAGTGCTCGGTGCATTGGTTAGCCCAAAAGGCATGACTAACCACTCATATAGTCCTTCCTTTGTCTTGAAGGCAGTCTTCCACTCATCTCCTTCTCTGATCTGAATCTGGTGATATCCACTCTTCAGATCTATCTTTGAGAAATACACAGCTCCACTCAAACAGTCCATAATATCATCCATTCGTGGCAATGGAAACCTATACTTGATTGTGATCTTGTTTATTGCTCTGGAATCTGTACACATCCTCCATTCTCCATTCTTCTTTGGTGCTAATACCGCTGATACAGCACAGGGACTCAGACTCTCATGGATCAATCCTTTCTGTAACAGTTCATGTACTTATCTGTTCAACTCCTCACTTTCTGCAGGTGTCATTTTGTGTGCTGCCTTATTCGGCAAACTCGCTCTTGGGATCAAGTCCATCTGATGACTGATCTTCCTGACCGGTGGTAATCCATCAGGCACATTATCGGATACAATATCTTGAAACTCATTCAACAAATTTGCAACTTCTACAGGAACATCTTCTACTTCCTCTTTACCAGCTTTTGTAATTAAAGCAAAACATACATGCTCGTGCCTCATACCATCTAGAAAATTTCTTCCATCAACAAAAGTTATCCTTGCATTACCGCATACCTTTTCTTCAGTCTCCTTCAATGGTTTTAGCTTATGTCGCACTCCATCCTTTGTCAGGGAATAGGTGTTCGCACGACCATCATGTACAGCACATCTGTCAAACTGCCATGGTCTACCCAACAACATATGACATGCATCCATAGATATGATATCACACAATACCTCATCTTTGTATCTACCAATCTTGAACTTCACTAGGCATTGTTCATTGACCATGACCTTGTAGTCATCCTGTACCCAGGCAATCCGATATGGATGTGGGTGTTTCTGTCTCTTGAGCTTCAACTTTGTCACCATCTCTTCTGACACCAAATTGTCAGTGCTTCCACTATCAATAATCACATCACAACATTTACCTTCACACTTGCACCTGGTGCGAAACAGGCTCCTCCTTTGCTCAGGTTCATTCTCACCACTCAACAGGACTCTTCTGTTAATCAACGTTTCTCCTCTTTCAGCATCTTCAGAATTTGATGATCTGGCATCTTCATCTACATGTGCAACTCTGGCCTGGCCTTCATTTCTCCTGTCTGTTCTGCCTTGGCGCTGAGGACATTCAAATGCCCTATGACCTTCTTCTCCACAGTAAAAACATGTTCCACGGAAGCCACCTCTTCCAGATCCTTGTCCTCTTCCTCTTCCTCTCTGATCTCTATTATTCTGATCCTGGAAGCGATTGAAATTATTTCCTCACTGATTCTGACTGCTACTGGCCTCATCCTTCTTTTTCGGATCTTCATTTCGGCCACCAGATCATCCACCGCGACCTCTTCCATTTTGTCTGCTCTCAAACTTCTTGTTCAGCTTTTCCTCTACTTTTAGGGCAAATTGGTATACCTCTTCAATACTGTTCATTCGAACCAGATTCAGCTCCTCCTGAATGCTTGGCCTTAACCCATTAAGGTATTGGGCAACTTGCTCCTTATCAGCTTCTGCATGGCCTGTTCTGATGAGAAGTCGATAGAACTCCTCTGTATACTCCTGAACAGATCTTCCTGCTTGCTTCAAACTCTGCATTTTCTTCAATAGGTCAAGCTCATAATCAATAGGTCAAGCTCATAATCAACAAGAATGAACTGCCGCTTCAATTTATCCACCATCCGATCCCATCTTGTGATTTTATCTTTCCCTCTTCTATTTCGCTCCAATTGAATTTCTTACCACCAGATCTTTGCATGACCTTTCAGTCTGGCCTTCGCAAATTTGACCCTATCAGGATCCTCAACATCTTCATACTCAAAATACTCCTCACATTCATTGATCCAGTCGATCAATTCCTCTAGGTTAAGATTTCCAGAAAATGTAGGAACCTCAATCTTAGGTCTTTTCCCAATCTTGGAAATCGCCCGAAAAAGTCTTTCTTCCTCCTGGTTCACAATTTCAGCTTCTCCTTCTTGATATTCTTCTTCGGCTTCATCCTCGCTTTCATCTCTGACATTAAGATTCATTCATCTTTGAATCTCTTCTTGCAATGCTCGCACTTGTCTTTGCAGCTCTCTAACCTCAGGTGTCACAGCACCGGCTCTTCCGCCACGTTCTCTTCGTGGAGGCATTTTTGCAATGCGCGCTGAAACCCTAACCACAGTCCTGGTGCAAACTACCTCACAGTCGGTGATCTATTTACACACTCAAGAAAACCTTCTCTGATACCACCTGATGAAGGGTGCTCCCCTTAATACCACAAACACATAACAGAAATAAAGAAACAACAACAATATGCAAAAACAGAAAATTGGCTTCTTATTATCTCCACAAATGTGGAATTACAAACTTTCAGAATTACAATATGCAAAGCCACATGGGCATTCCCTTACAATATTCTGTAGGACAAAGCCTCGAACTATTACCCAGATCTACTACCCAGAACTATTCTGAACTGCCTAAGATAATAATACAGCCTTCCTTATATAGGCAATTTTCCACCGCCTGGGAAGGTTCTAGAATTTTAGCCAATAAGGCCGACCAAACTTAGAATTATTTTATTTTACATTTTATTACATCATAGTCGGCTCAAGATAACCTTTGAAACCCGAACAAAAATTTTGAAGAAAATTATTTTTCGCCATTTCGGGTGGCCCAACTTTCGAAGATCATAAGTCATCACCAGTTGACCCGCTCGGCTGTTATAACCCCATTTCGGAAATGCCACGAAGTGCTCTACAAGCTTGATTGGCGCAAGTGCCCGTCATCCAAATTTTTGACCTCATCCGGGGCCTCTAAAGCCTTCAAAACTGAGTTCAAAGTTTCTGTACCCTGCTGCCAATACCGAAAATCTTCAATATCTTCCAATATACACTTGATCTGGCAATGAAACTTTACTGGTAGACTTATATGACCAAAATGAACCTCCAAGAAAGAAATCAGATCATTTTGAGCACATACAAAAATTACCAAAAATAGTAACTTTCTAAAAATAGCAGCTCTGCACAAAATAGCCCTTATTGAATATAAAAACAAAAATATTTTTGGGCGATGCAAGATTGCTCTTACACCCAGGATGCTCCTGCATCAATATGAGACATGAAAGGGGGAGAAAATATAAATAGAAAATATGAGTATGAGGTGAAATAAGATATTTTGTATATATACTGTATAAGGGAGACATGAAATGTATATACAAAACCAGTGTCAGCATGATTGTGTATATAAGTTTTGGGCAATAAGTGTTTTGTCACTAATGCCAAAGGGGGAGATTGTTGGCATTAAGTATGATTGTCATCAGTGACAACACTTATTCAGACTCTACATGCTTACCGAGTAGAACAGTGCTTACCGAGAAGAACAGTGCTTACCAAGCAGGACAGTGCTTACCGAGCAAGACAGTGTTTACTGAGTGACACTATATCTACCGAGTCTCTAGTATATACCATGTTTGAAACTACAACTGAGTGGTTAGTATGGACCGTGCCTCCACTTCTACTGAGTACATGATGATGCCGAGTAACACAGTGGATGCCGAGTATCAGAAAGTCACCGAGTTAGTTTGCAGTAACTGAGTCACTATATTTGGGCCAACTCAGTAATATTTGTGTTAGCTTGTTTAAGAGTCAACTTTGTAATTATGTTGAAATTGTTTTAGATTGATATATAAATAATGTTTTATATCATATCTAAAAGCGAAGAAAAAAAATAGTGAAGCATGAAAAAGAGAGAAAGGCAGAGATAAGCAAATTACAAAGGGCTACAGCAGTATAAGAAGCAGCAAAGATCTATCCATCATAGAAGGTGATCAGTACATCAGAGAATCTCAATTAGCAAGTACAGTTGCAAGTAAGAGATCTACTATTTCATCCTAACAGGTGAATTAGCTTGAAATCTTTTAACCGAGTAGACTTAACAGTCTTTGTAAAATCTCTTAACCGAGTGCATACTTCATTGTATGTTTGTAAATCCTCTAACAAGGTGGACCTAGCAGTCCTTATTGCTCCTCATAGGGTAGATCATCAGAAGTGATCATTGTAAGCCTTAACCGGCAAACTTTATACTGCAGTATTGAAGTTTTGTGGGTATCATCCCCACCCTAGTTTTACTTTCTACTAAGAAGGTTTCTGGGTCACCAAATCTCTATGTTCAAAGTGTTATGAATGTTTTATTCTTTCTATTACTCATGCATGTAGTTAGATTATCAATCTAGTATTATTAAGATCTGAATCTGTTAAAAGTTTTGAAGTTACTGATTCACCCCTCCCCTCTCAGTAACCTGGATAGTCTTGAATATTTCCAACATATACAACTTCTTTCACCTTCTTCCAAACTTTAGTAACCTCCTTTTCTTTTTCCTCTTTCTCATCCTTCTTGATTTTCTTAAGAAAATATGGCATTCCACTTTTACAAACTTTTGTAGTGTGGCCAAAGTTATTACATTTATAGCATAAAATAGTGTAGCTCTTTAGAGGAGCAAAAGAATTCCTATTCATAAGTTTGAAACTATTTATTTTAAACATTCTACAATTGATTACCTTGTGTCCATAATAATTGCAAGAGAAATGTAGTAACCATAAAAGAAATAATTGTTAAACTTGGTCATGAGTGGTTGTCTTGAGATATGAGGCTTCTTAAAGGAATTATTTCTAATTTTTGATGTTGAATTCATTTTTCTATCAACATTTGTTTTCTATTGTTCTTTTACAAGCTTAGAGCTTTGATCTTTTTCAAGACCAACTCCTCATTTATCTTTAGATAACTTTTGTGAGGCAATGACCTTGTCCAAGGACATAATGTTTTCCTAATTTATCTAATTTTCTAAGTGAAACAATCTCAGTTTCAAGTCTTTCACAATATTCTTCTTTAAACTTAAGGTGTTTCCTAATTTATTCTTCCATTTTATTTTCTTCTTCAATCTAAACCTTCATATCAACACTCTGTCTCTCCAAAAACTTGAGATGTCTTGGTTTTTGCTGCATTCCCTTCTTGTAGAAGGATTTTCAAGTTCTAATATTTCTATCTAATTTTCTTGGTTTTATCCAAAGCTCTTATTATCTCTTGTTCAAGATTTACTTCTCCTTGTTCATTAGTATGATCTTCAAGCTCTTGATTTTCATTTTGTACTTCTAAGGCCATGAACAAGATTTATTTACTTAAAAACTCTTCATCACTAACATTAGATGAACATATTTATTCTTTGGAATAAAAACACTTGTTGAATTTCTAACCCTTCTCTTTTCCCTTTTACTTCTTATTGAATTTGGGCTTTTTTTCATTGTTGTTCTCCTCACTTTTAGATAAAAATGTTTAATTGCAAAATTGACGCAGTGTGAGGCCAAGAGAATCCCCAAAGGAGATGTCCAAGTTCCCATATAAACAACCACACAATGGAATCACAACAAAAAATAAAGATTTGATAACAATCAGAACTCTTTATTCATAAAATAACTGATTACATGCGATGAGTCAAGCTGTAAGGCCTTCCTGATTACAACCAATTACAAAGCAAGTAATACTTCTGCAAGATTCCTTAAGATCCAATTCAAACTCTAACCCTAGCTAGCTAGATCTGAAACAACACATCAATCTGGTAGAAACATCCAGCTAGATCTAAACTTGTGCTCACAAGCCACCATGCAATCTCCTTGTTCCTAGGTCACAGCCACTAGCTCTACTCACAAATTCACAACTTCATATTCCTAACTTGAATCTCTACTCCTCCTCTCTCATTTATCCTCTACACCAAACCTCCTTAAATACTACTTCAGCCACAGGTTGGTTGGAAGAAAGAAATAAATCCTAAACCCAGCCGGCTACTAAAGACAAACAAATATGCCTCAAGTCAGCTTACAAATAATATTAAATGCACATAAGATAAAGATCCAAGACTCAAATAGGTCCACATATATCCCCACAATCAATCCATGTCATGATGACATGCTACACACATTAAATGTATCAAGTCGGCCGATCAAGTCCACAAGAACTCCATTCAGCAAGCCAAACTATCGACTATTAGTAAAACTACTAAGCAAGCCAGGCATCTCTGAGAAAGCACATCGACCAAGCTCCACAAGCATTGCCAAGCATAGGTTCTGTCAAGCACCAGAAGCTTTACCGATCTCCTTCAGTGACCGAGCCCCTTAGTCAACACTGCAACTGAGCAACACTTCTCCAACCAAGTTCTCCAACATGTAGGATTTTTAACTACCCCAGGATGCTCCTACATAAAAAAATCTCCTACCTTAACATAATTAAAACACTGGAAAGCCAGATTTCCTTTATATTTACTTGTACCTTTCTTCAACTTTCTCATGAAGTGTGTCTTTTCAAAATCAGAGTCTTCATCACAACTTTCACTTGATATATACTCTATTTCTTTTTCTTTCTTCAAAGCTTTGAAGGATGCCTCCTTTTTTCACTAAAAAATCAAAGTTTGTTTCATCTTATAGGCTATTAGAATACCATGAAGCTCGTGAATAGTCAATTTATCAAGTTCCTTCATCTCTTCAACTATTGAAACTTTGGCATCAAAGTTCACATGAAGAGACCTTAAAATTTTCTGCACTATAGTGGACTCCTCAATATTTTCTCACAAACCCTTGATAGTATTAACAACTTCATCTACTCACAGAAAATAAGAAGCAACATTTTATTTTTCATGTATCCTAACAATTCCAAAATGTCTTCTATGAGTCTAAACTTTTTCCTTCTTAACCTTATCATCTCCTTCATATGTCTTTTGAAGTTTGTCCCAAGTCTCATGAGCTGATTCACAGTGCATAACATTCACAAATTTTGTTTCTAGTAACCCACATAAGATTGCATTCATATCTTTTGTATTATTATCAAAAGCCTTTTTCCCATCAACATCTATAGGAGGAGTTGTAGACATAGTGCAACCAATTTCCACGCTTCTCCAAACATCAAAACTAAGAGACATTATATAAGTATTCTTTCAAATTCTCTAGAATGTGTAGTTGGAGCTATCAAATAAGGTTGATCTATTCATATTCAAGCCTTCATGAGAACCCATGTGTGCAATCAGGATCAATCTCCAAGCGTTTGAGCTCTATTTCCAAAGGCACCCTGCTCCAATACTAATTGAAGAGCACACAAGAAACACTGAGGGGGGGAAGGGGAGAGGGGGGTTGAATCATTGTTTAAATTTTGAAAATTCTAAATGTATGAAACCACATAAAATCTTAAAGAGAGAAACCATTAAGACATTAACACCTGATTTTCATGGAAAACCCTTTTGGACAAAAAACCATGGCACACAAAACTTTCATTAACTAAAATGGGCTCCAACCCAATGGGCACCAACTAAGATTAAAAATGTGAACATCAACCCTCCTTCAAGCATCAACTTCAAAAAACTGGAGTACCAACTCTATTTTAACAACAACTCAATGCAAAACTCAATAATCATTGAAACTAAGATCACAACTCTTGAACAATTCTTGACTTATTATCTCAAATATATCAAAGAAAAAGACCACCCAATAAAACCTGTACCAAAATAAGCATTGCAGACAACAGAAGGAAAATGAATTTCATATTATATTGACTTCCATTATCAGACTTGATTCAAACATCTTTCTTGATGTGCTTGACTCATAAATAAAACCCGAACCAGAGAAATAAAAACTTTCATAATTTTGTCACACAAAATGCTTTATACTCACAACACAGAGAAAGAAAACTCGACTTCCAAAAGCATGGCATGATTCTCATACTTCCCTCTATATTCACTCCTAGGAATGATCTAGTACACCATCCTTTCGTCAATGCACAACTTTATTGAAAACAACTCTAACATCATGAACATGATATGCACACCAAATTTATAGATTTATACCAAATACCACACAGAATACCAAAGAAAAATGACTCTAGAATGTTTGACATAGTCACCTTTACTACTCTTTATTTTGCTCAACTTATGTTTTATTTCTTTCCAAATTTTCACTCAAAAACTCTTCTCTATATTAACTTCAGACTTATCCCACATTGCATCAACATGCTCAACTAGTTGAGTATATAAAAAGATGATTGTTGGAGAATATTATCACCTACCCTAGAAAAGAAAAGAAATGACTAAAGTAAAAAATATTTCTTCAGAAAATATTTAAAGAACACTGTTACAAGTCACCCCATATACAAAACATTAAAACCTAAGAATCTCAAATGTGTTGTTAGACTTAGACCATCGATGTCATAGTAAGAAGGGAGTGAATAAATAAATAATTTTATTCCAAGAAGGAAACACTAAATATTAATGAATACATGGAGAATTCAATGAGACCATACTTAGATTTCCTATCATGTAATTAAAGCCAACATTTCCAGGCACTAACTGATGCAGGAGCATGTTTGGATCTAAGCAATCTTGCATCAACCAAAAAAAAATTTGTTTCTTGTTTGATCAGTATAGTGTTTCTATTTGTGAATGATTTGTGCTTGTTCTTTTGGGTTGTGGTCACTACAGTGTGTTTGTGTCTTTGTGTTGGACCTTATCCTATGATCGCACCTCATTTGGTTTCATCACATGTAAGATCTTACAGATTCTTTGTGAGACTGTCATGTTCTTCATTTTGTAGTCAGTCTTTGTGTTTTCTAATCAATTTTCTGATCTACCAATTGGAATCTTTGGTTGTGATCATGCCAACTCATTGTTACATTTGAGGCCAACATTTTTGTATGATCGCATCTCTTATTTTATTCATTGAAGGTTGTTGTAGATGATTTGGATTCCAACTCATTTGTTGTAACACATTTTCTCCATTATTGGGAAATGTAATATTTTCTGGGTCAAACGATGATTGTAATGGCTATATAAGCTTATGGACTTATTCCTAAGGGATGGGTGATTTTCATAAGATTATTTGGCCAAAGTTTGGCTAGGGTTTTTGTAAGGGTTTTCTAATCATAATCAGGCCCATATGCTTGGCATGTGAGAATGCATGTTGCAGATTGGTTGTAAATGATTTTTTGATAATAACACAAGGTTGAGCTCTCATTTCTTTCCATCTTGGCTTGTTGTTTCCATTGTGTTGTGTTGGTTGTAAGGATTGGATTGATCGCTTGTAGGTTTCTCCATCCTTGACTGCATCAGATGGTATGATAGCTGGATTGATCTTGTGGTGGTATAAATCTTGGTGTCTAAACTTGTGAAGCTTCTAGGACATTGTTTGTGAGGTGGCAGAGTGTAGATCTGACTCGCATCAATGAAGGGCTTGTGTAAGGTGGTCAGAAGGGATTTTCTTTTGGAAGGTTGAGTTTTTGTGATGATATGAGTGAGTTGTGGATCTTGGAATGATAGATGTTGTTCTCAAGCTCATGGAATCCTGAATTGATTTGTCAAGGGATGGCAGATTATGGATTTGGCCCATGATTATAGAGGATTTTTGCAAGAATGTATCAAAAAGAGGATGTTACTAGTTATGAACCTAGAGTAGTGGGATAGTAGAGAGTTGTAAAGATAGCTCCAAAGTTTGACAAAATATAATTAGGATCAGAGACTGGTTTCTTTGTATTGGGACATAACTAGGAAGGCCTTCTAGCTCAACATGTTTGAAGCCAGTTTGATGTAATTTGTTGTTATCTGA
This sequence comes from Chamaecyparis obtusa, assembly GCA_027943335.1. Lineage (NCBI taxonomy): Eukaryota > Viridiplantae > Streptophyta > Pinopsida > Cupressales > Cupressaceae > Chamaecyparis > Chamaecyparis obtusa. Next base: position 1,414,476 of record BSBK01001458.1, on the reverse strand, counting down.
TAATGGAAGTTGTCATGTTCAATTTACATCTTTGTATTTCTTTGTTCTTTCCATTGTGTTGACTCTTGCTGCTAGATTGGACATCTCATTTGGAGACTTCTCTGGTCTTGACTACATCAGATGGTATTAGAGAAAGATTTTTCAACCTAGGGCTTTCTTTTGGGGTGGCAGTTGAAAGGATCCAGCCTACTGCTTCTAGGGTTTGTGAAAATGGCCAGGAGAAATGCTAGAGGTAGAGAAAGGAATGTAGATCTAATGGTCTTAGATTTGTTGAGACAACTTTCTGCCAGATTGGAAATAGTGGAGACTTCTTAGAGGAGAGGGAAACATATAGAAGATGCAAGTGATGAAGAGGAAGATGAAAAAAATTAGAAGCCAATAGTGGAAGGAGAGAAAAATGAGGCACAAATAGAGTTCAATCATGAAGAGAAGAGGTTCATTTGAGCCTTGACTAATGTTAATAGGAGACCTCATTTCGATCCACCTGATTATCATGGAAACCTAGATGTCGATGAATTGATAGATTGGATCATAGAGATAGAAAATTATTTCAAGCTTGAAGAAACTAATGAAGAGAAGAAAGTAAAGTATGTATGCACTAAGCTAAAAGGACATGCATCCTTATGGTGGGAACATCTATAGATAGATCAACAAAGAAGGGGTAAAGACAAGATCAAATCTTGGAAAAGGATGGTGAATAAGTTGAAGGATACATTTTTTACTAAGGACTACCAAATAAGTTTGTTTAGAAATTTGCAGAACTTGAATCAAAGAGGCCTAAGTGTTAAGAGTTCTACTAAGGAGTTCTACAAGTTGAACAATAGATTTGGTCATATAGATGATGAGAGTAAACAAGTTGTTCACTACCTTAATGGTTTGAAGATGTCCATATAGGATGAAATGAGCTTGTTGCAAATTATGAGTGTGGAAGAGGCTTACATATGGGCATTGAAGGATGAAGAGAAGCTAAATAGAAGGAATGAGTAGAGACACAGAGGCAGAGGAGGAAGATTTCAAAGATGTAGAGGTATTTCTTCTGTTGATCATGGAAAAAGTGAGTTAGAAGTTAAGGACAACAATTGGTATAGGAGGAATGACAGAAGTTCCAACTAAAATGAAGGACAAGGTAATGGTGAAAGGAGGAAGTTCAGTGGCACTTGTTTCAAATGGGTTGAAGTAGGAAACAAATCCTTTGAATGCAAGAAAGGTAACTCTAATAAGAAGGCAGAAAGAAGTAGGAGAACAAAAAAATTTGATGAAGAATCCATCATTTTAGTGAACAACAATCAAGTAGAGGAAGGTGAAACCTTGATGACCAGGAGAGTCCTATACCATAGAGAACAAGATAAGGAATAGATACCAAGGAATTATTTATTTAGAACCATATGTAAGGTACAAAACAAGGTGTGTAACATTGTCATAGATAGTGGCAGTTCTGATAATCCTCCTTCAAAAGAGTTGGTTGAAAAATTGAAGTTGCAGAGGTTGAAGCATCCTAAAAGCTATCAAATTGCATGGATACAAGAAAAACACAAGCTATTGGTAAGTGAACAATGCCTAGTTAAATTCATGATTGGGAAGTATTATGATGAGGTTTTTTGTGATATTATGCCTATGGATGTGTCTCGTATCTTGTTGGGTAGGCCATGATAGTATGATAGGCAAGCTATGCATGATGGTAGAAGGAATGTTTACACTATTGTTACTAATGGGATGAAACAAAATTTGATTCCTTTAAAGGAACCCCTTAAGAGTGAAGTATGTACCAGTGCAAGAATTTGTCTAGTGGATGACAGGAAGTTTTTGGATGGCATGAAGCATAATAATGTGTGTTTTGCTTTAGTGCCTAAGGAGTATAAGGAGAAAATATTGGTAGAAAAAAATCCTAAAGAAATCATTGGATTGTTGAGTGAGTATGATGACATCATATTAGATAATGTGTCTAATGGATTACCACCAGTAAGAAGTATTAGTCATTGTATGGATTTGATACTAGGGGCTAGTTTTCTTAATAAAGAATCTTATAGGATGACACCGATAGAGAATGAGGAACTCAATATGCAGGTGTAAGATTTGTTGCAAAGAGGGTTGATTTGAAAAAGTTTGAGTCTATGTGTAGTGCCTTCAGTGTTAGCACCTAAGAAGGATGGACAATGGAGGATGTGTACTAATTCTAGATCCATCAACCAGATTATCATTAAGTATCAATTTCTTTTGCCACGGATGGATGATTTGATGGATTGTTTGAGTAGAGCTAAGTATTTCACCAAGATAGATTTGAAGAGTGGTTATCATCATATTACAATCATAGAAGGTGATGAGTGGAAAACTGCATTTAAGACAAATGAAGGTTGTATGAGTGGTTGGTAATGTCTTTTGGATTTTCTAATACACCTAGTACTTTCATGAGGTTAATGAATGAAGTCTTGAAGGAATTCTTGGATAAGTATTTCATTGTATATTTGGATGATATCTTAATTTTTAGTAAGATAAAAGAGGAGCATTTGATTCATGTTAACCAAGTATTACAGAGGTTGAGAGAAGAGAAGTTGCTGACAAACATCAATAAGTGTACTTTCATGAAAGAGGAGTTAGTATACTTGGGAATTGTAATATCTATTGATGGATTGAAGATGGACCTTGAGAAATTGAAAGCCATTGTTGAGTGGCCTAAACCGATGATAGTTAGAGAGGTATGATCATTTCATGGGTTAGCTAGTTTCTACCACAAGTTCATTAGAAACTTTAGTTCAATCTATGGACTGATGACTGAAACTATGAGAGGAGATAAGAAGGAGTTCAAATGGACACATGGAGCACAAAGGAGCTTTTAATTTTTGAAGAAGGTGACAAAACAATCGATATTAGCTTTACCTGATTTTAATAAGGTATTTCAAGTAGACTGTGATGCTAATGGAAATGCAATTGGAGTTGTCTTGAGCCAAGAAGGGAGATATGTTTCTTATTTCAGAGAGAAGTTGAATGATGATAAAAGAAGGTATTTAGTGTATGATTAGGAATTTTATGCTATAATTTAGGCTTTGAAGAAATGGAGACATTATTTTTTACATAGGGAGTTTGTACTATATATTGATCATCAAGCATTGAAGTATTTGAGAAAACGAGGTAAGTTGAATCAGAGACATATGAGATGGGTCGAGTTTATGTAGAGTTATAAAAAAAATTTGAAACATAAGAGTAATGTGTCAAATAAATTTGATGATGCTTTGTGTAGGAGGACTTTGTTGACTGAAATGAAGATTTTCATGTTGGTGTTTGATGAATTGAAGGCATTGTATGAGGAAGATCCAGACTTCAGTGAACCTTGGAAAGCTTGTATAGAACCTATTGTTGCTAACAGAAGTAAGTGGTTGGATTATCTCATTCAAGATGAAATTTTATTCAAAGGTAGTCAATTATGTATACTTAGAAGTTCCATGAGAGATAATTTGATTAAGGAGAAACATAGTGGAGGTTTAGCAAGACATTTTGGCATTGATAAATTAGTAGCCTTAGTGAGTGAGAATTACTTTTGGCCATAAGTTCAGAAGGATGTGAGGAATTTTGTATGAGTTGTAAGGTATGTCAAGTTGCTAAAGGTAGGAGTCATAATGTGGGATTGTATACATCTTTGATAGTACCAGACAGACCTTGGGAAGAGATCACTATGGATTTTGTACTTAGTTTTTTGAGAACACGGAGAGGCTATGATTTTATCTTTGTGGTTGTAGATAGATTTTCTAAAATGGCATATTTTATTCCTTGTAGGAAGAAAACTAATGCAGTGCATGTAGCTGATGTATTTTTCAAGGAGATTGTGAGATTACATGGATTACCTAAGAGCATTGTTTCAGACATGGATAGTAGGTTTGTCGGTTATTTTTGGAGGACACTTTGGAAGAAGATGATTGCTGATTTGAAGTTCAGTTCTACTTTTCATCCACAAAATGATGGACAAACAGAAGTTGTGAATAGGAGTTTAGGGAATTTATTGAGGTGTTTAGTTGGAGATAAGCTGGGAAATTAGGATTTAGTTTTACCTCAAGAAGAGTTTTCTTATAACAATTTAGTAAATAGTAGCATAGACAAGACACCATTTAAAGTGATTAATGGGTTTAATCCTAAGGGAGTAGCAAAATTGAGGGATATCAGTCAAGAAGTGAGGAAGAGTGTTGAAGGAGAAGATTTTACTGAGATTATGAAATCATTGCATGAGGAAGTAAGACATAATTTGAAATAAATGAACCAAGTTTATAAGAGGAGAGAAAATATGAAAAAAAGACATAAGGAATTTCAAGTGGGAGATGAAGTTATGGTATGTTGCAGAAGGGTAGATTTATTGTTGGTACTTATAACAAGTTGAGGATGAAGAAATTTGGTCCTTTAATATATTAAGGAGATTTGATTCAGGGAATGCATATGAAGTGGAGTTACCTGATGACATGGATATATCACTGATATTCAATGTTGTGGACTTGTATGAATATCATGCATTCAATGGCAGTATGGAGTCAGATATTGGACAACAGTATCATAAGAAGAAAATGGATTAGATAGAGTAGATTTTGGATAGTAGAGTTGGTCAGAGTACAAGAGGTTGACCACTTTGGTTTTCCTTTGGCCCCAACAAAGTGAGAGGCTCACTTTTCAAGTTCCCCAGGTGTCTAATGTAGGAGCATCTTGGGATCTAAGCAATCTTGTATCAACCAAAAAAAATAAAAATTATTGTTTCACTAGTCTAGTGTTTCTATTTTTGATCGATCTGTGCTTGTTCTTTGGATTGTGGTCGCTACAGTGTGTTTGTGGCTTTGTGTTTGACCTTATCTTATGATTGTACCTCATTTGGTTTCATTGTGCATGATATTTTGTAGATTCTTTGTGAGACTTTCATGTTCTTCATTTTATGGTCAGTCTTTGTGTTTCCTAATCAATTTTCCGATCTACTGATTGGAATCTCTAGTTGCAATTGTGTCCACTCATTATTACATTTGATTCCAATACTTTTGTATGATCGCATCTCTTATTTTATTCATTAGAGGTTGTTCCTGATGATTTGGGTGTTGACTCATATGTTGTAACATGTTTTCTCTATTATTGGGAAATGTGATCTTTTTTGGGCCGACTGATGATTGTAATGGCTATAGAAGCTTATAGACTTATTCTAAGGGATAGTAATTTTTATAAGATGATTTGGTTGTAGTTTGTATAGGGTTTTCCTAAGGGTTTTCTAATCATAATTAGGCATGTATGCTTGGCATGTGAGACTGCATGTTGCAGATTGGTTGCAAATGATTTTTTGATAATAACAAAAGGTTGACCTCTCATTTCTTTCCTTCTTGGCTTGTTGTTTCCATTGAGTTGTATTGGCTACAAGGATTGGACTGATCTCTTGTAGGTTTCTCTATCCTTGACTGCATCACTAACACACCAAAAAATATTAATATGCTTCCATAGAAGCCAAAAAATTTAAAAATTCAACCCTTGGAATATTCAATGGTGACAACATATAATTTGACACATAATCTGACTAAGTAGCTGACAAGTAGACAAGTAAGCAACTTAAGAAACTAAAGAAAACAACTAGGAAACTCATTCAAATTTTCTATTACTTTGAGTAATCCTCCAAAATTTATATGAGCTTAGTCATCAACCTTTGACATCAATGACAACATATTCAACAAAAAGGACTATGGATCAACTCATCATTGGAGTTGCTAATTGGGATGAGACCTTAGATAAAACTCCCCAATTAAAAATTATAAAGCTTGATCTTTTTCTTCAAGCATGTGTGTTGTTCTTGTTTTTTTTTTTTTGTGTTATTCAATTCTATATGGGTGTGTTTTGTTGTTTAGGTTTGTCTTGATAGTTCCTACCCAGGTTTTTTTTGTTATGGTTTTCTAGTTTTCCTTTGGCAATTTGTAAGGTGTTGGGGCCTTTCTTAGCTTATCTAATAAGAAACATTTGTAGGATCTACACATATAACAATTGAAATATGCAAGGTACTAAAAATAATAAAGATAGACACAAGTGATGTTTTGACGCAAGGGCAAGGAAGATACAAGCAAATTCAAGAAGAATTGACTCCACTTGAATAAAAAACAAGCCCTGCTCAGAGTTACACATGGAAGAAATATATAATTCACATGAAACAATGAAAAACAAAATGAACATGAGGCAAGGAAACTAGAAAACAAACTGGGGTGATTAAATAAAATCAGGCAATATGCTCGGCCGTGAGGCCTTCTAGGTTTCGGCCTTATACAAAGAGAATTATGAATTCATAGTCTTAGCTTACATATTGTCTTCTCTTCTACTTCTACTTCTCTTCTACTACCACTATCTTGCTACCTCCAAATAAATAGCCTAAGCTTCTTATATAGCCAGGTAAGCCACAAGTCAGCCAGTTAGGCATTTAATTACATTATAGGTCCACTTAGGGAGAGAAACCAAAAACTAAGAAAGAAGCAACACAACACACTATGAAGTTACATTTAGGTCCACACGTGATCCAAGAACATATCTTCAACTTTGCAAGATCCAATTTCCTCATAAGGAACCATGCAAGGCTAAATGTTCCACGTTTCATGTGAAAACTGGCAGACAATCAATACCTGAGGAAAATGGCGATAACTTCTAGATCCAAATGAATTAGGATGTGCACTCACTAGTACATTTGAGGTCATATTATGATGGCCATGTGTCAAATTTGTAATATTTATTTGCCAATACTTTGACAGATGTTCCCATCAGCATTTTTGTGTTGGAAATTGCGACAGAAGTGATAACCGTCAGTATTCTGACATCATTTCCCGTCGAAATAGGCCACATAAATAGTAACTTTACTATGGGCTTTCATACGATGTATCTACCGAAACTCTGACAAACAACTATCGGAATGGCGATGCATATGCAATGACTTTCAGATAGGACAAACTATCGGATGCATAGTAGTCATGTCTCACAAACCTATCAAAAAGGAGTTCTCTTTGATGTTTAACCTGTCAGAATGGCGACAAATAGCTAGTGAATGTCTGACAGAAGAACCCGTTAGACGTATAGGACTGCTATCAAAAAAAGTTTCATGCGTATCAAAAAAGCAATAGATATGCACATTAAAGATAACGAAGCTCAAGAGACCATTGTAATTGGTCTCTTTATTCGGTCCATATTATTGACAAAAAGGTTTACCTTTCATTAGTTCATCAAATGCGAGGATTTGAAGGAATTTAATAGAATATTTTCATGATAATGTATATTATTTAAGTTGATGCTAAATGAATTTATCAACTCTGCGCACTTGTAGACTACGAGCACATCGATAAAGAAGTATCTCCTCCCATGGCCTACATTACTCAAGCCACGGGAGGGGATGCTTCTTTATGGCTGTGCTTGATGTCTACTAGTGTGCGAAGTAGATAAATTCATTCAGCATCAAACTAAAATAATGTAAGTTAGTGATGAAAGTATCATCTATTAAATTCTTTCAAATCCCTGCATTTCATGAGCTAATGAAAGGTAAAACATTTTGTCAGTAATTTGGACCAAAGAAAGAGACCAACTATGATGGTCTCTTCAGCTTTGTTATCTTTACTCCTAGCTACTAGGTAAGGCCTGGAAGACTTATACCTATCGATCATCGAGAATAATCATCGCCTTGCCTTTATGTACATTACACAGTATCCAATATAAGAGAAAGAAAAAAATATGAATGAATAAAAGAAATGAAAGATACAATAATATTATCTTGTTGTTTACCTTCTCATAATTGATCCCAGTCTCACAAAAGTAATTTTATACAATCACTAGCACATTTTGTGCATGGATGAGAAAGAATATCCAAAGTTTCTAGATTCTGAGGAGAGGTGTGAGTGGAGGCCAGAAAAGGGATTTTTGTGAAGGTTTTATAGATGTAGGTTACTGAATCATCATCTCTACACTAGTACTCAATCTGGAAACCCTCTCTAGAAAATCTCCACATCTAGAAAATCTCCACAAAAATCCCTTCTGGCCTCCACTGCATATACATCTTCTTAGTATCTAAAAACTCTCCATTGATTCTTGTCATTTTTTCTGCATCTTTGTGGACTGAGACCTTAAATTATTGATCTTCTCTTTGTTTCAAGAATAGTTTAACATTCTCTTCTTAACATGGCCAACCACATGAAGGTGGAAGCTCATCTGGCCCCTCCTAGGAGCCTCTTATGACCCTTTATGACACTTTAAGACCTCTAAGATGTATTCTTAGGGATTGTAAATGGTCATAAAGGGTCATAAGGGGTCCTAGGATACAACAGATGAGAAACATTAATGTAGGCATCATGGTCACAATTGTTTGGAGACACAACATGATTGAATGCTATACCCAGATGATGCAACACAACCACTACTCCTCCAGTTCTAAGTCAACACTACGGGATCCAAAACCAAAGATAAGGAATAAATTTGGAGAGTGGAGGAGGAGGGCAATAACAACCATAATAATATAGGGACCCCTATATTATTTTTTTCATTATGGCCCTCCTCTACTCTCTAAATTTATTCTTTATCTATATATGGTTTTTGGATCCCGTAGTGTCAACTTAGAACTGGAGTAGTGGTTGTGTTGCATCATCTGGGTATAGCATTCAATTATGTTGTGTATCCAAAAAATTGTGACCATGATGCCTACATTTATGTTTCTTAGCTGTTGTGACATCTACATTTATGTTCCATCAACCAAATTCTTGATCACCTCTTCAAATGGTAATTTCAAACCCTCCAAGGACCTTAACACCTATTTTTTTTCCTATCTTCACTCACCATGCACTCACACTATGGTATTTTTACTCCAAAACTCAATTTTTCCATTCTAGGCCTTCAAACCCCAATCTTTGTAGTACAGCAGCGACTATTTTTCATGGTTTTATCAAAAACATTCCAAATGACTCAGAAAAATAATTACATATTTGAATACCCTATTTCAATTTGTATAACATGTGTCAAAACTAAGACTATGTGTTTTGGAAAATCACACCTTAAAATTGTTGATTCATGTTTCCCAACTAGGCCTAATAGGCTCAATCAACAAAGCAGCCACAAATGAATTGTTTCCCACAATGCCAAATGACTCTAAAAAGGTTATATCAATGATATAAAGGTATTATGGGTCTAATGTTGTCAAATTTGACAACTTTTTGTAGACACCCTAGGTGGACCTGCAATCAATCATGTTATGAGGGACTTCACAAGTGTTTCTACAATACCAACCAAGCATCTTCATGAGGATCCTTCTCATTGATCCTATCAACACCAAACTTTATTAGAGTGCACACTATATTTTGTGCCACTAGAGGCTCTACATCTTATCAAAATCATCATTTTCTCTCCATCTAATCAGTGGATTCATCTCAACAATCCCATCAACCCAATACCTCACAACCGAGTACTCACTAGGCCTAGTTTCCTAGTAGCCTTCCCAATTGGTTTTGTAAGGTTCTTTCCAAAATTTCCCAAAGGACTCAGGGAAAAAACTACATATTTGGATACCCTTTTTAGGGTTGTGTAACATAGTTGAAATTTAGGTATTACTCTTTTGGACCAACTTCCTGAACTAAGACTGGTGCACTGTGACTAGCCCTCTATTAGGCCTCCCTTTCCAAAGAAACCACTAACTCCTTACCAAACCAAAACTTCTCCACCATATAAAAAGTTCCTACACCATACCAAACCAAGGATTTTCACATTTGTAAGAACCATCAACAAGTTGTAATAACCTAGGGCTTTCCCAAACATCCACATCCACACCTTCCTAGGTCCTCCTAATGGATCAAACACATTTTATGACCATATCATGATCATTCATATAAATAAATAGGGTCCTCCAATGGCCTAATCATCTGGACCTTGACTGTCCCCTCAACTAGTGACCCTTCAAAACTTGGTTATCATGCAATCAGTGAGTGATCCTCCATTCTCCTGGTCTGCCCTGCATCCAAACATATTGGAAATATACAATACAATGATAACAAGTCTTTCACAATCCCCCTTCCCTTAAGGAACACTATCAATCATCCCTTCCACATAGCATTTCACTTTTGCATGAGTGGATTGTGTAGGAACAATTAACATTAAACAAGGAGCAACTCCTCAACATATCTTGGAAACCATTGAATTCAATAATAAATGAAACCTAACACCAACACTATTCCTTCCATTCACTTCTACCAAGAATAAAGCATTTAATCCATTCAACATTAAATATATACAAATACAGATATAGAGATCGAGCCAGATATAGAGATCGAAAGTAAGGTGTTTTCCTTTTAGACTTCTCAAAAGAGATCATCAGAACCAACCATCCTCAACACTAACACACATTTAAAAGGGATCTCGGGTCATGAGCCTCTCATGATAGGATTCTAGTCTAAGTCAGGAAATGCCCATGGTCACAGAAGAGGTCATTAGTCAAAACCCTATCCTAACTGGAACATAGACTAAAAGAAAAGAGAAAGAAATCAAAAAGGAGGAATGCCTAAAGATGAGATTAATAACGAAGAAAGCTCCGAGCTAGGGTAGCACAGTCTAAGTGCCACCCCAGTTTCAAAAAAAAAAAAAAGATAACAAAGAAACAATACCTGATAAAAGCCAAAAGGAATATCAAAGTAGTAGATGTCGAATGAAAGAAGCAAACCATTCAGAACACAATGGTTTAGGTTTCAAACTAACACATGTCAAGTCTAAGATCCCTCCAAAGAAGTTTAAAACTTTGAATAAAGCTCATCTGCAGTAAGGGAAGGTTAAATTGACTCTAGGCCAAATTCAAACTAGTTGGCGGTGATCTGATGATGATTGGTTGATAATCAGCGGAAGATTATGGTGAAGGATTCTTGGGAAATTTATGTCCTCGGTCTTGATGAAGATAATATAATCACTGTGGCTAAAGGTTTTGTGTCTAGCTCACCATAGGATAGGATTTTTTCAAGGTGGAATGGCTCTGGGATACTCGGGTCATTTACCTTTCTTTTGTTTGGGGCTATTTGTTGTGGATCCACAACCACGCTCCCCTTTTTTGCCTCTCAGCTTCAGCCCCCCCCCTTCTTTTTAGCTTGTCCTTAGTTTTTGTTTGTTTGTTAGTTTGTTTCTTTGAGCCTTGTTTTTTAGTTTTTTGTTGTGTCACAGTTTCATACTTTCAGAGGTCTGAAAGTGCGAAAAGTCTAGAAGTGCAAACAAGCGATCAAACTTGGCATTTTTGAAACCCTTGGATTTTGGACTTTCAAACATCCAAAGAATCGAAAGGTCCAACTCCCTGAAAGGAGTTTTCCTTTCGGCCTTTCATACTTTCAAAGGTCTGAGACCCCCAAAAGGCTGAAAGGTGGGGTAGCTGATGTCACCCGTCGGTTGCCTATATAAGGCGGTGATCGGGTTTTTTACCCTCACTTCTTCTCTACGCAGTTCATCATTTCTGGAGCTTTTTCTGCATCTTTCTTCCAATTTTTGTTTCGCTTCCACCTTGTTTTTGTAATCTTCCATCTTGTTCAAGTTTGGTGTTCTCTCTCCTTTGTTTCTTTCTTTGTTCATTGTTTTCAGTCATTTAGATAGGGTTTTCTTATTTTGTGTTGGTCTAGCTAGGTTTTCAGGTTGTCACTAGGGTTACGTGTTTTAAGTCAGTCTAGTCTCACTTTGGGGATCATGAGGTTGTCCCCTTCGATTTCCTGGCCCCGAGTTCATGGTCAAACTCATTTTTGAGTCTCGACACAAACCCTCATTTTGGCATTTTTGGCCATCATAGTTTTGGACTTTCGCAGTCCGAAACTAACGGCCTTCTCTAAGGAAATTTGACTAAGTTCCAAGCTTTCGGTGCTTCGGGGTTTTTGTACCCCAAAAAAATGCATCATTTGATTCACCAAAATTGACAGATCTTAAGATTTTCCAAAGTGGTCAAAGCACACTCCAAGGCTACTCTTTGGCATTTTGGAGGTTTCGCACTCCAAAACTTTGTCACCTCTGATCTACCAAAGTCTGAAAGAGCATCTTTGAAATAACCAAAACTCAAGATTATCTCTCTTTCGGTGTTTCAACCTTTTCGGCCTTTCAGAGGTCTCGTACCCTCGAAAGTTGGAAAGGCTAAAATAAGCTTTTCAGAGCCTTTTTCAAGCTTATTTTGTTTAGAGCACTTTGTTTTAGATTTTCCTCTCTTTTATGGTAGTTCATGGCTATGGATTCATGTCCTTTGTTCTTTGCAGGAATGGCAAAGAAGGTTATGTCACCAGCCATGAAGTACCAGTTCAAGGGTTATCATCTGCCTCCCAAATTTAGTAATCTACATCCTGAGATCACATATACTAACATTGGTAGCATCAATTGGAACAAATACCTAGTTATGTGTGCCTAACCAATGGGAAGATCTAAAGACTGCACCTCATTAGTGCAATCTTCCTTGGTAAATGCTATAGCACACCCAATTTCCATCTTGTCATATGACCTAATTAACACTTTAGCCAGTCACTACGTACCTAATGAAAGAATGGTGAAAAATAGCATGGGAGAAGTGGTTCTAGATCTAAGACCAGATAATATCGAAGATGTATTCCACTTGCCAAACGGGATCGACAAATTTTACAACTTTCAAATCAACAAGGGGATGGAGTTCTATAACAAGGATGTTTCACAAGCTCATGGCATAGTAAACAATGAATATCTTATACAACCCCTACCCAAAAACAAGTTGGATAGGATAGATATGAGAAGAGGATACAAGAAAGAAGACATCCAAGTGGCCATCACCATGATCAGCCAGGTGTATGGACTACCTAAGTCTATTCAGTTGGAACCATGGATGATCCTACTCATTAAAAAGATAAAGGAGAGGTAGGCAAGGTTCGATTGGGCCACTATCCTTAGTGACAATTTGGATGAGCAGTTGATTAGAGTGAAGACTGACCTGCATTTCTACATGACATCTTATGTTGTGTATCTATTGGCCACTAGAGTAGTATACCTGAGGTTGACAAAGGTTGGTGTTATGGGAGATTTGAACACATGGTCATTCACAATGTATCCACAGTTGGTTAGGAAGGAGTGTTACACACACAACAGCCCTAATTTCCATATTGTTAATGATGCCTTTATATTTTTCATCATATGCTCCATAGAGGGAGACTATGCTAAGAGAATGTCAACTGAGGCTGCTGCTAAAGTGAAGGCCCTCAGGGCATTTTACATTCATTTTAGAACCTTCACATACATCCGAGTGGCAGGATGTACCCTAGCCCCTAAGAAGCTATCCAGGTATCCTTTTGATAGAGTGGTCATGTTGGAGATAGCAAGACAATTTTTTGATACCCACGAGAACATCCAACACAAGAAGAAATACTATTGGGATTTCCCAATTTCTATAGGGCCCCACTATGTACCTGATATGAAGATCTACAAGTCTCTATCTTTTGAATGGGATGAATTCCCTCTGTCTAGCTACAACCTCATAAGAGCCCATTTTGATCCAATTGGTGCATACAGTCATATAATGAGAAGGCATTATATACATGAGCCATGTATTGAAGATCATTGAATGAATTGTATAGATGACTATGAGTTTAAGATCCATGGATATTGTTAGATGAGTTTGGAGCTAGCACAAACCACTCTATTACTGAAGATCCCTCCAAAGGTGAAAGCAGTTGACTCTGAGGATATCTTAGATCCTATTTATAATCAGGACAAAGTTGTTGGCAATTTGGCTAAGTTGATTGCATAGATGTTTTCATTATGGAAACATATGATCCACATGAAGATCACACAAGTCAGAGAGCAAGTATGACAAAGTGCATTGCATATTTGTCTAAGTATGAGACAACATTTTCACCAGTGTACCCGGACATAGTTTTTGTTTGTGACATTGATTGGAGTGAGTTTAGTGCTTGCACACTTGAACATAGACTCTATGGTGACTAATGATGACCCATCTTAGAGTGCAAGTTAGTACGGAATGTGTGAAAGAAGTTATGATAGTTTTACCAAAGACAGTGTGAAGCCGACAGGAGAGAATATGAAGGCAGAATTGGTAAAGAGTTAAGGAATTATTTTGTTTATCAAAATAATCTCTTAACAATATAAAGGGATTACATCTTAGATGTTTACTCTTAGTTAAAGCTATTGGTATATATGTAAATATAATTGTAAAGTGTAGTAACAGTTGTATTTGAAAAAGCAACAAGCAATTGTAATAGTATGATGCGAAGTATATGAAGCATATGTAACAGCGAGAGTGAAAGATCAATGAAGAGATATTGATGCAAGTAGAATAAGGTTATGTACCTTGACCTATTTTTTAATTAGTGTATATTGTATATTACTTTTTTGGGTAGTGGGCTCAGCTGCTAATCACATTTTGTACTACCAACTCCTAATAGGGTTGAGGCTTCTAACAAGGCCTATAGTCCCTTAATCAGGACTGATACACTATATGTTTGTAATAGACTCCTAATAGGGTCAACATCCTTAATAGGATACTTTTGATTAGTGGATCTTTTTGGGTACCATCCCCACCAGGGTTTTCCCTTGGCTAGGGTTTCCTCGAGAGAAAATCATGTGTTATGAGTTCTTTAGTTTTATTACTATGCATGTTGTTTAGCTTCTTATGTTATGCATGTATAAAGATAATCTGTTATATCCATAATTGGGAAAAAGATAAAGTTTGTAGAATACTAATTCAACCCCCCCTCTCAGTATTCCCTATTTCTAACAATTGGTATCAGAGCTTAGTTACTCGAAAAAGAATCATTCAAGGAAAGTCTAGCAGCTTGAGTAAGATCTCTATGGATATGGATCAACTACAGAAGAATCTTGAAGAAGCTCTTGAATAGATTGATATGCTTACTGATGAAAGAGACACTCTAAAAGGAAAATATGATAATGCAAAGAACCTCATTGAGAAACTAAAAAACAAATTAGAAGATCTGAGATCTAAAAAGAAATCTGAAGTTCTTATTGAAGATTGTGATGACAATTTGGAAAAATAAAATGAGATCCTTAAGCATGAATTAAAGATAGCAAATTTGAAGCTTAGTTTGAAAGATGGAAATGGAAAGAATGAAGCAAATCTAAAATCTGAGAATGAAAATCTAAAAACTAAAAATGAAGGACTAAAATCTAAACTTGGAAATGTAACATCTGAACTTGAGAAAGTCAATTTGTAGTATGCTGAACTTGAGAAATACAACAAGATTGTGAAAGGTGAACTGACTCAATCCAAGCAACAACATGAAAGGCTATATTCAACTAGTGAGAAGATTGATAGACAAGAATATATTCAGAAACCATTCTATGATAAGACTGGTCTTCGATTCAACACTCTTAAAGAAAATGATGAAAGCAAGGAACCAAATCTGAAAGTATCTGAAAGCTTAGATGAGAAGAAGTCTAATGAGATCAACAAATCTAAAGATACACCTAAAGAAGAAGAATCACTGAAGCAAGATGAATCATCCAAAGGTATGCAAAGAAAATTCAAAGGTAGATGTTTTGCTTGTAATACTATTGGTCATATGAAGAAAGATTGCATAGGTAAGCAATTTAAACCTCTTAATGGTTATTGTTATAACTGTCATGGATTTGGACATAGAGCTATTGAATGTAGGAAACCTAAATTTATTAAGAATAATAATAATAATATAATGTTTAGGAATACTAACAATGTAGATAAGAAACCTACTAAAGATATGAACAGAAGAAATCAAATAATATATTATAGATGCAACAAGGTTGGACACATTGCTAGAAATTGCAGATCACAGATTAATCCACCTGGACCAAGATATGGAAGCAATGGAATTGTTTGTCAGATATGCAACAAGATTGGACATACAACAAGGTTTTGCCAAATGAGCAATAGATTTTTTCATCCTAACCCTAACCCTAGAAATCATGAAAGAAGAAATGAAGATGCGGGTAACAGACAGAAAGGTTGTTGTAGAAATACAGATGAAGTGAAGTTTGTTAAAAGCACAAATCAAGGAGACATATTCAACATTGAAGGTAATCAGAAAGGTGAAGTATCAAGTGGTAAGAATGAATCCTTACTTGACCTATCTCAAAGCACTTAATTTATGAAAATTATAGTAGATTAGGAACTTAGTGTATGCAAATTAGATGTCTAATAACTAGAGATGATAAATTAACTATTTAAAGCCAATAAATCAATCTAATGCAACACAATGAAGAATACAAAGTAACTATAAAATGATGAAACTAAATTATTTACCTTCACCTACCATGCAGCTTGTCTCCATTGTCCTCCTAGCCTTGATTTCTTGTAGAGGTTGAGCTCTCAGATTTCCAAATGAAGCCTTCTCCCAAGATGCTACCAAAGTGTGGAGATTTTATGAAATGAGTGCACAATAGCTTATGCAATCTAATGGATGGAATGTAAATGATATGATGATGCACAGAGTAATGAAATGGATGCGTAGAAACTATTAATGTATGCGTAGGAAAACGTAACGGATGCACAGATGTTAATTAAAAACCGAAAATGAAAAAAAATGACAGTTTTGATCAGAGATGCATGCGCGAAATAGATAGCTAAATGCATAGGAGTCATGAACGAATGTGCAGGAAAAACTTGGAAATGTCTTCACACGGAAAACTAAAAAATAGAATGTTAAAAATGGAGGTTGGCCCTCCTTCTAGCGCCCAAAAATGTATGAAAATTAGATGTCTAATAACTAGAGATGATAAATTAACTATTGAAAGCCAATAAATCAATCTAATGCAACATAATGAAGAATACAAAGTAACTATAAAATGATGAAACTAAATTATTTACCTTTACCTACCATGTAGCTTGTCTCCATTGTCCTCCTAGCCTTGATTTCTTGTAGAGGTTGAGCTCTCATATTTCCAAATGAAGCCTTCTCCCAAGATGCTACCAAAGTGTGGAGATTTTATGAAATGAGTGCACAATAGCTTATGCAATCTAATGGATGGAATGTAAATGATATGATGATAATATGGATTAATTGTTCTTAGAATGCTTGGATGCTTGGATGCTTGATTGCTTGATTGCTTGAATGCCTATTACAAAATACCTATTAGCTCACAAAAGGGAAATGTGGCTCCTTTTATAGAGTTTTGGAGGATCTAGGCCTAGGTGGCACAATCCTACGGTTGAGAATAAAAGGTGGAAGATCCTAGGGCTAAGATTGACTTGGTTGAAGGAGTTGAGAGAAAGGGGGATGTAGTTGGAATGTGAGAGGAAGAATAGGGATGATGTTCCTCTCACATTGACATGGAGGAGAAGAAGGTGGAAGGGAAAGACACATGTCAAGTGTCTCATAAAGACCAAAGAGAGAAAGAAGGAGAGACCTTTTCCTCATGAGGACTCTATGCACAAGTGTCCTGTGAGTCACCTTTGACCCTTAGAGGTGGCTTGAGTAGCCCCTTAGGAATAGGGAATGTCTCTTGACTTGGTTGTTGAGAGGACATGTGGTCATGAGACCAAGTCCTATGAGGCCACATAGCCCTTAAGAATAGGACATGTGTGGGTGAGGATAATTACTAATAAATAATTAATAATAATTATTTATTTTAGCCAAGGTGATGTGTCAGGTGAGTGGATAGATAAGGTGGACTAGGAGTCTTAGTCATATTTAGGTGATTGTATATTTATTTAAATCACTTTCATAAGACTAATTAGAAGACTTAGAATAGAGAAAATAGACTATAGTGAATTCACTAAATAAATTGAATAATTTATTTAATAAATAGAGGAATAATTATTAATTAAATAATAAATACTTAATTAATTTATCAAGTAAATAGTAATTAAATAATAAATATTTAATTAATTAATGAAGCCATTTTTAGGTGTATACACTTAGATTAGTGTAGAAGTAGATTTATGATGAATTAAGTCTTGCACAGTTAATGGAAGGTAGTTTATGATATTATGATGCTATGGTTAAGAGCACAAAGAAAAATATTATGTTTTACAAGATCGCAAGAAGTTTTAAGTTTTGCAGGTTAGCGGAAATAGCTTTTTGGAAAGAAGCGGCAAAATAATTGAATGCGATATCAGAACTAAGTGAGTATGAGAAGATTTACAACCAGGACATGTCATTGAAACAAGGATATGAACATTTGAAAGACAATGAGATTGTTAAGTATGCATTGCAGTATGAGTTTCATAATGAAGAATGCACTAATATAATCCTTAGCAGAATTCATAATGGGAAGTTTTGGCTAGAAGATAGAGTCATAGGCATTACGGCTGATTTGATTCATGAAGTCACTAGACTGTCTAAATCTGGAGCTATTCCTTTAAATGAGAAGAACATGAGAAAGATACTCATTGATAACACTAATTCATCCTATAATGGAAAAGGATATGTAATTAGTAAGATCCAACAACCTGATGTTAGATACCTATGCAAGATCCTAACAACCAAGTTTTGTGCAAATTTAAGAGAGGATGACATGGCAGCTGGAATGGTACACATAGCTTATTTGATGTGTGTTGACAAAGTCCCAGTTGATATGTGTGAAATTCTAAGGATTCAATTGTTTGAGAACTTTGAGAAGATTAAGAAGACAAAGTGTTGTGGTCCCACAACCATGCTCCCCTAATGGCCTTTATGGCCTAAGGGGACCCCCTTCTGCTTTCTGCTTGTCTTGTTTTTGGTCATATTTTGGTTGTCCTTGTCTTTTTTTTTAGTTAGTTAGTTTTTTGGCCTTTTTAGCCTTTTCGGCCTTGTCACCTTGTCGCACTTTTGAAGGTCTGAAAGTATGAAAGGCCCAGTAGGAGCTAACTTTCAAGCTGTCCCTTTTTCAGACCTGTCGATGGTCCTCACCCCTAAAAGTTTGACTCTTGCAGGAGTCGGCCTCTCGGGTATTTCGAACCATCAGATGTCTGACAACCTCAAAAAGGCCAAAACACTGATTTGAGGGGTGCTTACATCAGCCCCCGTGTGGCCTATAAAAGGTGCGAGGGTTTTTTCAAACCTTCACTTTGCGCTCTCGCTCCTTCGTCGTTTGCCCACTTGTTTTTTCACCGCTCATTGCTTTCTCGTCGTTTGGTTCCCTCCTTCTCACTGGTCATCATTGGGTTCTTCATCTCTTAGGTAGGTGGTCTTCTCCCCTCTATTTTTTTTTAGTTAGCATCCTTTGTTTCCTATTTTCTTGTTTCATCCTAGTCTAGGGTTTTGCATTTTGGGCCTTTTCGGCTTGAGTCTTAGATCTAGTTTTGCTTTAGGTCAGCCATTCTAGCCCTGGGGATTTTTGAGGTAGTCACCTTGCATCCTTAGGCAATTTTTTGGTCAATCTCTTTGTTGGACTCATTTTTTGAGTCTGGCTATAAACCCTACTTTCAGACCTTCGGGGTCTAAAAATTTCAGAAGCATCCACCAAATCAAAAAAAAAACTCCAAGTGCATCTCGTTATCGGCATTTCGATGTTGTCACACACTAAAACATCTCATACTCCCCAAAACACTGAAAGAAGCACCTATAATTAATTCTAAATCTCTTTAGACTGGTCAACCTTTTTATCATCTTTGCACTCTGAAAGTCATTTTCCTCAATCGCTAGTTTCCTTCGCCCTTTTCACCCTCTTGGCTTTTTTGGCTTTTCAGCCATTTTGGACCTTTCAGCCTTTTGGAGGTCCAAAAACTCTAAAATTCTAAAAAGGCCAGTTTTGTCTTGTGTTGCTTTGTAAACCTAATTTTAGTAGTGGTTGTGTTTTCCCAGTTCCTTTTTCCTCACTGTGTTATTGATTTAGGCCTTATACTCTTTTACAAATATGGCTGAAAAGGTACTGGCATCACTGGTAATGAAATACCAGTTCAAAGGATACCACCCACCATCCAAGGTGTAGTCGACTTGCATGCTGGGATAACTAATACTAATATTGGAAATGTGAGTTAGAATGAGTACCTTAATAAATGTGCTTAGCCGGTGGGACATTCAGAAGATTGCACTTCATTGGTCCACTATTCCTTGGTGAATGCAGCGGGGCACCCCATCTCAATCCAGTTGGCAAACCTGATTAACACACTGGCCAGCAACTATGTGCCAGATGAGCGCATGGTCAGAAACAACATTGGGGAGGTGGTCCTGGACCTAAGGCCTGACAACATTGAAGATGTTTTCCATCTACCCAAGGGAGTAGATAAGTTTTTCAATTTCAATATCAATAAGCGGATGGAGTTTTACAACAAAGACACATAGAGGGCTCACAACATTGTCAATAATGAGTACCTAATGCAGCCTTTGCCAAAGAATAGGCTTAATAGAATTGATATGAGAAGGGGCTATATGAAAAAGGATATCTAGGCCACCATGACAATGATAAGTAGAGTGTATCGCTTACCTAAGTCCCATCAATTGGAGCCCTAGATGATCTTCCTTATCCAGAAGATAAAAGAAAGGCAAGCAAGGTTCGATTGGGCCTCCATCTTAAGTGACCAGCTGGATGAACAACTGATCTGGGTCAAGACAGATCCTCACTTCTACATGACATCCTATGTTGTGTACTTACTAGCTGCCAGGGAAGTATACCCAGGTTTGACCAAAGTTGGAAATGTTGGGGAACAAAACACATGGCCTTTCACTCTATATCCTCAATTGGTACGAAAGGATTTCTTAGCACACAATAGCCTAGAGTTCATGATAGTTAATGATGCCTTCATTTTTGCAATCATCCACTCCATTGAGGGTGATTATGCTAAAAGGTTATCAATAGAAGTAGCGGCTAAGGTGAAAGCCATTGGGGCATTCTATATACAATTCAGAACATTCACATACATCTAGGTTGTAGGAGCCACCCTAGTGCCTAAGAAGCTCCCAAGATACCCTTCTAATAGGGTAGTTCTACTAGAGATAGAAATGTAGTTGTTTGATGCTCATGAGCATATCAACCACAAGAAGAAACACTACTGGGACTTTCCTATTTTAGTCGATCCTCATTGTGTTCCTGACATGAAATTTTGTGAGTTGTTGGTTGGAGAATGGGATGAATTCCCACTGGAAACCTACAATCTGGTGAGGCCACATTTTGATCCCATTGGTACCTATAGCCACATAATGGGAAGACACTATATTCATGAGCCACATGTTGAGGACCATTGGGCCAATTGTATAGATGATTATGAGGTGAGAATCCATGACTATTTCCAGATGAGCCTAGAGCTAGCATAGGGTGCCCTTTCCTTGAAGATTCCATAAAAGGCGTTAGATGTTGACTCCGATAAAATTTTGGATTCCATATATAAAATGGACAGGGTATACACCAAGGCCATTCTAAATGTCGAAGTAGATCGAGATGAGAATGACAGTATGGACTTCAGAGCTTGACATGTGATCAAGTTGACAAAGTCTTGGGTTGCTCGTCCATTTCCTATGCAACCGCTTCCCATTAAGAAACTTCTTGAGAAACCATCTCGAGAAAAGAAGAAGGGAGAGAAAGTACTAAAACCATAGTTCAAAGGGGCTGCCCCTCTGAAGCTTGAGACTGTGTATCGACATGAGCATCCCATCGCATATGGTCTCGTTACACACTCCAAAAAGGTGAAAACTAGGATGACCAGGACTATCGCTCCACTAGAGGCACCTTCATCGAGCGACCATACTTCTCCCAGCTCAGAGAAGAAAACAAAGTTCAAAATAGTAGGACCTAAGCCGGCCGGAGTAAGTAAGTGCCATGTTTACAAGAGAAAGGTAGGATAAACCCCCACATAGATGGATACTTTGGTAGAAGAGGATGAGGAGGTGTTAGATGATGTTCCCCTCAATAGGAGGACCCAGTCAGCAGGATTTTTGAAAAGAAGAAGGATAGTGGATGATGATCCTAAAGAGGATGAAGGGGCTACTCAGGCAGAGCCAATGAATTTGGATTCTCTTGGTGATGATGAATTCAACATCTCAGATTTTGCAGGTGTGCATGGGTTCAAAGAGTCTAAGAAACAAGCTCCTAGGTAGTTCACCACCCTTTTCAGTGGTATAGGAGAAGAACTACAATAGGAACCTCAAGGACAAAATGATGTCGAAATGACCAAAGATTAAGAAGGAATTACAGAGCCTAAGAAGGACTCTTCTATTGGGATAAGCTTAGAGGAGAGGTTAATTTCATAGGTACCTTTGGGTATGCCTATTCCACCTCTACCTCCACCTCATCCTTCTACACTTCCTACCACTCCACTTCAAGAGCTTCCCACTACTCCACTTTCCACTCACGTGTAGAATGCTCCATTATCTCAGCAACCTTCTTCATCTTATGTTCCCTTCCCAACTCCAACTCCACTGGCCTATTCAACTACTCCCCTTGTGTCTCCTACACCTTCCCCACTCAATATTCCTCCCCAAGTTCATGTGGAGTCAATACCCCAGAGCTCACAGGAGCTAGAGAAAGAAGTCAAAGTCACTAGTGCGGAGAAAATAGAGGAAATTCATTATGACTCCGAGGAGCTGGATGACAAGGGGGAGTCACAGGTGGAAGAAGAACCACCAACTAAAGAAGATAAGCTACAAATAGATACTAAAGAATGGATGGTAGATGAACAATAGACTGATGATGTAGGGGAACTTGAACAAGATGTTGGGAATGAGTAGGAAATAGGGGAAGAAGAAGAAGCTCCCGAGGAGATACGGATAGAACACTTAGTGACTTCTACTACATTGGCTACTCCCTACAAGTTATTGAATGTGTCCTCAAAGCCCACTTGGTTTACCAAAGAGGTGCAGCCAAGGGTTAGGGTATACATCGATCATGAGATCAACATGACCATGCTAGGGCACACTTTCCACCAAATGGTACCAGTTCCCCAAGCCAGGAGAATGTCGTATGTAACACAAGACCATACCAGAAGGTGGAAAGCATAGGTGGTTGTCCCTAGGATGGATGTTAGCATGAAGGAAATCACTCTAAAGGATTATATGTTAGAAGAAGTTGACTTGGGGGAGCCAACTAGAGAAGGTAGAAAAACCTTGGCTACTTTGGGTTTGAAGCATGCTCTAGGCTTCATGAGCAAAGACGAAGAAAGGATAAATGCTCTAGAAGAACAGAATGAAGCGATGAAGAAATTTATTCTAAAGATGGTCGATCCATTTGACTCAAATGACCCTGAAGCCTCATTAGAAGGAATTTTGGAAAAGAAGGGGGGTATAGACACTAATGTTCCACATTCTTTTGTACAGGCTTGTGCTGAATGGAAGCTAGATTTTGAGTAGTTCACTAGCTTATCTCTCAGACAAATTTTAAGGCCCTTTCAAGGTGTTTTGGTGGGAATAACTTCTTTAGTGGAGATTATGAGTGAGGAGAATGGTGTAGAAGAAACAATTCTCAATTGGAAAAAGGTACTGGATGAGCTAGCAATGATAAGGAAGCAACGCTTCCAGGTGCTGATGAAGATTTATGGAGCAGAATTGGATAATTTTGAAGAGTGGATCCAAGAGATAGCAGCGGCATTGGCCATATTTGAGAAGGTTCTTAAAAGATTGAATAAAAGAAGGGATGACAGCATGCTATTTCTAAAAGAGCTACAGGAATTCTTTGAGGGATTAGACTTGGATCTGTTTGGTGAGGATGATGATAGGACTATGAAATTAGTGAATGATATTGTCAATCAATACCTAAGTATATTCTAAGGGGTAAAATCAAAGGAGGATCTTCAGCATATGTTCTATCAGAGGGAGGAAATGCTATCCCGAGAGGAAGAGATAAAGGCCTTCACTAAGCAATTGATAGGTTTCAAAAATAGATAGAGGGAGATTCTCCAAGGGATTAAGATGTCAGACTTCAATGAAGTCTTGGAGGTAATGGATAGATTCAATAAAGCACATCTAGAAGTGCCTTCTAACTAATGGACCTCCAGCCCCAGATTTGTCAACTCTCATGTACAAAAAAGTTCAATGTTGGTACTTAGTCATTTTTTCAGTGCAGGATTTTTGGCCATTTTGGCCATAAGGATTTTTCAGTTCGACAACTCCAACAAGTCTGAAGTAGTAGATCTAAAGATAGCACTTAGTCAATTTTGGGTGTTGTGTTTTTCGGACCAAGTGTCAGGTTTTGGGCATTTTTTTTGCACATCCGGGAGTTGACTCCAGTTTTCTCAGAGATCACTTTTCAATCAAAATATATGTAAAATGGATTCACCTCTATTCAAATGTAAAGGGGGAAATATGAGACCTATTCTCAAACCCAAATTCCCCAATGAAGAGATCTGATTTGATCAACCTAGAGGTTAATACACAATCAAATCAATTTATGGTTAATATGGAAAAGAAAGTAAATCTAATATTTCCCTTTGTGGATGGATATATTATATTTGGAATATAGAATAATTGAAATACAACTACTAACCTCAAATTAGGGTAGATTTGGAAAATGTTGAATTCTAATGTCTATGTGTACTTTCTGGAAAATCTAAAACCTATCTTGGACTGGAAATGTCGAGACAGAGAAAACCCAAAAATCTTTCCTCAAGATGGCTCAGCTCAAGTTTGACCCTCATAAAAGGCCAAATACCACATTCTTTATTTGAAGGTCAAATACTTCAAGATCCTGGAAGTTGACCGAAAAGGGTATCCAAATTCACTCTCAAATCTAAAACTCCACACCTGTACCTGCAAGAAAATGGGGGTTTTCATTGTATGGGGAGTTTGCCTTGGTCAAACCCCAGTTTAGGAATTAACCTTGAAATTGAATTGAAATGTATTGTGCATAAACAAAGTAATTGAAACAAATCACCTCGCTTCTGTTGAAGTCCTTGTAGAGGAGTTGAATCCTCAAATCCACAAGTAGGAATGCTTCAATGAATGTAGGATGTCTCCAATCAAGGGTATTTGATCTTCAACACCAATCTTGACTTGATCTTTGCATATGAGAAGGCTTGAATGAATGGAGAAGGATGGATCTTCAAGGGGGCTCCAAAGAGATTGAATCCTTCAATAGCTAACAATGGATCTCCTTGATGGATGAATGCTTGAACACTTGAATGCTTGAAGACTTGCTTGCATTTGAGAGCACTAGATGCTTGATTGCAAAACTTAATGATGAGATATGAAAAGTTGATATATCTTGCTTGGATGAGATGTGAAAATGATAGAGGAAGGCCTCCTTTTATAGTGATCTAGGGCACACTCCTCTAGATGGGCCACCTTGGAGAATTAAATCCCAATTAGGTCCTCACCTTTAGAAAATATACCTAGATTAAATACAATTAAAGGATATACCATCCCGAAACCTAAAATGGCTGACCCAGAGGTGGGAAAATAAATTTCCCAAAAGCCCGAAGCCCGAAAATTAAAGATTTTGAAATTTTGGAGAAAGAGGTCAAAGTCAAGATTGACCCTAACCTAGTCAAGGTTGAGCTCAACCCTGACCTTGTTAGGGTCAACCTAAGACATTGACCTTTTCCTTAGGTTGACTCAAAACTAAATTAGGAGGTCCCAGGGATGCCCAGAAACCTAGAAATGATGCCAGAATAGGATAGAATGTCAGGAATAGACATAAAATCCTATGATTACTAAAATGAAGGCTAGGAGGATCCATTTCTAAATCCTACCTAGAAAATAGAGCCATGGAAGAGGTAAATTTAGGAGAATCCTTAAGATCCTAACCCTAATTTCACCTAGAATGAAGAAATCAAGTGCAGGGAAGAAGTGGAAAATGGGGAGAAAAGCCAAATACATGCAAAGACCCAATCAAGGCACTTAACATGACCCCAAACCACTTACTCAAAGGGCTAAATGCTCTTATCATGGAAGTGCTTCCATTTTAAGATGATACACAGTCATCTGGGCTTCTTTCTTTGGGTCGTTTGGGCATGATTGTGGGATCTCTTTCAATTAAGACTACATGAAGCATCTAAGGCCAATGATCAAGGGTACAAACATGAAGATCATCAAGTGTGTGCACCAGTTCCAGCCCCATTTTTGAGATGTCTATGCTTGATTTGTTCAAATCTATGTAGTGCACGAGGTTTAATTCCATGCTAGGGTAGTTTAGCTTGCCTTTAGTAGTAGTTTCTTTAATGCAATCTAGAGTTTAGATTTATTTTCAAGTTTTAGCTGCAGCAAAACCCTAGCTGAGAAAATAAGAGCATGGCTCTATAAATTGTAATAAAATGATGTAATGAAATTCAATTTGGTCATTAATACAATACATACAATTGGTGCTTCATTCATGGTGTGACTTGTCTGCTATCTATGCAAAATTTTTGAATGTGTGATTTGCTCATTCTTTATTTTAAAGAGCCATTGGTTGTTTAATGATTTCAAGTCTGCAATCTTTTAAATTGGTGTTTGCTAGTATTACATTGCTTTGTTGTGACAAATTTCTAAGAAGATCTTTCTTTGGAGCTTAAAGATCAACTTGTCTCATGTGTGTGCACATCTGGAGTGGCTTCGTGATCTGATGAGTTTTGACTTATCATACATCTACATTTGTTCAAATTTCATTGATGATTGCATCCATTCAACTAAAGATTATAACATGATCTGATCTTTGTTGTGTGGGTTTCTTCATCTTCTTGGTTATTTAATTCGCATGGTGGTGTTATTACTAGCATATGTCCATTAGGTTTCTTTCAACATTTCCTTTCAAGTATCTCATTGCCTTACACCTTCTAACCCTCTTTGCAAGTTGTGTTTAGTAGGATAATTTCTTTTAGCATTGTTTTCATCTCTTAAAATTGAAAATTAGATAATTAAAAAAAAGAGATATTGTGGAATCCTAAAGTCTATTTTGTAGTTTCCCTTAAGAGAAGAACCAGCAAAGGCCTCCTTGTTAACAAATTTACATTTGTCTTCCATTGAGCTATCTGAGCGGTTGAGACCCAACTAGAAGGAACCTTGAGATTCATTCCATCAATCTTCCAAGAGGGGAAGTTGTTCATGCAAATTCCTAGATGTTGTCTTCATGTAAAAATGATGCTCAAAAAAAGTGGTGCTAGAAGGAGGGCTCTCAAAAGGGACACCCCAAAATATTGGATCATTCTCTCCCGAGAGATTTCAATGAGTCCTTAGATCTTCACCCAACAAAGGGGAGTTCCTTGAGCTTATGGAGTTTCATAGACCTCACAGTAGTAAGACAACTAAGCATGGAGAGAATTCTTCAGATCATCCAGATCTTCCTCCAATCTCAATCATTGCTACCCTGCCCGCTGCTCCGCCACCACTGGCTTCGATGGCATTTTTCACAAATGCTCAAAGTTCACCACTAGACATACAGGCACAGCTCCATTAGCTACCCAAGAATCCTGAGAAATTCTGCCCACGCTTCATCTATGGAGAATCCAGGATAGCGGAAGAACATGTCTGCGCATTCAAGGAATTGTGCAATCGAAAAGAGGCTCATCAAGACTTCGTGTGCCGCCTCTTTCCTTACACACTGGGGGAGTTCACATATAACTAGTATCTGAATTTTCCACAAGGATCCATTGCTACCTAGCAAGACTTTGAAATGAAATTCCTAAATCAATTCAAACTATATGTGGATCTGGAAACTCTCCATCACCAGTTCATTTCGGTAAGAAAGGACCTCAATGAATCTATTGCTATGTTCAATCACCATTTTCATAAGATGTATCAGAAGCTAGAGGATCCATACATGGTACCAGTTGCCACTTCCATACAAGTGTACTTACGTGCCTTGGACCCACTAACATCCATATTCCTGAAAAGATTGCCTCTAGGAGACACTGAAACTCTAGAGAAAGTATGCAATGAAGCTATCTTGTTCACTCAACAAATGGACCCACAAGCAGGAGGAAGTTATGGCATCCCACCAACATTGGGGAACATTTTTGTGACTAATCCATTCACAGCAAACAATCAATTTCCAATACAACAAGCCCCAAGGATCAATCCAGTGCCAACTCCATAGGTTGCCACCCCACCCCTGACTATCACATATCCAGGGTATGATTCACATAGGGCTGCCTTGTGTGAGCAAAGGGTCATTGTCCCAAATAAACTAGACCAAGCTCTAGTCAATGAGTTGGATGCCATGAAGAAGATGATGTCCCAATTGACCAAAGAGATCACACGAATGAAGCTCAATCCAACTCCAAACCAAGGAAACTTTCCATGGCCAACTGCTACCCTGAATACTTACCCTCAAAATTAGAATCATAGTTATGGAAACTACAACAATAACAATAACCATGGTGGAGGAGGTTATGGGAATGGCTCTCAAGATAAATAGTTTGGACAACAAAGCACAAATAGGACTTGGAATACACATCCAAACAATGGTAGTATTCCTACAGACAATGCCAATTTCTTTAGTTTGTCAGAAGCCAACTACACCCAAGGTCCAAGCATGCATCAACCAGATTACGAGTATAGGGGGGAATCCGATAACCAAACTCAAGATCATGAGGGTTCCTAGGCCCATTTCAGTGCCATGGTATTTGAATCATATGATCCAAGTTCAGATAGAACTCTGGTCAATAACACTTCAGAAGAAGAGTTTGTTTTCCCATTCAACCAAGAAAGCCAACCAAAGTATTCTGAGGTCCATGCCTTCCAAAACAACAACAGAAATACCCACAACTTGAGGAGTAGGAGGGAGCCCCTGATGGATGGCATTCCTCCAAGTATGCAGCCCACTCCACTAGACCCAAGGGCCAACAATAATCCTACACCCCTGAGGGGACCTAATACCTCTGTTGGTCAGTCGAAAACGTATCAACCAGTTATTTCAAAGAACCCAGCCTAGGCTAATGAAAGATGCAGTGCAGTAGAAGAATTGAAAAAGGTTAGAATGAATATGTCAATGTACAATATGCTACAGAGTTGTCCCACTCAAAGGGAATCTCTCCTAAAGACCTTGGATCATTCCAAGTCAACCTCGCCCAATAATAAAGCCAAAGATGTGTCTAATGTAAATGCAACAGAGGCAATGCCGACCATGTTGAAAGATAGGGTAGAAGTGCCCCCGTCCCTACTTAGCCTCAAAATATTTGGAAAAAACTTGCATCATTGTTTAATTGACTCAGGTGCTTTGTGTAATGTGATGCCATTGTCCATATACTGGAGGCTAGGAGTGAATCCTTAGCCAACTAATCAGGTGGTAATTTAGCTTGATAAAATAGAAGTCAAAGTTATCAGGGTTTTGAAGGACACATGGATTCAACTGATGGCTGACCCTAGGATCTAGGATTGCATTGATGTTCATGTGGTAGACATCCCAGAGACCTATGGCATGCTACTCAGCCGAGAGTGGACATGATCTTTGAGGGGTTGGTTTTCCATTGATTTTACTCAACTTTGGCTGCCATGGAAGGGGCTCAACAATCAAATTAAGATTGACATGGAACCCAAGCTCAAATAGATGATAACCAAGTATAACACCCCAAATGAAGTTTTTTTCTCACAGGTTTATTTGGGAGTGTACCATTTTGACAAAGCCTTTACATTCCACCTCAAAGGGGAAGAAGAGTCTGATGATAGTCCAGTGTAAGGATTAGTAGATGCTCAGTTCATAGATGAAGTTCTCATGGAATTCATGATAGGCATGACAAAGAACATGAGACACCTTGGTAGAGATGCTAACCCAAATATACTAATGTTACCAGGTTACTATCGCCTCCATCAGACCAACCATTCAGAATTTACATGCCAGGACTGTCAGCAGGTGGTCTCTTAGGTAATAAGCTAGATATCGGACACACCCCAGCATGCAAGAGACACAATGATAGGCTCAAATGAGGATAGACCCTTCCTCCATGAACAACCTGAGGTCCCTATAGTAGAGGATTTTGTACAAGAAGAATGGAGTTCCTTTGATGATGGTTGCCTGCCCTCGTGCGATGAAATTTGGCACAAGGCCCAGGAAAAGCAAAAAATGAAATGGGTCCCTCTTTCAAGAAGGGAATGGCCTAACAAAGACTTGTTACCACCCCAAACTCCTAGTAAACCCCAAGTCAAGACCCCTCCACCGGAAGTGATCCTCAAACCCAAAATTAAGATATCTCTCATTAAGAATCATTTGGTCTGGAAACTTCATTTTGATGGTTCCAAGTGTAACCTAGGAGTAGGGGCCAGGATCAAATTAATCAACCCTCATGGGGGTTCATATTACACTACCTATCAGTTGTAATTCCACTACACTAACAACATTGCTGAATATGAGGCTCTCATTTAGGGTCTCCTCTTCGCACATGAGAAGAAGACAAAAGTAATTGATATGGAAGGTGATTCACAATTAGTCATCCAGTAGATCAAGAGCCAGTATTCCTATATAGATAAATGATTGATCTCATATCGCAACCATGTCTGGGATTTAATCAAAGATTTTGAAGCTTTCAACATTTGAAGCGTCCCAAGGAGAAGGAATATTGTTGCCGACACCTTGGTGATATTTGCATGTTCCTTGCAACTGCTAGAGAAGTCCAAGTTGAAAAAGTTCTCCATAGAATTGGTGGTTGTGCCAGTTGTTCTTGACAACATCAAAAACTTCCAAGTGTTTTAGGATGATCAATAGATCTTGGAATTCATTATGAACATAGGAATCTTTGACAAGCAGAGCATTGATGAAGAAGACGAAATAGAGGAGTCCGATGACTTGGGGATTTTGAACTTAAAAACAAATTCCATTCCAAAAGGCATGGTAGCTCTAGAAATCATTTTTGATAAAGATGAACATGCTCGAGAAAGAGGGAAAACCTCAATAGTGAGTGGGGATGATTGTGAGCTCTACAACTTGGGTACACAACTCGAACCCAAGGAAGTTTGTGTAGGGAAGGTTGGCACACTAGAGGAAAAGAAACAGATGGTCAAGCTACTCACTGAATACAAAGACATCATAGCATGGTGCTATGAGGATCTAAAAACCTATGAACCTAGCGTTATAGTCCACAACATCCCATTGAACCTAGATGCTAAATATTTCTGCCAGAGGCAAAGACCGGTTAACCCCATGATCAATACAATGATTCAAAAGGAAGTACAAAATTTGCTCCATGCCAAGATAATTTTTCCCATCTAGCATTCAACTTGGGTAGCCAATCTAGTCCCTGTAAGGAAGAAAAGTGGAGAGGTTCAGCTCTGTGTGGACTTTAGAAATTTAAATAGATCCTCTCAAAAGGAAAACTATCCCCTGCCTTCTCTAGATGAAGTGTTACAAGTAGTTAATGGTTCCCAAATGATGTCTTTCCTGGATGGCTACTCAAGATACAACCAAGTCATGGTGAAAGAAGAAGACCGCTTGAAAATGTCCTTCACTATGAAATGGGGGACTTTCATCTACCGTCACATGCCATTTGGTCTAATTAACGCAGGAGCTACTTTCCAATGAGCTATGGGTGAGGCATTCAAGGGTCTGGTCAACAAGTGCACCTTTATATATATGGATGACCTCACGTCTTTTCCAAGAACCGGGTGGACCACATCAAAGACTTGCGAAAAGTTTTGAAGAGGTGTCGACACTATGGAATTTCGTTGAATCCTAAGAAATGTGTATTTGGGGTGACTCAAGGCAAGCTCCTTAGGCACATTACATCTGAGGCAGGCATCTCAATTGACCCGAAAAGGGTTGAAGTTATCCTCAAATTGATCCCACTGAATAGTAGGAAGGAATTGAAATCTTTTTTTGGGAAAATCAACTTTGTCCAGAAATTCATCAGCGGCTTTGCAAAGATAGTGTGTCCTTTAAACGATATGCTAAAGAAGGATGCTAAAATTGAATGGAACGCTCCAGCTAAAGAGGCCTTTGAATAAATCAAGACATCCATTGCCACTGCTTCAATCTTGGTTAGTCCTAATTATCTCCAGCCATTTAAAGTGTACTCTTTTGCTTCACAACACTCATGCGCAGGGATCCTCATGTAGAAGAAAGAAGGTGAAGATGAAAGATCGATTGCTTTCATGAGTTTCCCACTAAATAATGTCGAACTTAAATATCCTAATTTGGATAAACAATCATTCACTTTGGTCAAAGTTGTCAAAAAATTCAAGCATTACATTTTGCAAAGCAAGGTTCTTGCTATTGTCCTAGATCCAGCAGTCAGATCCCTACTAATGCATACTGAAGTCGAGGAACAAAGAGGGAAATGGATGGCAATATTGTAGGAGTTTGACATTGAAATTCAACCAATGAAACTGGTAAGAGGCCAAGGCCTCACCAAGATAATAGCTAAAACAGAATAAGGGCCAGTGTGCCAGGTGTACACTAGTAAGGGAATAGTCACAGACATATGGTATCAAGACATAGTTTACTACTTGCTACAAAATTTTTGCCCTAAAGGATTAAATGGTTCCCAGTGGATAGCACTAAAGAATAAGAGCAGCTCATACATGCTAAAGAATGGGAAGCTCTACAAATGCAATTACGATGGCTTGTACCTATGATGTCTAGATCAAACAGAAGTTGAGCTTGTTCTCACAGAATTTCATGATAAGTATGGTATAGGACATGGATTGATAGAAGCTATAGCTCATCAGATACTAAGAGCTAGCTATTACTAGCCAACTCTATTCAAAGATACTCATGAACATGTACACTCCTACCATGTTTGCCAAACTAGTGCAATTCAAGAAAGACACCCAATGATGCCCTTGCAACCGGTATACGAAGTACATCCATTCACCCAATGGGGGTTGGACTTTGTGGGAATGATCAATCCCCCATCCTCAGCTGGCCACCAATACATCTTGACTGCAACTGATTACTGTACGCGCTGGATAGAGGCATAAGTTATGAAAAAATGTACCATAGAAGTGATCACCAAGTTCCTGGAAGATTTCATCATCACGAGGTTTGGCATGCCTTTTTTCCTGGTATGTGACAATGCCCCCTACTTTTCATCTGCAAGCCTCATTCAATGGGCATTCAAGAACTAGGTAATTCAAAAATTCTCATCCAATTACTACCTACAAGGGAATGGAGTCACTGAGTCCACCAACAAGAACCTAACAATAGTAATCAAACATTTGTTGGATGACAATCTCAAAGACTGGCACACCCAGTTGAAATATGCCCTATGGACAGACTGCATCAGAATCAAGAATGCCCTAGGGACCTCTCCCTACTAGTTAGTATATGGTTTGCAGCCCGTCTTTCCAATGAACCTAAAAATACCAATCTTGAGATTCATGGATCAATACATTGAAGGTGAGGAACGGGTGCAGATTCACCTCATGAATTTGTTGAACCTTGAAGAAAAATGAACTATGGCCCTGGAACATGTAGCCAAGCACTAGGTTGTTGTCAAGTGATGGTTTGACAAAAGAGCAATTGTAAAAGCTTTCTAAATTTTTGATCTGGTCCTAATGTGGGACAAAGTAAAAGAAAAACCAGGCAGCCACACCAAATTCCAACGTCTGTGGGTAGGCCCATTCCAAATCGCTGAGATCCTGGGAGAGAATAACTTTTGGATTAGTTCTCTTGATGGAGAATTGGTCCCGTTACTAGTCAATGGCTAGTTTTTGAAGCACTATTTTGGGTCATGATTGGCCCCTTGTACTTTACTATGTATTCTTGTACTTTATCATTTTTGTTTTTTTCTCTTGCTTTGGGCTTTGGGGTCAATCTTGTCATTCGTGCCTTTTCTTTGGGCCTTTTGTTTGCAGGGGGGGTCAATGCTTTCAATTTTAGTGGTCCGTTCAGGTAGCCCATAATCTACGCTATGGAAGTAGTTCCACCTTACAGTTAGCCAAGGACAGGGATCGGAGGAGAAGGTTATTCCTTTTTAGACTCCTCACGAGTTTACCAGAATTGACCATCTTCATGCACTAGAATACATTTAAACAAAAGGGGATTCCAAGCCACGGGCTTCTTAAGGTGAGATTCTAATTTGCGCCAGGGAAGGCCCACAGTCACAAAGGAAGCCTGAAAGTTAGAACCCTTTCTTTGATTAAAATAAAGACTAAAAGAAAATAGCAAGCAAATGAAAAGGAGGAATGCATAAAGATGAGACAAACAAAGAGATGCTCAAAACTAGGATAGCACAGTCTAAGCACCGCCCCAGTTTTCTAAAAAAAAAAGAGAAAGAATGATGGATTTTTTTTAAAAAGCTACAAGGAGCATCGAAACAGTCCACACAGAATAAAATTTGTTGATAAATGGATGCTCTCAGAAGAGCTAGTCTAAAGTTTGAAACGAATCGAGTCTAAGAGCCCTCCTATGAAGGCTAAGCCCTTCTACTAAAGCTCATTTGTGATCAGGAGAGGGTGACTTTAACAACCTCTATCGGGGCTATCAATGCCTGCCTGGCAATAGATCAAGGTTAAATTGACTTATGGCCAACTTTTGATTAATGGGTACTAATTTGGCAATAGCAGGCTGATCATCGACAGGAGCTCACGGCAAGGACCTCCCTGGGAAATCAACTCACACTCTCACACACTAGATGCGAACATTATGGTTTTCTTAGTCTTAGTGGTGATAAGGAACATACTCAATCTAAAGATCTTCATACTTGGATCATTGCGAGGTGAGGCTATCTCCATATCGATTGGCTCAAGGAGTTTCAGTCATTTTCTTTTTTTGTTTGGGCTATTTGTTGTGGTCCCACAACCACGCTCCCCTAATGGCCTTTATGGCCTAAGGGGGCCCCCCTTCTGCTTTCTACTTCTCTCATTTTTGGTCATCTTTTGGTTGTCCTTGTCTTTTTTTTTAGTTAGTTAGTTTTTTGGCATTTTCGGCCTTGTTGCCTTGTCGCACTTTTGAAGGTCTGAAAGTACGAAAGGCCCGGTAGGAGCAAACTTTCAAGTTGTCCCTTTTTCAGACCTGTAGGTGGTCCTCACCCCCAAAAGTCTGACTCTCGCAAGAGTTGGCCTTTCAGGTATTTTGAACCATCAGAGGTCCAACAACCCTGAAAAGGCCAAAAGGCTGATTTGAGGGGTGCTTACGTCAGCCCCCCACGTGGCCTATAAAAGGTGTGAGGGTTTTTTCAAACCTTCACTTTGTACTCTCACTCCTTCATCTTCCCACTTAGTTTTTCACTGCTCATTGCTTTCTCATCATTTGGTTCCCACCTTCTCGCTAGTCATCATTGGGTTCTTCATCTCTTACGTAGGTGGTCTTCTCCCCTCTATTTTTTTTAGTTAGTGTCCTTTGTTTCCTATTTTTTTGTTTCATCCTAGGTCTAGGGTTTTGTGTTTTGGGCCTTTTCAGCTTGAGTCTTAGATCTGGTTTTTCTTTAGGTTAGCCCTTCTGGCCCTAGGGGTTGTTGAGGTAGTCACCTTGCATCCCTAGGTGAGTTTGTGGTCAAACTCATTATCAGACTCATTTTTCAAGTCTGGCTATAAACCCTACTTTCAGACCTTCGAGGTTCAAAAAATTCAAAAGCATCCATCAGATCAAAAAAAAAACTCCAAGTGCATCTTGTTATCGGCGTTTTAGTATTATCGCACACCAAAACATCTCCTACTCCCTGGAACACCGAAAGAAGCACCTATACTTCATTCTAAATCTCTTCAGAATAGTTGACCTTTTTATCATCTTCGCGCTTTGAAAGTCATTTTCCTCAATCACCAGTTTCCTTTGGCCTTTTTGCCCTCTTGGCTTTTTTAGCTTTTCGGCCATTTTGGACCTTTCGGCCTTTTCAAGGTCTGAAAACTCTGAAATGCCAAAAAGGCCAATTTTGTCTTATGTTGCTTTGTAAACTTGATTTTAGTAGTGGTTGTGTTTTCCTAGCTCCTTTTTCCTCACTGTGTTACTGATTCAAGCCTTATACTCTTTTGCAGATATGGCTGAGAAGGCACTGGCATCACTGGCAATGAAATACTAGTTCAAAGGATACCACCCACTGTCTAAGGTGATAGACTTGCATGCTGGGATAACCGATACTGATATCGGAAATGTGAGTTGGAACGAGTACCTTAATAAATGTGCTCAGCCTGTGGGACATTCAGAAGATTGCACTTCATTGGTCCACTATTCCTTGGTGAATGTAGCGGTGCACCCCATCTCAATCCAGTCGGTAGACTTGATTAACACACTGGCCAGCAACTATGTGTCAGATGAGCGCATGGTCAAAAAAAACATTGGGGAGGTGGTCCTGGACCTGATGCCTAACAACCTCAAAGATGTTTTCCATCTACCCAAGGGAGTAGATAAGTTTTTCAATTTCAATATCAATAAGGGGATGGAATTTTAAAACAAAGACACGCAGAGGGCTCACAACATTGTCAATAATGAGTACCTAATGCAGCCCTTGCCCAAGAATAGGCTTGATAGAATTGATATGAGAAGGGGCTATATGAAAGCGGATATCTAGGCCACCATAACAATGATAAGTAGGGTGTATGGCTTACCTAAGTCCCATCAATTGGAGCCCTGGATGATCTTCCTTATCTAGAAGATAAAAGAAAGACAAGCAAGGT
The DNA here is from genome assembly GCA_027943335.1 of Chamaecyparis obtusa. Classification (NCBI taxonomy): domain Eukaryota; kingdom Viridiplantae; phylum Streptophyta; class Pinopsida; order Cupressales; family Cupressaceae; genus Chamaecyparis; species Chamaecyparis obtusa. The sequence goes on along the minus strand of BSBK01001458.1, from coordinate 1,378,177 downwards.
TCAATTGGGCCTCCATCTTAAGTGACTAGCTAGATGAACAACTAATCCGGGTCAAGACAGATCCTCACTTCTACATGAAATCCTATGTTGTGTACTTACTAGCTGCCAGGGAAGTAGATTTGACCAAAGTTGGAAATGTTGGGGAACAAAACACATGGCCTTTCACTCTGTATCCTTAATTGGTATGAAAGGATTTCTTAGCACACAATAGCCCAGAGTTTAGGATAGTTAACGATGCCTTCATTTTTGCAATCATCTGCTCCATTGAGGGTGATTATGCTAAAATTTTATCAACAGAAGTAGTGGCTAAGGTGAAAGCCATTGGGGCATTCTATATACAATTCAGAACATTCACATACATCTAGGTTGTAGCAGCCACCCTAGCACCTAAGAAGCTCCCAAGATACCCTTCTGATAGGGTATTTCTACTAGAGATAGCAAGGCAGTTTTCGGATGCTCATGAGCATATCAAGCACAAGAAGAAACACTGCTGGGACTTTCCTACTTCAGTGGATCCTCATTGTGTTCCTGACCTAAAAGTTTGCAAGTCATTGGTTGGAGAATGGGATGAATTCCTACTGGCAACCTTCAATCTGGTGAGGCCACATTTTTATCCCATTGGTACCTATAGCCACATAATGGGAAGACACTATATCCATGAGCCACATGTTGAGGACCATTGGGCCAATTATGTACATGATTATGATTTGAGAATCCATGACTATTTTTGGATGAGCCTGGAGCTGGCACAAGGTGCCCTTTCCCTGAAGATTCTGCAAAAGGTGTTAGATGCTGACTCAGATAAAATTTTGGATTCCATATATAACACGGATAGGGTATACACTAGGGCCATTCTAAATGCTGAAGTAGATCGAGATGAGAACGATAGTATGGACTTCAGAGCCTGAAATGTGATCAAGTTGACAAAGTCTTGGGTTGCTCGTCCATTTCCTATGCAACCACTTCCCATGAAGCAACTTCCTAAGAAACCATCTCGAGAAAAGAAGGGAGAGAAACTACTAAAACCATAGTTCAAAGGGGCTGCCCCTCTGAAGCTTGGGACTATGTATCAACATAAGCGTCCAACCGCATATGGTCTAGTTACACACTCCAAAAAGGTGAAAACTAGGATGATCGGGAGTATTGCTCCACTAGAGGTGCCTTCAACAAGTGACCATACTTCTCCCAACTCAGAGAAGAAAACAAAGTTCAAAATAGTAGGACCTAAGTCGGCTGGAGCAAGTAAGGGCCATGTTTACAATAGAAAGGTGGGCTTAACCCCCACATAGATGGATACTTTGGTAGAAGAGGATGAGGAGGTGTTAGATGATGTTCCCCTCAATAGGAGGACCTGGTCAGCAGGATTTTTGAAAAGAAGAAGGATAGTGGATGATGATCCTAAAGAGGATGAAGGGGCTACTCAAGTGAAGACAATGAATTTGGATGCTCTTGGCGATGATGAATTCAACATCTCAGATTTTGCAGGTTTGCATGGGTTCAAAGAGTTTGAGCAACAAGCTTCTATGCAATTCACCATCCTTTTTAGTGGTATAGGAGAAGAACTACAATAGGAACCTCAAGGACAAAATGTTGTGGAAATGACCAAAGACCAAGAAGGAATTACAGAGCTCGAGAAGGACTCTTCTATCAGGATCACCTCAGAGGAGAGGTTAAGTTCATAGGTACCTTTGGGTATGCATGTTCCACCTCCACCTCCACCTCATCCTTCTACACTTCCTACCATTCCACTTCAAGAGCTTCCCACTACTCCACTTTCCACTCCCATGCAGAATGCTCCATTGTCTCAACAACCTTCTTCATCTTATGTTCCCTTCCTAACTCCAACTCCACCAGCCTATTCAACTACTCCCCTCATGTCTCCTACACCTCCCCCACTCAATATTCCTCCCTAAGTTCATGTAGAGTCAGTACCCTAGAGATCACACGAGTCAGAGAAAGAAGTCGAAGTCACTAGCAGGGAGAAAATAGAGGAAATTCATATTGACTCCGAGGAGCCTGATGACAAGGGGGAGTCATAGGCAGAAGAAGAACCACCCACTGAAGAAGATAAGCTACAAACAAATACTAAAGAATGGATGGTAGATGAACATTAGACTGATGATGTGGGGGAACTTGAACAAGATGTTGGTAATGAGTAGGAAACAGGGGAAGAAGAAGAAGCTCTTGAGGAGATAAGGATAGAACACTTGGTGACTTCTACTACATTGGCTTCTCCCTACGAGCCATTGAATGCATCCTCAAAGCCCACTTGGTTTACCAAAGAGGTGCAGCCAAGGGTTAGGGTATACACCGATGATGAGATTGACATGACCATGCTAGGGCACGCTTTCCACTAGATGGTACCAGTTCCCCTAGCTAGGAGAATGTCTTATGTAACACAAGACCAGACCAGAAGGTGGAAATCACATGTGGATGTGCCTACAATGGATGTTAGCATGAAGGAAATCACTTTGGAGGATTATGTGTTGGATGAAGTTAACTTGGCGGAGCCAACTAGAGAGGGTAGAAAAACCTTGGCTACTTTGGGTTTGAAGCATGTTATGGGCTTCATGAGCAAAGATGAAGAAAGGATAAAGGCTCTGGAAGAACAGAATGAAGCGATCAGGAAATTTATTCTGAAGATGGCAGGTCCAATTGACTCAAATGACCCCGAAGCCTCATTACAAGCAATTTTTGAAAAGAAGGGGAGTATAGACATTGATGTTCCACATTCTTTTGTATAGGCTTGTGCTAAATGGAAGCTAGATTTTGAGCAGTTTGCTAGCTTATCTCTCAGATGGATTTTAAGGCCCTTTTGAGGTGTTTTGGTGGTAATAACTTCTTTAGTGGAGATTATGAGTGAGGAGAATGGTGTAGAAGAAACTATTCTCAGTTGGAAAAAGGTACGAGACAAGTTAGCAATGATTAGTAAGCAACGCTTGCAGGTGCTGATGAAGATTTATGGAGTAGAATTGGATAATTTTGAAGAGTGGATCCAAGAGATAGCAGTGGTATTGGCCATATTTGAGAAGGTTCTTAAAAGATTGAATAAAAGAAGGGATGACAGCATGCTATTTGTAAAAGAGCTACAGGAGTTCTTTGAGGGATTAGACTTGGATCTGTTCGATGATGATGATGATAGGACTATGCACTCAGTGAATGATATTGTCAATCAATACCTGAGTATATTTTGAGGGGTAAAATTGAAGGAGGATCTTCAGCAGATGTTCTATCAGAGGGAGGAGATTCAAAAAATGCTATCCCAAGAGGAAGAGATAAAGGCCTTCGCTAAGGAATTGATAGGTTTCAAACACAGACAGAGGGAGATTCTCCAAGGGGTTAAGATGCTGAACTTCGATGAAGTGTTTGAGTTGGTGGATAGATTCAAGAAAGCACATCCAAAAGTGCCTTCTAACTAATGGACCTCTAGCCCTAGATTTGTCAACTCTCGTGTACAAAAAGTTCAGTGTTGGTACTTATTCATTTTTTCAGTGCAAGATTTTTGGCCATTTCGGCCATAAGGATTTTTTGGCCACCTAGAAGTCTGACAACTTCGACAAGTTTGAAGTAGTAAGATAAAGACAGCACTTAGTCAATTTTGGGTGTTGCATTTTTTGGACCAAGTGTCAAGTTTTTGGCTTTTTTTTTGCATGTCTGGGAGTTGACTCCAGTTTTCTCAGAGATCACTTTTCAGTCATATGGGCTTCTTTCTTTGGGTCATTTGGGCATGATTGTGGGATTTCTTTTAGTTAGGACTACATGAAGCAGCTACGGCCAATGATCAAGGGTCCAAACATGAAGATCATCAAGTGCATGCACCAGTTCCAGCCCCCATTTTGAGATGTCTGATGCTTGATTTGTTCAAATCTTTGTAGTGCACGAGGTTTAATTTCATGCTAGGGTAGTTTAGCTCACCTTTAGTAGTAGTTTCTTTAATGCAATCTATAGTTTAGATTTCTTTTCAAGTTTTAGCTGCAGCAAAACCCTAGCTGCAAAAATAAGAGCGTGGCTCTATAATTGTAATAAAATGATGTAATGAATGTTGATTTGGTCATTAATACAATACATACAATTGGTACTTCATTCATGGTGTGACTTGTCTGCTATCTATGTGAAATTTTTGAATGTGTGATTTGCTCATTCTTTATTTTAAAGAGCCATTGGTTGTTTAATGATTTCAAGTCTACGATCTTTTAAATTGGTGTTTTCTAGTATTACATTGCTTTGTTGTGACGAATTTATGAGAAGATCTTTCTTTGGAGCTTAAAGATCAAACTATCTCACATGTACGCACATCTAGAGTGGCTTTGTGATCTGATGAGTTTTGACTTATCATACATCTGCATTTTTTCAAATTCCATCGATGATTGCATCCATTCAGCTGAAGATTGTAACATGATCTGATCTATGTTGTGTTGGTTTCTTCATCTTCTAGGTCATTTAATTCACATGGTGGTGTGATTACTAGCATATGTCCGTTAGGTTTCTTTCAGCATTTCCTTTCAAGTATCTCATTGCCTTACACCTTCTAACCCTGTTTGCAAGTTGTTTTTAGTAGGATAATTTCTTTTAACATTGTTTCCATCTCTTAAAATTGAAAATTAGATTTAAAAAAAGAGATATTGTGGAATCCTAAAGTTTGTTTTGTAGTTTCCTTTAAGAGAAGAACCAGCAAAGGCCTCCTTGTTAACAAATTTACATTTGTCTTCCATTGAGTTATCCAAGTGGTTGAGACCTAGCCAGAAGGAACCTTGAGATTGATTCCATCAATCTTCCAAGATGGGAAGTTGCTCATGCAAATTCCTAGCCATTATCTTCATGTAAAAATGATGCTCAACACAAAGTATGCACAATTCAGATTTTCATCTTTGATCACTTACATGTTTTTTCATCTTTTGAGGAGATTTCCTTACACTATAGGAAATGATTGGAATGATGGTCAAAATACAATGGAAAGGATTAATGTAGTATACAAAAAGCATGTTATTGACAATGTTAATGAGAGTGCAAGACTTGTTATTAAGACATTTCAAAATATTGTGTCTAGCAGACCAAGGATTCCACAGTCTCTTGTGGAGAAATTCAAGAATGAAATATGTTTTATGGTTGGCATTGACTTTACATACATTGAAGCAGTTGAACCTAGAATTGAGTTCATAGACCCTCTTGGCTATGAAATATCTAAAATAGAGATAGAAGAATATGTGAACAGGCTACTTAAGTGCAAGGTTGACACCCACAGTAATAGATTTGGAACTTATGAATAAAATTTCATCTCCACAAAGGTTATACTTGAGGAGAAATAGTCTAAGAAAAGAGTTGAGAGCACTATTAAGAAAATATTGAAGGATACAGGATTGACTGAGAGAGAATTCTTAGTGGCAAAGCAAATAGCAGTAGCAATCAGAGATATTGGATAGAAAGAGATTTTATTTGTACCTCCCTTATCATCTAGTGCAGCACCAGTCAGGGTGAAAGTAGAGGAACCTGAGAAGGAACAAGTAGCAAGCAAACCTACTAGATCTACTTCTTCCACACCGAGCAAGAGAGTGAAAGAAATAGCTACTGGACCTGGTAAGAGGCAGAAAACTTTGGTGCCACCAATACCTAGGAAAATTGCAAAAATTAAAGATGATGACACTTATGTGAAGAAGAAAGCATGGAAACCTAGACTTGAGACAGTGAATGAAGAAATTATAAAAGATGGAGAATTCACTAAAATGAATAAGTACTATGACCTTTATGACTATTCTGATAAAGTGAATCTTGAGAATGTAGTGGTCAAGCATTTGATTTTGGCTAATAAGATTTTTGACTCTATTCAAGGAAAGATACCTGATGACTTATTGAAGAAACATGCTAACAGGAAGTTGAGAGCACAAGAAGAAGACAAATCTATCAGAGAGAATCTTGTGAAGAAACTATGTGATGTAAGAGATGATGAACATCTTAAACAAATTTTGAAGCCCCTTAGCACCCATTTAAGGACAAAAATGAGAACCATTCAGATTATGGCAGGACAATATGAACAAGTGAATGCAGAGACTGAACAAGCAATAATCAAAGTTATGGCAGAAATTGTTGGAGAGACATCAGTTGCAGCAAAGCAAGCAGAAGAAGAAAAGCAAGAGGATATTCCCTCTCCACTGGCTATTAACATTGAAGAAGAATCTATGAATGTTGAAGGTACAAGGATGACCTTGGATACTGATGACAATGTATTCAGGAATCTAGAGAACCTTGTTGACAATTCGACTCTTGATGAACCGAATAGAACTGCAAAAGTAGAGCAGACCCAATTTATTGTTGAAGAACCCAAAGTATCAGAAGTACAAGCATCTATACCCTCTAAAGAAGAAATCAGTCTTACTCCTAAGACTGGAAAGAAGAAGCAAACTGTATCTTTGCTTGAGGATTTGGGAAAAGAAGTGGATGATGATCATCAAATGGAATTGATCACATCTTTGAAAAAAATCATTGGGAAGAATAAGAAAGTTAAAAGTTTAGAAGGATTTCTGAAGGACCTAACTGAAAAGCTACAAAGTATTGTGACCACACAGATTGTAGAAGTAGACCCTATGGACAAGGCAAAGAAAGTGATGAGCACTTTTGATGATGAGTTCACTAACCTAGCTGATATTGCAAAAGTGAAAGCACAGGCAGACTATGAGGCTAGAATGATGTTAAACATCAGTCAGTACATCAGCAATGATATCAATACTCTTGATATCTGTATCAAAGATTTGAGGAAACATTTGGAGACAGGAAAATTTGTGTACATACAGTGTACAAAATCAGAAACATTGACAGCTGAGGAAGATCAGAAGATAAAATTGAAGGAAGCTGAGATTCTGAATGAAACAAACCTTCTATCTAACCCTAATGTGAAGGTCAGTGATATTGAGAAGAAAGTTAGGAAACTTTTTGATGAAACCAGAATTTTACAAGATGAGAAAGACAAGAAGTTAAGGAGATATACTCTTTTGAGAGAGCATGTTTCTATGAAGTTAAGTGTTATTGCAGAACAGTTAGAAGATTGTCTTATAGCTAAGACATCTTTTCAGAAATTCAACTTTGAAAACCTCCAAGCTTGTCAAATAGCATCTTATGGACTGAGCACACTACTCAATGTGGCTGATTCCATTAAGAAGTCATGGGAAAAGGAGATAGAAAATATGAAGATAGATTTTGTAGATTGTGTTGCAAGCCTGCCGGCTTTGCAATAAATACATTGAGGTATAACTTTTTGATACAATTTTGTAGCCCTCCCTACAATTATTTTGTCATTGTTATCAAAGGGGGAGAGATATTTAGCAGAAAATTGATAATATATGATAAGAGTTGATACTCTTAGGGGGAGTATTGCATTATAGATAAGATTTTTGAGGAATTATAAGGATAGTATATATATGTTATACTATGGCCACAATTTTGTCAATTTTTGAGATTTTGGAGTTGCACACTTAGCCAATTTTCTCATATGTTGCCACCAATGACAAAGAGGCAGATTGTTGGAAATTTGGCTGAGTTGATTGCATAGATGTTGTCATTATGGAAACATATGATCCACATGAAGATCCCACAAGTTAGAGAGCAAGTATGACAGAGCGCATTGCATATTTGTCTAAGTATGAGACAACATTTTCACTAGTGTACCCGGACAAAGTTTTTGTTTGTGACGTTGACTGGAGTGAGTTCAATGCTTGCACACTTGAACATAGACTCTATGGTGACTAATGATGATCCATTTCAGATCACAAGTTAGTACGACATGTACAGAAGAAGTTATGATAGTTTTACTGAAGACATTGTGAAGCCGACAGGACAGAATATGAAGGCAGAATTGGTAAAGAGTTAAGGAATTATTTTGTTTATCAAAATAATGTCTTAACAATATAAAGGGATGACATCTTAGATGAGTACTCTTGGTTAAAGCTATTGGTATATATGTAAATATAATTGTAAAGTGTAGTAATGGTTGTATTTGAAAAAGCAACAAGCAATTGTAATAGTATGATGCGAATTATATGAAGCATATGTAATAGTGAGAGTGAAAGATCAGTGAAGAGATACTGATGCAAGAAGAATAAGGTTATGTACCTTGACCTATTTTTTAATCATTTTATATTGTACATTACTTGTTTGGGTAGTGGGCTTAGCTGGTAATCACATTTTGTACTACCAACTCCTAACAGGGTTGAGGCTTCTAACAAGGCCTATAGTCCCTTAATCAAGACTGATACACTATATGTTTGTAATAGACTCCTAACAGGGTCAACATCCTTAATAGGATACTTTTGATTAGTGGATCTTTGTGGGTACCATCCCCATCGAGGATTTCCCTTGGCCAGGGTTTCCTCGAGAACAAATTATGTGTTATGAGTTCTTCAGTTTTATTGCTATGCATGTTGTTTAGCTTCTTATGTTATGCATGTATAAAGATAATCTATTATATCCATAATTGGGAAAAAGATAAAGTTTGTAGAATACTGATTCACCCCCCCCCCCTCTTAGTATTCCCTATTTCTAACAAAAGTATATGCTAGGGCTATTCTGAATGCAGAGGTGGATAGAGATGAAAATGACGATATTGATTTCAAGGCCAGGCATGTCATCAAAGTAACAAAAGCATGGATCACCCACCCATTTCATATAGAACATGTGCCAATGAAGAAACTATTGGAGCAGCCCTCCAAAGAGAAGAAGAAGAAAGGAGAGAAAGTACTGAAGCCACAATTTAAAGAGGTTACACCCATAAAGCTAGAGATGATTTATAGGCATGAGCATCCTACAGAATATGGCTCAACTACTCATTCAAAGAAGGCTAAAACCATAATGATAGGGAGCATAGCACCTCTAGATGTGCTGCCTTCCAGTGATCAGAAGTCTCCAAGTGCAAAGAAGAAAACCCCAAGATTCAAGGTAATAGGACCTAAGCCGGCTAGGGTAATTAAAGGGAACATATACAAAAGGAAGAAAGGTTCAACACCTACTTAGATGGACACCATCTTGGAGGATGATGAAGATGATATGGACCAAATACCCCTCAATGGAATAACCCAGTCCGCAGGATCCCTAAAGAAAAGAAGAGTAAGGGAAGATGATCAAGAGGATGCTGAAGGGGTGACCCGAGGAGAACCAATAAATCTTGATGCTCTAGGTGACGATGAGTTTGACATCTCTACTTTTGAGTGACTTCATGGTTTCCAGGAAACTAAGCAAGAGGCTCCAACCATAGGATAGTCAATTTCTTTTGATTCTTTCCCTACATAATTCACTAGTCCCCATGACAAAGTGAGAGAGGAAGCTCCACAAGGGTCTCAAGAACCAATTGAGGAAGTGATAGCTGAGGTCCAAAAGGAAACAATGGATTTAGGAAGGGACTCTTCCATTGGTGTCACTTCTGAGGAAGATGTAGCTACACAAGCTCCCTTGGTTTCACAACCAGTTCAAACTCCACTCTCACCTCTGCATCAAACACCATCAACCACTCCACTTCCACCTCCGCATCAAACACCATCAACCACTCCACTTCTACCTCCATTTCAAACTACTATGTTACCTCCACAGCTTCCACCATTTCATGCTCCCATGCCAACTCCACCTTCACCGCAAATTCCTTCACCCACTCCCTTTGTTGCCTCTACTCCACCACTTGTTTAGAATGAAGTAGTGGCACAAGAATCCCAAGAGTCTGAGAAAGAAATGGAGACAATGGATGAAATATTGTCAGAAGAGTAGGATGGATCAGATAAAAAAGTGGATGAGGAAGAGAAGATAGTTGAGAAAGAGAAAATAGCTGAGGAAGAGCAGACAGCTAAGGAAGAGTAGGCACATGAGGAGGGAGAGTTGAATGTGATGGAAGAACAAAAAATGGGAGGAGAAGAGAAAGGTCATGAAGAAATGGAGATAGAACACCCTGCGACTACCTTGATTCTCTCAGCTCCTTATGAACCACTCAATGCCTTTTCAAATCCCACTTGGTTCACAAAATAAATTCATCCAAGGACCAAGGTATACACAGATGATGAAACAGATATGGTGGCACTAGGGTGAGCATTCCATCAGGCTCGATCTAGCACCTGAGCAAGAACATTGTCATATGTAATGCAAGACCAAGTAGAGAGATGGAAGGCACATGTGGTTGTTCCCACAATGAGCATCAGTACAAGTGAGGTCACTCCAGATGACTACGTGCTGGAGGAGGTAGATTTGGGAGAGCCAACTAGAGAGGGGAGTAAAACTTTAGCTACCCTTAGATTGAAGCACACTCTTGGTTTCATGGACAAAGATGAGGAGAAGATAAAGACATTAATGGAGCAGAATGAGGCTATGAAGAAGTTCATTCTTAAGACAACGGGTCCCATTGACCCTAGTAATCTTGAGGCCTCATTACAGGAAATTTTGGAAAAAAAAGGGTGATATATCAATAGACATTCCACATTATTTTGTACAGGCTTGTGCATACTGGGAGGAAGATTTTGAAGAGTTCACAAAGGTATCTCTCAAGAAGATCTTGAGACCCTTCTGAAGTATTCTACAAGGAATTGCCTCCTTGGTAGAGATCACGAGTGAAGAGGATGGTAAGGAGGAAAAGATTCTGAAATGGCAGAAGGTGCTGGATGACCTTATAATAATAAGGAAACAACGCTTCCAAGTTTTGGTAAAGGTATATGAAGGATCCAAGCTAGATAATTTTGAGAAATGGATTGAGGATATAACTAGAGCGTTGACTAACTTTGAAAAGGTACTTAAGAGGATGAATAAAAGGAGAGATGATAGTCTACTCTTTATAGGAGAGATGCATAAGTTCTTTGATGGACTGGACTTAGATTTGTATGATGAGGATGATGAGAAAACTATGCATTCTATAAATGTCATCATCAATCAATACTTGTGGATATTCAGAGGAGTCAGGACAAAAGAAGACCTTCAGCAAATGTTTTATCAGAAGGAGGAGATCCAGAAAATGTTATCTCGAGAAGAAGAGATACAAGGTTTTGCAAGAGAGTTGGTCACCTTCCAAGAAAGACAACAGGAACTCTTTGAAGGGATCAAAATGGATGACTTTGAAGAAGTGCTAGAGATTGTGGATAGGTTCTGCAAAGTGCATCCAGAAGTACTCCCTAGCCAGTAAGTGTCTAGTTTTGGACTTAGCCAAATTTTGTGCAGAGAAAAGGCAGTTTTGTACTTAGCTATTTTTGCAGAGCCTATTTTTTGGTCTTTCGGCCCTAGACATTTTTTGGCCTCTGAAATTCCGAAGTCTGAAACTAGGGAAAATAGGACTTAACACTTAGTCATTTTTAAAGCTTGGTTTTTTTGGACCAACTATCGAGATTTGTGTTTTTTTTGGCACGTTCGTTGTTCAACTTCAATCAACTAGACCTCCTTTGTGAGATTGTTTATGTATGATTTTGGGGCCTCTTTCAGTTGAGTCCACATGGAGAAGTTGTAACCAAGGATTAAGGGTAGGATCACAAAGTTCTATGGAGGGCATGCACAAGTTCTAGCTTCATTTTTGAGTTGTTTTATGTATAATCTGCTCAAGTTTTGCAATGCACAAGGTTTAATTATGTGCTAGGGTAGTTTAACTAATTTTTAGAGATAGTTGCATTAATGTAATCTTTAGTTTAGATTTATTTCCAAGTTTTAGATGCAGCCGAAACCCTAGCTACGAAAATAAGAGCACAACTCTATAAATTGTAAGAATTCAATGTAATGAGGGTCCGATTTATCATTAATGCAATACATACAGTTGGTGCTTCAATCATAGTGTGATATTTCTACTATCTTTGCAAGATTTTTTAATGTGTGATTTTCTCATTTATTTATTTCAAAGAGCCAATTGATTGTATGGTGATTTCAAATCTGTGATTCTTAGTTCAGTGTTTGCTAGTGTTATATTGCTTTGTTGTGATGAATCATCGACAAGATCTTTCTTTGATGCTTTTAAGATAAACTTGTCTTACATGTGTGCACATCTGTGGTGGCTTCGTGATTCGATGAGTTTTGGCTTATCATACATCTATGTTCGTTCCCGTTGATGATTGCATGTGCTTAGCTGAAGATTGTGATTTATTATAATCTTGGTTTCATGGGTTTCCGCCTCATCTTCTCGGTCTTTTAATTTGCAAAGTAGTGTGATATTGGTTTATGTCCATTAGTTTTCTTTTCAACAATTTGTTTCAAAATTCTTGTTACCCTACCTCTTACTTTATTTGCAGATTGATTACAGTAGATTAAATAGATTAACCTTGTTTTTTTGTTTCCAAAATTCAAAAATCCAAAAAAGAGAAATGTTGTGGTATTTTGAAGATTGTTTTGCAGCCTTCCTTGAGATACGAACTAGCAAAGGCCTCCTTGTTAACAGATTCACATTTTTCTTTAGTTGAGTTATCCAAGCGGTTGAGAGCCAACCCAGAAGGAACCTTGAGATTGATGCACATCACTCTTTCAAGAGGGGAATTTTCTTCTGTAAATTCCTAGCCGTTGTCTCGTGTAAAAATGACGCTCAACAATAGTTTTTGTCATTTCTATACACATTGTTGATTTCATTGCGTTGCACAATGCATATTGCATAGTGCATGAATAATGACTAGATGCAAATAGTTTTTAAATTTTCAATTACAATCTACTTTGTACAAAGTCAACCTACAAAATAAGTACAAACTTTCAAGAAATTTGACGTATCCAATGACTCTTGTTGCTATGAAGATAGCTAAAAGAGGTTGTAGAGCTTGATGATGAAGCTCTTGGGTCAAAGTCTTCTTAAGTCTTTCAGCCAGATCACTATCCTTTGAGTGCAAGTGCTAGTATTAATTAGGTTAAACCTTTCATTTTATAGAAAGATTATTTTCTTTACAAATGAGTTAGAATGCTTCTATGTTCTTGTCACTAGGATTAAAAGGTCTTATTACAATGTTCTGTAAGGCAGGAAGATAGGTGGCAGGTTGAACTAGCCTCCGGGGCAAGGGTAGTCTCTGACGCCTGTGTTCAAAGTTGTAGTTTGGAACTTGGACCTTTCTCTACCTTAGTGGATCTTAGAGTGATTCCTTTGGGATCATATGGAGTAGTGTTGGGCATGGATTGGTTGGATACTCACAAAGCCACTTTGGATTGTCGAAACAAAAGTGTTCAATGCACTGATGACTTGGGGAAAACTAAGAAGATTTTAGGGGTTCAATCATCCATCTCTCTCCACATGATTTCCGCGATGCAGCTTAAGAGGTGCATGCGCAAAGGATGCCAACTTTTTGCAGTCACAATGGAAGATTTAGATCAAGAAGAGAGTAGGGAGATATCATTAGATCACCCCCTTTTACAGGAATACTTGGATGTTTTTCCAAAGGAAATTCCAGGGATGCCACCTAAGAGGGACATAGATTTTCGAATTGAATTGGTGCCGGGAGCAGAACCAATTTCCAAAGCTCCGTACCGTATGACCACACAAGAACTTGAGGAACTCAAGGTTCAGCTAGAAGAACTTTTAGAAAAAGGGTTTATAAGACCTAGTGTGTCACCTTGGGGAGCGCCAGTGATATTTGTAAAGAAGAAAGATGGATCCCTCCGATTATGTATTGACTATCGTCAACTGAACAAGGTTACTATCAAAAATCGGTATCCTCTACCTCGCATTGATGACCTATTTGATCAGATGAAAGGGGCGAAAATATTCTCTAAGATAGATCTCAAGTCAGGCTATCATCAACTGAGAATTCAAGAAGCTGATATTCATAGAACAGCTTTTCGTACCAGGTATGGCCATCATGAGTTCACGGTGGTGCCCTTTGGGTTAACAAATGCTCCTTCCGTATTTATGAGCTTGATGAATGGAGTGTTTAGAACTTACTTAGACAAATTTGTGATAGTGTTCTTAGATGATATCTTGGTTTACTCCAAAACTCTTGAAGAACACGAGGTTCATCTTCGGCAAGTATTGCAGTGCCTTAGGGAGAACCAACTGTATGCAAATGCTGAAAAGTGTGAATTCTTTCAAACTAAGGTTAAGTATCTTGGGCATGTCATATCAGGAAATGGCATTGCTGTTGATCCAGATAAAATTCAAGCCATAGTAGGGTGGCCAACTCCTACTAATGTTCCTGAGATTCGCAGTTTTATGGGTTTAGCCGGGTATTACAGAAGGTTTGTCAAAGATTTTTCTCGGGTTGCTCACCCCATTACTTCACTTCAAAGGAAGGGTAAGAAGTTTGTTTGGTCAGAAAAGTGTGAGGCCGCTTTCCAAACCCTGAAAGACAGATTGACCAGTGCTCCAATTTTGGTAGTTCCCGAGCCATCCGGAAATTTTGTAGTATGCACAGATGCTTCTCTAGAGGGGATCGGGGCAGTTCTTATGCAAGAAGGAAAGGTTGTGGCTTATGAGTCAAGAAAACTCAAGGATCATGAACTCAACTACCCCACCCACGACCTTGAACTTGCCGCAGTTGTTCATGCCTTGGTGAAATGGAGACACTTTCTGTTGGGTCACAAGTTTGAACTCCAAACAGATCATAGAAGTCTTCAGTACATCTTCTCCCAACCCAATCTCAATGCTAGGCAGCGAAGGTGGATGGAATTTTTATGTGAATATGAGTTCGAAGTTAAGTATGTTCAAGGTAAAACGAATGTGGTGGCAGATGCTCTGAGTAGGCGCCGACATACTCTTTCAGTCGTAACCCTTAGCACAGATCTGGAGAGCAGAATCAGGGAGGCCCTTACTTCTGACCCTTGGTTCCAGGAAGTTAAGTCAGAGATAGAATCGGGAAGGCCTTTGGAAGGTCGCTTCTCAGGATACTCATTGGATTCAGTAGGGTTGCTAAAACAACAGAATAGAATCTATGTTCCCATGGTCGGAGATCTTCGTGCACTTATCCTTTCGGAAAGTCACAAGGCCCCCTATTCGGCACATCCAGGGGTGAAGAAAATGTATGCCAACCTACGACAGTTGTACTATTGGTCAGGGATGAAGAGGGATATAGCAGACTACGTGGCTAGATGTTTAGAGTGTCAGAGAGTGAAGGCCGAGCATCAACACCCTGCAGGTCTATTGCAACCTCACCTAGTGCCAGAATGGAAATGGGATAACATTTCCATGGATTTTATAGTGGGACTTCCAGTTACTCCTAGGAGACATGATGCTATCATGGTAACGGTGGATAGGCTGACCAAGGTAGCTCATTTCTCCCCTATACAGTCTTCCTATTCAGCATCTTCTGTGGCCAGAATATTTATGAAGGATATTGTGAGACTCCACGGCATTCCTAGGAAAATCATATCTGATCGTGATCCAGTATTCACCTCAGCTCTTTGGACATCTCTTCAGCATGCTTTAGGAACTCAGCTTAACTTTAGTTCAGCCTATCACCCGGAGACAGATGGACAGACAGAGCGAGTCAATCAGGTCCTCGAGGATATGCTCAGGATGTATGTTATGGACAGGCAGACCCATTGGGAGGAGTACCTCTACTTGGTAGAATTTGCATATAACAATGGTTATCACAGTTCCATAGGCATGTCCCCTTTTCAGGCATTGTATGGTCGCCCTTGTCGTACTCCCTTGAGCTGGGATCAGTTGGAGGACAGGGTACTTTTGGGGCCTGAAATGTTGCAGGACATGGAGGATCAGGTCAGGCGCATCAGAGAGCACATTGTGACAGCTCAGGATAGACAGAAGAAGTACGCCGATGCTCACAGGATTGATGTACATTTTTCTCCTGGTGATAGAGTATTTTTGAGGGTGCGTCCACGAAAGAGCCCAATCCGTTATGGAAAAGGCTCCAAGTTGGCACCCCGGTTTGTTGGTCCTTTCGAGGTCCTAGAGAGGATAGGACCAGTAGCCTATCGGCTTGCCTTGCCGCCCAGCCTTGCTCGTATTCATGATGTATTCCATGTTTCAGTTCTTAGAAAGTATATTCCTGATGTGACTCATGTTTTGGATTGGAATGCATTACAGGTAGCGGATGGGCAGCTGGCTTTAGAGCCAATACGTATTCTGCAGCAGCGGACACTGACCCTCAGGGGTCGCAGCATAGAGCAGGCAAGGGTCCAATGGGACCCCAATGATGAATCTTCCGCCACATGGGAAGATGCCACTAGGATTAGAGATGCTTATCCGTACTTGTTTGTAGGCTTCCAGGAGTAAGCCTAACTCTAGGGGGGGAGGATGTAATACCTCTCCTACAGTGATACTATGATTTGATACTTTTTATTATTATGATGGTTAGAACTATGCACTCATGTTTAAGTTTTCATGGAGGATTATGCGTTCATCAGATGATATTTATATGCTCAGTTATAGTTACTTTGATTATATGTTTATGAGATCATAGAAGAATGTATTAGTTTTACATGTTTTATCTCATGAATGGTATACTAACCCTTATCTCAATTGGTTTATGGATACATATGTGTTTTTCATGACTCAGGACGAAGTCGTAGTTACTCACTCGGTGAGGTCCACACGATGTATCGATCCTAGTCATCTGCTTGCATATATCTGATGTGTATATCTATATGTATATGTATCTCCTCTTGGTGATGCAGGAATTGCAGGTACCGGGTATCGTCTCCACCTGGCTCCACAGGTCTGAGCGATCCCTTAAAAATCCTCGATCGTTGTTGTTGTCATGGAGATATCATCAAGCTTCACAAAAGAAAACCTTTATCCTTGATCATTCACCTTAGGTGGGAAGTGCCGGGTCAGTTCCTGGTAGGGAGATATTATGTGGTTTATCAGTTATTAGGGTTTGGATCTTGTTCTTACTGTTAGGGATACTCAACTTTGTCAGTAGGTTATCTAGGTGAGTCCTTGTTGATCGATATCTGTTTCAGTGACTTATCCCTGTTTAGATTTTCATGTTAGTATTAAGTTCGAGTTGCTATTTGTACCTTGCATCTTCTGGTTATATAGTTATAAGATGTTAGTAAAACGAATAATGAGCCATTTATACTATATGTGTCATAAACATGTGGGTGCACACATATGCTTATGAACACATATAGGTATATTAAGGTATAAATATATATTCATAAATATAAATAAATATATATATACTTAATAGCACTAGCCTTATGGTTGTTGATAAAAATAAATTAGGAAATAAATAAAATAATATAAAATAAAATAACTTTTGGTAATAAAACTAACTAGCTAGGAGGGAGTTGAACTCGAGACCTCCTAGAAGTTGGGGCTAGTTAGTTACCAATTGTGCTATGTGAATTCCTTGTGAGGTAAGTAATTAAATTTATTATTAAACCTTATTTTAGAGAATATTTTAATAAAAAAAAAATATATAAACAAACTTTATTATGTTACGGGAGAAATTAGTTTCTCCTCCAACCGACTATGGAAGTTGGAGAAGTTTCTTCCCGTATAGAAACTTCTCCAACCAAATAGTTGGAGAGGAGAATTATATCTCTGATGATTGGTTCGGGTGATAGGGAGGATTTTTGGAAGGAGGAACTTTCGGAAGAAGAAGGAGGAAACAGGGAACTGGGAGAGGCTTCGGATTTCTTCAACCAGATCTTCAGAGCATCAGGTTGGAATTTTTCCCAAAGGTTCTTATGATATGAAAGACATTTTCTCCTTTATAATATTTGTATCGTCTGTGTGAATTTCATTTGTTATATGCTGTAGGTTACAGATATTTTAGCACAGAATGAAAAAAATAGATTTACTACTATAGTTTAAAATTTGTATATTTACCAGATGGAACGTAAATTGTTACAACGTGAAATCATAAAAGAATTTTGTGGTAAAAGAGTAAAACCAATCTACTTTCTTCATATATGTTAAAAATATATATAATTCAAAATTTACTTTATAAAATTTTAATTTATAAAATAAATTTTAGGAAACGAAAATCTGTTAAAAGAAATGATAAAGTATATAATATCCAAAAATATATATATTATATTATATATATAATATATATAATATTATGTGTATATTTATTTGATCCTTTTTTAAAAAAAAAATAAAAGTTTTGTTATTTTAAAAAAATATATATTATATTAAAAACAAAAAAAGATTTTCATTATTAAAAAAAAAAAAGAAGGGGCCGTAGCCGCAGCGGGACCCGCGGTACTGACAGCAGCGTCCGCTGTCGGCGGCACCTTCGGGTGCCGTGCGGCAGCGACCGCTGCTGGCGGTACCGGGGGTACCGCGCAGGAGCGGGCCCCCCTTCCTTTAAACAAAGTGGGCTAATTTCTTGCCGGGCATTGGCAAATTTTTAATATTGGATTTATATATTATATATATAATATAACATATGTTGTGAAATATGTTATATTATATATATAATATGTAGAATATTATTTATAAAATACAATTTGAAATTCTTTTTCTTATGTGATTATCTAACATTAAAATTAGAATTATATTATACACATAATATATGAAATATTATATGTATAATATGATTGAAAACATGGGTTAAATAATTTAGTACATATTGATAATTAGACTTATATTATATATATATAATATATATTATTATATATATATAATATAATATTAAAATTGAAGAAATATATCAAATCGTTTATGTTATGGTGTTTTCTTTGTTAAGGTATATTATTTAGATGGCTTAGTCTTATATTATGTATATATGTAATAAATTTGGAATTGGTCGGGTGAAGTGACATTAAATTTAGATTCTATATGTGTTAGTTATGTATAGTATATTTGTTAGATGAGCTAAATGTTTGGGCTAGAGGTATTCTTACTCAATGTTTTAACTGTATAAATGATTTTAAGTTGCAAATAGGTAATTGATTTCTAAATTCCATGTTTAGTCAAATGTTAGGATGGGGGCTAGAAAACGGAAAACAAGGCTCTTGCTTTCAATCTTATCAACAATCAAACTAGTCAAACTTTAGGACTCCTAAGTGTCCTAGGATAGATCTGTTATAAGGTTGAAAATGTTGGTGGTTGCTAGAAAAACCTAATGGAAATAGGTTAGGGTTAGGAAACCTAGGAACCCCTAAGTGAGTGGCTCTCAGCGCGGGGCCGGGGCCCTAAAGTGGCTAGACCAGGATAACCGGCTGAAGAGTTGACTAATCAAGTGATAACCTAATAAATTTATGGGATGGGGTTAAAATATTAAAAAGATTAATTGTGCCTCGCCCATGCCATTAGCGCTAGGACAGGCTATGGATGGGAGTGGGAGAAGGTACCTATGCGTAGGTACAAATCGAATGGCGCTTGTCTGTACGAAAGGCATTCGATTCCGCATGTGCCTACTTGGGGGCCGGGGCCCAGTGTGGCTAGTACCAGGACAACCCAAGGGGTGAGGGCTATGCGATGACACTCACTTAGGTTGTTGCTTAGGATTCCCTACCCGAACCTTAGAATTCTCTTGTGAAATGAATTTGCCTATGTGTAATGTTATCCAACCTTTTGTAAAACCTAGTAAGTTCTTCTTTGTGGGCTTGGTGTTTATCTCCTAGCACGGGGGGTGAAACTTTATCAGTTTCACATGGTTGGGTGGAAAATCTTTCTATCGAGGTATCTTGTGCAGATGTAAACAACTGAAGATTCATATTTGTCTGAGCACCTGTGGAAGAATGAAGATTTGTACTTTTTCATGTTGTTGTAAACTTATGTATTCTCCTATCAGGAGTCTAAATGTAATGTAATTTTCAAATGATGTAATAATGGGTAGCCGTAGTAAAAGGGTTATATGGGATGTTTAATGTATGTTGGAAAGATGTAAATTTTGTTATGTATCAAGTTGTGCAAAATGTTGATGAATCATTTATTGTTCTATTGAAATATGTTAGTTAGATGAAATGGAATTATAGTTATTGAAAAGTTTTAGATGGAATTTATCTTTAAATGTGTTTAAGTATTTTTCAATAAAGAATCTGAAATGGAATTTAAATGGTTAGTAAATGTTGTTAAAATGTTTATCAATTCTCAATAAGTTATACATTTTCATTTAAGGGAACCTTGGAAAGAAGTTAGAAAATGTTTTGTTTATTATAAACTTTAAAAGTTCAAAATTTTTTCGTTAAACTCTACTTAGGTTTTCTTTTATGAAGTAAACCTTTGTGTATTTTCCTGGTTCCCTTGCGGGGCATGACAGGGGCAGGAGGTCAATCTTCATTGTCTTCATTATGGGGGACAATTAAGATTTGTCTTACAAATAGCAGGTCTTCCTTAATATCTTATAATAACATGCTAAACTAATAAAGGTGTTATATGTATTTAATTTGCCAATTACTAATAGATTAAACATATTATTACTATGCTTAATGTTCCATTTAAATGGATTTAACACAAAAAACAAATTTACAAAACTAAACCAATGGCATGTTTACAATAAAGGTGTAATAGAACTCCCAATAATTCTTAAACATACTTTATCTGATATGATGAATTCTTAAACAATTAAGGTTGGAGTAGACATAGTTATCACACAATTTTTTGTGTGGTACAAGGAATATTTGGCAAGGTCAAATCTCCCTTTGTGCTAGCAATCTACAGAATTAGACCTTTATTAACAATTCATCATATCAGATAAAGTATGTTTAAGAATTGTTGGGACTAGTCCTTTGGCATTTATTAAACAAAATAGAATTTTCAGCATATTATTATCATTCTATTTCTTTGTTGTAAACATGCCATTGGTTCACTGAAATGATCGCATTCTACTGGTGGCATGCCCTAGCCCATGCTTTATCTCCATTATTTGATGTTATTGGTGCTTGTGCATGGCATGTTTACAACAAAGAAATAGAATGATAATAATATGCTGAAAATTATATTCTATTTAATAAACGCCAAAGGACCAGTCCCAACAATTCTTAAACATGCTTTAACTGATATGATGAATTCTTAAAAAATTAAGGTTGGAGTAGACATAGTTATCACATAGTTTTTTGTGTGGTACAAGGAAATTTGGCTAGGTCAAATCTTCCTTCGTGCTAGCAGTCTACAGAATTATACCTTTATTAACAATTCATCATATAAGATAAAGTATGTTAAAGAATTGTTGGGACTGGTCCTTTGGCGTGTATTAAATAGAATAGAATTTTCAACATATTATTATCATTCTATTTCTTTGTTGTAAACATGACATTGGTTCAGTTTTGTAATTTTTTGTGTTAAATGCATTTTTCCAAACCAATTGTTAAACAAGAAAGCAGTAGCAATGAGGAGGAGTCTTCTTCTGAGGAGATTGATGAAGATCGTGCACCTCAAAATCCAATTCATAAGGTACCAATCATGTTTTTTATTCGCTTATATTTTTGGATTGGTAAATCTCCTTAGTTTCATGTCCTTTCTTTTGATTACTATGAATGAGATATATATCTTACATTTAACATTCAACTTCTTTACATTTTAAAACATGTAGTGTGTTTTATGAGGATTTTACCAAATCAACTTTTAACATAAACTGAAAACACCAAAAAGAATCGTGTTCTGTTGTAGCTCAATATACTGAAAACCCTAGTGAAAATCCCAACTAAAATTCTATCAAAATTGCACTCAAAATAAAAATCATAGCAATAGCCACTTAAGGATCAAAATAGAGAAAATAAATCAAAATCATTCTTTTTCCTATTTCCTTTTAACAAAGTCTCAACTATCAATGATACAATACATTTGATGCCCTAAGCTATCAATACAAATGGCACCTAGCTAGAAGCTCATTGGATGTCCATTTGATAACCACAGTCAACACTTCAAAATAGTGAATTGATATCCTTGAGCACAAGCACCAATAACATCAAATAATGGAGATAAAGCATAGGCTAGGGTACAACACAGTAGAATGTGGTCATTTCAGAGAGCATCTCAACAATATACAATGGTTGTGCTAGTAATATCAACAAACGTGAATCTAAACATTTCAAAATAGTGAATCGATATCCTTGAGCACAAGCACCAATAACATCAAATAATGGAGATAAAGCATAGGCTAGGGCATGAAACCAGTAGAATGTGGTCATTTTAGTGAGCATCTCAGCAATATACAATGGTCATGCCAGTAATATCAACAAACGTGAATCCAAACATTTCAAAATAGTGAATCGATATCCTTGAGCACAAGCACCAATAACATCAAATAATGGAGATAAAGCATGGGCTAGGGCATGACACCAGTAGAATGTGGTCATTTCAATGAGCATTCATGATCAAATAAAAAGCAATGCATTTGAAATTTGCGGTCGAATATGATGCCAATAAAAGATGAAGAAATCACATACCTTCTCTCGCGCTCATCTTTCACCTGCTCCTTTTCTCCCGCTCCTTTTCTTTGCAATCAAAATAAAAATAATTTGGTCGTTTCACTTTTTTTTTCATCTATACCTTGAAACTGTCAGAATTATGATGGTCTATTTAAAACCCATCAAAATACCAACACCATCGGGGACTATTACAAAAAAAACACCAAATTCATAAAAAAAGAATTATCCGTCAAAAGTTTCCGTCAGAATTTGGCCCCAAATGTAGTAGTGGCTCTTAGGAGAATGCTCAAGATTAGGTCTTCAATGTCGCACTAACTTTGCAAGGCAAGAAACCAGCATCAGCAATGGCTTCAAAACAAACATCAAACAGGTACAAGAAAATAGAAAATATGTTTGGATGCAAGATTGCTCAAAGACCCAAGATGCTCCTACATCAGACACCTGGGGTAAAAAAAGAACTGATGTCCACATCAGGCACTTCTCATATTCTAACCTAAATCATAAAGATCCAACTTAGCTTGTGTAATCCATGAACTATCTTCAATAGGTTTGTCTTTCCACTGAACTAGGTATTCCATGTAGTCTTTTCTTCTTGTACTCTTGCTCACTCTACTATTCAAGATCTTCGCAATGTCATCTTTATTCTTCTTAGGATAATCCAGATCATCTTTAGTCTCATCATTTGATTCAAAGTACTCAAAGATATCAGCAATGTTAAATATAGGTGATATATCCATGTCCTCTGGTAATTCCACTTCATAAGCATTTCCACTGTCAAACTTCTTCAGAATCTTACAAGGTCCAAACTTCTTCATTTTTAGCTTGTAAGTACCAACTAGAAATCTATTCTTCTTCAAATGAATCATAACCTCATCTCCAACTTCAAAAAATTTATGTCTCCTTCTCTTATCTTCTCTCTATTTATATTTCAGATCACTGTCCTCCAAATTATTTTTGACTTCATCATGTAAAGTTCTCACGAAGACTGTGAAATCCTCAGCTTCAGTGCTTCTTCTTGTCTTAGTAGGCAAAGCTCTCAACTTTGTGGTTCCCTTAGGATGAAATCTAGTAACAATCTCAAATGGTGTCTTCTTAGTACTTCTATTCATAGAATTATTATACGCAAACTTTGCTTGTGCCAAAACTAAATCCCAATTAGCAGGCTTATCTCCAACTAAAAATCTCAACAAGTTTCCTCAAATTTTGTTCACAACTTCATTCCATCCATCTATCTTAGGGTGAAATGTAGAACTAAAATTCAATTATGTATTCATCTTCTTCCAAAGTGTTTTTCAAAAGTAACCAGTAAACTTAGTATTTTTGTCTGAAACAATAGTTTTCAACAAACCATGCAATCTTACCACTTCCTTGAAGAATAATTCAGCTACATGTAATGCATCAGATGCCTTCTTACAAGGTATGAAATGAACTATCTTTGAAAATCTATCAACCACTACCAAAATAGAATCATTACCTCTCTGAGTTTTAGGCAATCCAAGAACAAATTCCATACTCACATCTTCCCAAGGTCTATCAAGTATAGGAAAAGGTGTATACAATCCCAAATTCTGACTAGTTCCTTTTTTTGTTTGGCAAATTTTGCAACCTCTAACCATTCTATGTACATCTCTATAAATCTGTGGCCAAAAGTATCTCTCTGAAATTAGTTTCACAGTTTTATCAATCCCAAAATGTCCAGCAAGTCCACCACTATGTTTCTCCTTTATTATATTCTCTCTCATAGATCCTCTAGGTATGCACAACTGAACTCCTTTAAACAACATGTCTTCTTGAATGAAATAATCAGTCCACTTATCACTCCTGTTTGTTCCTTACAAGCTTTCCAAGGCTCTACAAAATCAAGGTTAGATTCATACAAACTCTTCAAATCATCAAAACCAAATACCTCAACTTTCATTTCTATCATCAAATTTCTTCTTTGGCTCAAGGCATCAGCAACCTTATTTAACTATCCACTCTTATGCTTCAATGAAAAGGAAAAAATTTACAAGAACTCAACCCACTTCATATGTCTCTGATTCAATTTATTCTGACTTTCCAAATACTACAAAGATTTATGGTCGATATACAAGACAAAATCTTTAGGCATCAAATAATGTCTCCATTTCTTCAAAGCTTGAACAATAGCATAGAATTCCTGGTCATAAATTGAATATTTTCTCTTAGCATCATTCAACTTTTCACTAAAGAAAGCTACAAGTCTTCCTTCTTGACTCAAAATAGCTCCTACTTGCACTTCCACTAGCATCACATTCAACTTGAAAAACCTTACTGAAATCAGGCAAAGCAAGTGTAGGTAATTCTGCAATTCTTTGTTTCAATGTTTCAAAACTCTTTTGTGCTCCATGTGTCTATTTGAAATCCATTTTATCCCCTGTCGTAGTTTCATTCATAGCATTACAAATAGAACTGAAATTTCTGATGAGCTTCCTATATAAACTTGCCAATCCATGAAATGATCTTACATCTCCAACATTCTCTAGTGTAGGCCAATCAAGTATAACTCTCACTTTCTTAGGGTCCATCTTTAATTACAAAACCAAGGTACACAATCTCCTCTTTCATAAATGAACATTTCTTCAAATTAATCAACAACTTTTTTTCCTTCAATCTCTGCAATACTTGTCTGATATGTTCAAGATGTTCTTCCTTAATCTTACTGAATAGCAAAATCTCATCAAGATATACAATCACAAACTTACCCAAGAATTTTTTCAAAACTTCATTCATCAGCCTCATGAAAGTACTAGGTGCATTAGTCAAACCAAAAGGCATAACCAACCATTCATACAAACCTTCATTAGTCTTAAAAGCAGTTTTCCATTCATCCCCTTCTCTAATCCTAATATGATGATAACCACTCTTCAAATCAATCTTTGTGAAATACTTCGCTCCACTCAAACTATCCATTATGTCATCCATCCTAGGTAAAGGGAATCTTTACTTTATTGTTATCTTGTTTATAGCTCTAGAATTAGTGCACATTCTCCATTCTCCATTCTTTTTCAGTGCTAACACAATAGGTATTGCACAAGGACTCAAACTTTTCCTAATCAAACCTCTCTCAAGCAATTCTTGCACTTGTCTATTCAACTCAGTCTTTTCATCAGGTGTCAACCTATGTGGTGCTTTATTAGGCAAACTAGCTCCAGGTATCAAATCCATACACTAACTTTTACTTCTCATAGGAGGCAAACCATCAGGTACATTATCAAAAATGATGTCATGAAATTTAGTCAACAATGGTTTAACCTCAGGTGCATGTTCTAACTCATCTTGTTTCTCAGTCTTCCTTGGAATTAAAGAAAAACAAATATTATGTTCTTACATTTCTCTTGCAAACTTTTTACCCTCAACCAAGCATACTCTAACCATAGTACAGTGACCTTCATCAAAATTCTCTACTAAAAGCAATAATACTTGTTTCTTTCCATGCGTCCAAATAGTATATTGATTCAATCTACCATCATGAAAAGTTTTCCTATCATATTGCCAAGGTCTACCCAAAAGAATATGACAATAATCCATAGGCATAATATCACACAAGACTTCATCATGATAATTCCCAATTTTGAATTTAACAAGGCATTGTTCACTTACAAGTAGTTTATACTTCTTCTAGATCCAAGCAATATGGTAAGGCTTAGGATGTCTCAATCTCTGGAACTGCAATTTTTTAACTAGCTCTTCAGATGCAAAATTTTCAGAACTTCCACTATCAATGATTACCTTGCAACATTTATCAGTGATCTTACATTTGGTTCTAAACAAACTTTTCCTCTGAATAGGTTCCTCATCAGCTTCTTCATTCCACAAGATCCTTCTTAACATCAAGTTTTCACCATGTTCAGGTTCATTAGACATTTCCTCAACTTCCTTACAAGCCAAATTGTTTCTTCCATTACCTCTAGTCTTCTTTCCAGAGTTAGTACATTCAAAGGCTCTATGTCCTTCTTCACCACATTTGTAACAAGTACCTCTAAACCAAGATTTATCTTCTCTTTTCCCACTATTGTTATTCCTAGAGTAACCAGTATAGCTACCTCTAGAGTAGTTACCTCTTCTACTAGTAGGTTCATCTTTCCATCCTTTATCTTGTACTGCATTGTCAAATCTGCTACTTGTTATAAAGTAAAGTCCACTAAGATAACTGAGAGGGGGGGTGAATCAGTTATCAGATAAATATAACTTTTATCAACTTCAATAGATTTTAACCATGTAAGCAATGTAACCAGCAAACATAGAAAGATATACATGCACAATAACACAATGACACAAGATATGTTGACTAGGGAACCTCTTGATCAAAGAGTAAACCCCAGTGGGAATGATCCCACAAAAGATGCACTAATATGAATATTCCTTGTGAAAGGATGGACTCTGTTAGAAGTTTTATGAAATACATTTAGTACATATGAATCCCTATTAGGAGATTTTAAATCTGTTAAAAGATTCTAACTCTATTAGGAGTTACGGAAGATAGAAGGACCCACTTCCCAAACAGCTTCAGGGTAAGATCACCAAACTCACTGTCCAACTGATCTTTGTATTACTCAATAGAATAATATCAAAAGATTACTAACATCAACAATTCAATACTCCTCTGACTATACCAAACCGCACTAACTCCTTCTTTAGATCTCAATACCAGATCTCAGTACTTCGCATATCTTCTTTCAACAATTTCACTTTCGCAATACACTTACATTCATCACATTTTATATTACAACAAGGAATACATTCATTCCTTTATACCACACTCAAGTAATTACAAATGAGTCAAAATACAAATTACAAAATAAAAATTTTCACATGTTACATCAAAATTACACAAAACTGTCAGCTTCCAATCAATATAATTCTTCACTCGTGTGACCTCGGATCTTACATTGTCAACCACATCACTATCAACATGTCTCCAACTACTCTCTAACTGCACATAACTAGATTCCATCCCAATTAGGAGATATCATCCGATTTCCACAAACCGCTACTCAGGAACACTGCCTGAATACTGCTTCCACTGATTTCCTCATAACTTCCATGAATAAATAAATTATTGTCTACGCTCTTAATCATGATCTAATAATACATCATAGAATAAGTCCTCAACTACACATAGCTTCATCTTTAATATCCCAAGTGCGCTAACTCAAACACTATCTTCTTCTCTGCTATTCTTTAGTAGATCACTGTGTTGACATCAATGAAAATCACAATCATGAATGCAACAACAACTACTACATAATGACTGCTAATACTCCCCCATAGGATATATTCAATATTCATTCCTAACAATCTCCCCTATTGGCATTGATGGAAACATAGATGAAAAAACATCCAAGTTCCATAAATCCAATTACTGCAACACTACTGCTCTGAAAATGCTTCAAGTCTTCTTCATTAATCAAATCTTGTTTTGTTTTCCTATTCAGTTCTCTCCAATAGATGGTACAAATGGTTTTTATGTACACTTCTCCCCCATTGACATCAATGACATAAATTTTATCATTATGTCAACAACAACTTCAATGTCAAAAGACACTGTTCAGAAAACACATTCACTAGAGTCCTCATGAATCAGCTCAGATACACATAATCCCCCATAGAGGAAGTACCAACATCCAATCCAAAAGAAAAATAGGGCTCATATACCACTCGATGGATGCAACAATCTGCATCACTTCTCAAAAGTAGGCTGGGGCATAACCCTAAGCATACCTCTCAAATACTCAAATGTATCCTTAAGAAAAGGTTTTGTAAATATGTTTGATCCTTTGTGCTTATGTACTCAAGTCTGACTTCTTTCTCTGCTACTTTCTCTCTCACTACATGATACTTTATCTCTATATGCTTTGTCTTAGAATGTAACATAGGGTTTTTAGACATACTAACTATGCTAGTGTTATCACAATGTATAACAACAAGTTCAACAATTTTTATACCAATATCCTTCAGCATTTGCTTCATCCAAATTATCTAGTTACAATTGTTTGTTGCTACTACATATTTTGTTTCTGTTGTGCTCTATGAAATACAATTTTGCTTCTTGCTTATCCAAAAAACCAATCTTCCTCCAAGAAAAAATGCTCCACCACTGGTGCTCTTTTTATCATCAACATTGCCTCCTCAATCAGCATCTGTATATGCACATAGGGTAAAATCATCAAATTTTTCATACCACAATCCATACTCAAGTGTGCCTCTTAAGTATCTCAGTATTTTCTTTACTGCCGCATAATGTGATTCTCTAGGTTCAGCTTGAAATCTTGCTACAATTCCAACTGAATGTGCTATATCAGGTCTTGTATGAATCAAATACTGCAATCCTCCAATCATAGATTTGTACTTCTGATGCAGGAGCATCCTGGGTGTAAGAGCAATCCCAAAAATATTTCTATTTTTGTATTCAATAAGGGTTATCTTGTGCAGAGCTATTATTTATGGAAACTTGCTATTTTTAGTAAGTTGGTCATCCAATCTCAGAATGTTTTGATTTCTTTCTTGGAGGTTCATTTTGGTCATATCAACCTGCCAATAAAGTTTCATTGACAAATCAAGTCTAGCTTTGTAGATATTCAAGATTTTTGGTATTGGCAATAGGGTACAAAAACTTTGAACTAAGTTTTGAAAGCTTTAGAGGCCCCATATGAGGTCAAAATTTTGGGTGATAGCTTGCGCTAGTTAAGCTTATAGAGTGCTTCATGGCCTTTCTATAATGGGGTTATAATAGTCAATTGGATCAACTGGCGATGACTTATGGTCTTTAGAAGTTGCGTCACCTGAAATGGAAGAAAATAATTTTCCTTCAAAAATTTTGTTTGGGTTTCAAAAGTTATTTTGAGCTGACTTTGATGTAATAAATTGTAAAATAAAATAATTCTAAGTTTGGTCGGCCTTGTTGGCTAAAATTAAGGAACCTTCCCAGGCAATGAAAATTGCCTATATAAGGAAGGTTGTAGTGTTGTCTTAGGTAGTTCGAGACAGTTCTGGGTAGTAGATCTGGGTATTGATTCGAGGCTTTATCCTATAGAATATTGTAAGGGAATGTCCATGTGGCTTTGCATATTATAATTCTAAAAATTTGTAATTCCACATTTGTGGAGATAATAAGAAGCTCATTTTCAGTTCTTTCATATTGTTATTGTTTCTCTATTTCTGTTATATGTTTGTGGTATTAAGGGGAGCACCCTTCATCGGGTGGTATCAAAGCCAGGTTTTCCTGAGTGTGTAAACAGATTGCCGACTGTGAGGCAATTTGCACTAGGACCATGGTTAAGGTTTCAGCGAGAAGCAAAAAAATGCCTCTACAAAGGGGATATGGTGGAAGAGCTGGTATTGTAACACCTGAGGTTAGGGCACTGCAGAGACAAGTGCAAGGATTGCAAGAAGAGATTTGCAGAGGAATGAATCTTAATGTCAGAGATGAAAGCAAGGACAAAGCTGAAGAAGAAGATCAAGAAGGAGAAGTTGAAGTTGTGAACCAGGAGGAAGAAAGACTTTTTCGGGTCATTTCCAAGATTGGAAAAAGACCTAAGATTGAGGTTCCTGCATTTTCAAGAAATCTTGACCCAGAGGAGTTGATCGACTGGATCAATGAATGTGAAGAATATTTTAAGTATGAAGATATTGAGGATCCTAATAGGGTCAAATTCTTGAAGGCCAGACTGAAAGGTCATGCAAAGATCTGGTGGCAAGAGATTCAATTGGAGAAAAATAGAAGAGGGAAAGATAAAATCACAAGATGAGATCGAATGGTAGATAAATTGAAGTGGTAGTTCATTCATGTTGATTATGAGCTTGACCTACTAAAGAAGATGCAAAGTTTGAAGCAAGCAGGAAGATGTGTTCAGGAGTATACAGAGGAGTTTTATCGAATCCTCATCAGAACAGGCCATGCGAAAGCTGATAAGAAAAAAGTTGTCCGTTACCTTAATGGGTTGAGGCTGAGCATTCAAGAGGAACTGAATCTGGTTCGAATGAACAATATTGAAGAGGCATACCAGTTTTTCTTAAAAGTAGAGGAAAAGATGAACAAGAAGTTTGAGAGCAGATAAAATAGAAGAGGTCACGGTGGACGATCTGGTGGACAGTCATATGGAGGCCGAAATGAAGATCTGAAAAAGAAGGATGAGGCCAGTAGTAGTCAAAATAAAAGAGGAAACAACTCCAATCAGTTCCAAGATCAGAACAATCAAGATCAGAGAGGAAGAGGAAGAGGACAAGGTTCAGGAAGAGGAGGCTTCCATGGAACATGTTTTCACTATGGAGAAGAAGGTCATAGGGCATTTGAATGTCTTCAACGCCAACGAAGGACATATAGGAGGAATGAAGGCCAGGCCAGAGTTGCACATATAAATGAAGATGTCAAATCATCAAATTTTGAAGATGTTGAAAGAGGAGAAACACTGATTAACAGAAGAGTCTTGTTGAGTGGTGAGAATGAACCTAAGCAAAGAAGGAGCTTGTTTCGCACCAAGTGCAAGTGTGAGGGTAAGTGTTGTGATGTGATTATTGATAGTGGCAGTACTGATAATTTGGTGTCAAAAAAGATAGTGACAAAGTTGAAGCTCAATAGGTAGAAACATCAACATCCATATCAGATTGCCTAGGTGCAATATTACCACAAGGTCATGGTTAGTGAACAGTGTCTAGCAAAGTTTAAGATTGGCTACCATGATGAGGTACTATGTGATATCATATCTATGGATGCATGTCATATGTTGTTGGGTAGACCTTGGCAGTTTGATAGATGTGTTGTACATGATGGTTGTGCAAATACCTATTCCCTAACAAAGGATGAAGTGCGACATAAGCTAAAGCCATTGAAGGAGACTAAAGAAAAGGTATGTGGTTTCTTAGATGGTATGCGGCATGAGTATTTATGTTTTACCTTAATTCCAAAGGTTGGGAGAGAGAAAATAGAAGATGTACTTGTAGAAGTTGTAGAATTATTGAATAAGTTTCAGGATATTATATCTGATAATGTGTCTGATGGATTACCATTAGTAAGAAAGGTCAGACATCAGATGGACTTGATTCCAAGATCTAGTTTTCCAAATAAGGCAACACATAGAATGACACTAGTAGAAAGTGAAGATTTGAAGACAGATTTGAAGTTTAGTTCATCACATCATCCATAGATTGTTGATAGAAGTAGTCCTAGAAATGCATCTGAGTTGAAAAAGATAGATAAAGGAGAAATAAGTAGTGCTGAAGCTGAGAATTTTGCAAAACACTTGAAGAACATCCATGAAGAGGTGAGGAAGCATATTACCAAGATGAATGCACATTATAAGGCTAAGGTAGATGAGAAAAGGAGGCATAAGGAATTTCAAGTTGAAGATGAAGTCATGGCTCATTTATGGAAGGAGCGATTTTCAATTGGTACATATAACAAGTTGAAAATGAAGAAGTCTAGACCATGTTGTAATACCCCAAAAATAGGCTATAAGTTCATTAACCTCCTACATCTACAACTCAAATGAAATCGACATCGAAGTCCTAATCTAAGGCACATCTAAACATCATCGAATCATAATTGATTATCTTAAATTCTGCATCGGAGAATATTCCTAGTAATATTCCTAATCATCATAATTATCTTTAATTTTATACTTATTTGGCAATAAATCACATTTATCCTAAAGTTTGATTAATTCAATATTTTTATATTTAATTAATTAGATTTAATATTTGCCACTTAATTATGTAATTAAATTTAATTCTATCTATTATTAATTGTATTATTTAATTTTGACAATAAATCTAATATCCTATGAATAATTGATTAAATTCTTATTTAATTAATTAAAGCAAGTTGTCATTATTTAATAATAAAGTTTTTAATAAAAGTTTGATTAAATAATTGATTAACCCATAAATCAATTGTTTTATTTTTAAAAGCAGTTAAGTTGGAAATAAATCACTTTATTATTAAATTAATTCATAATTAAAACATGCACAATCATAAAAGCAGACAACTATCAATTATCAATTAAAGCTAAACTCTATTTTGAGTTAAAACTTAGCTTTTGCATATTTTTGTGAGTTAATTATCCTTTATTTAAAAATAACTCAAAAATCAACCTGAGTTATTTGAGTGATTTATAGGTTTTTTTCCCATGCACCTCCAAAGCCCTGGACTTCTATAAAATCAAGGCTTCAGCTCATCTCAGATCATCTCATAATTTTGCAAGCTTACTTTGCCAAAGTCATCTACGAATTGCACAACTATTTTGAAGAATTGGAATTTGGAGAATCAAAGCTTATTGTGAATCAAGGCTATTGTGAGATCAATTTGTTTTTTTTTTACATTCATTTAGATTCTTTTTTATATCATTGTTAGATCAATTCATAGCATATTAATTTTTACATATCATAGATTTCATATCATTGCATAGAAAATATCAAAAACATAGATTAATTGCATTCATATTTCATATCATTTTTGCATCCAAATCCTTCATTTAGGTGTCATCTAGGTCACTGATCTCGATAACAATCTGAGAACATCGATCTCGCACTTATTAGAAGGCAGTAAATCGCTTGGTTAAATTAGATTTCAATTTTGCATAATTTTTGCTAACCTCTAATGTTTTACTAAAGTGTTGTGTCTACAGATCAGGTACAATTTTCACATACACATTTCTGGCACCCACCGTGGGGCAACCCACCTTTGCATGCTAGTTTTGAATTTTTTTTTAGAGCTAAAACCCCAAAGTTTCAAAGATTTAATTTTATCTCCCAAACGGCTTGGAGTTTTGGTCTAAAATTTTTTTAGCAAGTTGATGACATATCAGGGATGCTACAGTAAAACATTTAGAATTTTCTGAAATGTTTTGAATTTTGAATAATTTTTTCTTGAAATTCTGGAAAAAATTAATATCTGACGCAAATCAGCATATTTTTTAGAAATTTTTATATTTTCAAAAAAAAATTTAAATTCTACAAGGGTTCCATTCTTTGTGTTTTAAATTTAGACATGATATCATAGCTCAAATAGTCAATTTACAAAAATTGGTTTATTTTGATAAAATAGGTCTCTAGGGCTCAAATGAAGAGATTTTTTTAAAATTTTTGCATTTTTGGAAAGCTCTTTATTTTTTAGTAGAGGTCTCTATTCTGAATTTCTATTTTTGTGGCAAAAATCATATAAAAAAATTAGATCTTGTTGACTAGGTCAAATGCAGTGCAAAAAAATTAAAATTTTGTGATGGGTATGCACTTATTTTTCATATGATTCAATGCATGATATGAGTTTTCATTTGGATTTATTTTTTGTTATTATTTCTCTTAACAATTGATTTTTAGATCTAACCCTAGGGTTTTCATAAGTTGAATATACCTTGCATATCTTGTTTGCTTGTTGGTTTGTTGGAGAGTTCGTAGCTTGCTTGCATAGTAAAGCTCAACAAAAATTGCTAAAAATTAGGTAAAATCTACTAAGCGCGTTGTAAGGATCCCAGGTATTCTCCTTCATCTAATGACATTTTGATTTGGGACTTAAAATAAATCTCTCATGTGTCTAGCTTGGGTGATTCTTTTCATGCTTTTGTTTTACACACTTGCATAATTGATACTAGGTTGTGACCCCTTAAGGATTCATTAAGTAGGCTTAGATACTTGTGATTGATCTTGATTGCTATCTTGGGTTATTGGACTCGCTAATCTGTCGGCCCTCATTTTCGCCCCGTGGTTGCAATCTCAGCGCCATAAAGTGGAGGGGTCAACACGACAGAAGCATTAAGTGTTCCACTTGGCAACCCTTTTGTGCTTTTAGGAACTCACTTGTTTTCTAAGTTGGGGACTCATTTTCAACTTGTGTGAGGTGTTAAGTGTTTCACCTTGTGGACTCATCTCATATTCACTTTAAGCGTTAAGTGTTCCTCTTTCTACTTTTTGGGTACTTTTGGTAGATTTGTTTTTGGGAATATATCTGTGCTCACATAGTAATTAGGCCCTATGAACACTATTCATGATTTTTGAGAGATTGGATTCCTAGCAAAATCTTTCTTGATGATAGAATCTTTGTAGGTAGGGAGGATACTTAGTGTGTTTCACATTCAACTTGGTTAGTGTGTCTTCTCTTATTGATCGATACATTCTCTCCCAAGAGAGGTTGATAGATCACGTGGGGTTGACATCACGAGCTTTGGTGAATCAAAATTGGTTAGTGCACCTTCTCTTATTGATTGATACATTCTCTCCCCAGAGAGGTTGATAGATCACATGGAGTTGGCATCATAGACCTTGGTGAAGAAAAACTTTGTCTTAGGGTGTCAGATTAATCTGCTTGCTTTGTTTGGGTTAAAAGTGAAAAGGTGTCAAAAACCTTGGATTTGGAGCCAAGTCCTCTTGTGGTATACTATTGTGAGTCATCTTTAGAGAGGGTTAACCGTAGTGGACAATCCCTTCACAGGGCAAACTGCATTGACGGAACCTCAAGCGGTCATAGTCATTTTCACCGTGGTAGTGACAGCCACTATATAAATGTCCTTGTAAAAGAAATCTCCATGAGTATGGTTCATTGTTGGGTTGTCAGATCTCCCTAGCAGCTCCTGAAGATTAAGTTCTCAGACTGTGTCAAAACCCTGGTGCGCCAAGATTGGAGTTCACCCTTTTGGATCATAAAAGTTGCAGAGTCAAACCATTACTAAAAACCTTAGCGAGGCCAAATTTTCATTTTATAGGGTATATGTGCGTTATTGCAAAACATTTTTGGAACATACATAATTAGCCCTTCTGAGGATTAGAATGAATAAGTCACTTGATTGTTCATGCACAAGGTTGTTTTTGCCCTTGTTCATTATTTTCAGACATGCTTGAAATCACTTGCTTGTTATTTTGCGTGCTTGTTTATCTATCTGGTTATTGAAAATGGACAAATTTGTTACAATCTTCAAATCTAGACATTGAAATTTGCAAACAATTCAAATCTGAAAACTCAAAATTTGAAAAATCTGAAGTCAAATTCTTTTCTGGAGTCAAAAGTCATCTCAGGAGGTCAGAAAGTCATATGAGTTTGCATCAAGTGTCATTTCATTGCAACCCATCTTTTGTATGATAGCAAACCCAATGTCGTACGAGTTTTCATGCCAGCAAATTATCAAAGTCAAAATCTTGTAACTGTTGTACGATTTTTTCAACTGTCATTTCATTGCTACCCAACTATCGTACGAGTTTTGAAACTATCATTTCATAGCATACCCACTGTCGTACGAGTTTGTAGAGTGTCGTTTGGGAAAATTTAGAAAAAAGTGTTAGAAAGTTGTCAGAATTGCCAGATACCTAGCTTTTTCAGCCTAGTTCCAAAATCTGTCGAATGAATCACTGTGTCAAGAACAGAGCAGTAGCCATTGAGAATCAGTACACATGTCTCAAAGAATCAGTACACAAGAGGAAGAAGCTCTAATCACCGCTATGATGAAGCAGCTACAAGCTATGCAAGTTGAACTTAACAATCTTAAGAAAGAAAAAGAACCTAAAGACTTCTCCATGGAATCTCTATACTCTTTTTCATTTGATAAAGACTTGTACATGTCACCATGCCCTCAGACAAAATGTGAGCAACGTAACAACCCTTATGATACCTCTTCCACGGAGAGTGACACATCCAGCTTTGGAGACTATGATGACTATGATGACAGACAATATAATGATACCTATGACACCTATGTTCCTAAGAGTCCTCCTCATCATGTGTTCCTACTTATTAAAAATGGGTCATCACATTGGATAGATCGTGATGGTGATCTATATGATTCTGATTTTGAAAGAGATTTTGATAGCTTTTGTGGACAATACCTTGATGATGATCCATCTACTACTGCTGAAGACTATAAAATGCATCGTGCTAGCTTGAAGTATCAATATTATAAGAATCCTTCTCCTAAGGACTCTCTTGCTGAAAATAAAAATTATCTTTTCAAGCAAGATCATGTTAATGTTGGACCTTTGTCTTGTGATGGTTCCCTTACATCCCCTACTTCCTCCAATACTCGTACATTTCCTAAAGCTTCTGAGTCTTCCAAATCTTTCACAAAACCTTCATCTGACACAAGCCCTGATACTTTTCATGCGGTTCTTTATAGTTATCCTCAAGGGCTACCTCTTAAAGAAACTCAAGCTAACCTTCACCTGGCTGCAAATACTTTCAATAATGCTAAACCTAAAGAGCCTAAGCCTTCATATGCTATAATCCCTACTTTAGCTAGTCCTCCATCATCTCTTCCAAAGTCATCCATACAATTCCAACATGCTTCCTTGTCCTTAGAAGTGGCTCCATGTCAAGAGGACTCTAAAAATGATGAAGAAAAAAACATAAAGAAAGATCAAGATCAAGAACCCTCCATGTCATCCAATCCCTTT
Source organism: Chamaecyparis obtusa (assembly GCA_027943335.1). Taxonomy (NCBI): domain Eukaryota; kingdom Viridiplantae; phylum Streptophyta; class Pinopsida; order Cupressales; family Cupressaceae; genus Chamaecyparis; species Chamaecyparis obtusa. Next base: position 1,341,592 of record BSBK01001458.1, on the reverse strand, counting down.
CACAATGTCTCTTATCCACCTCAGGGTTCTTTTGACCCTACACCCCCTTTCCCATGCATTATATCATGTCTTAAATCTTCTTCTAAGCAACATCAGGCTACTACTTACACTGTTGAGCTTATTGACAATCAAAATGACCTTACTACACTTGCGTTTTCCAAAGATGATACTTTCATTAAGGTTATTAAAAATAGTGTTGTTACTTCCAATGTTAAGCCTATTGAAAATCAAGAGACAAATTATGCACTTATGCTATCCAAAGATCCTTGTCAAGATCAAAGTCTTCCATCTTCTTATTCTACCACTCCATGTTCGCTTCCACTTTCTACTCTTCCTAAGTCTTTGCAAGCTTTGAACAATCCTATCAAAGAAGGTGCTCATATTCAAGATGTACTTGATTCTATTGAAAATTCTAATGCTCACTCTAAAGATGCTGATGTCCTTGGTTGTCATATAGATGATGATGAGCTTATTGATTATCCTTTTGCATCTTCCACTTCCATCCTTGGACCTCTTCCACCATCACAAAGGGCTTCACGTCTGCCTTCCATCTTGGGTCCTTATGTCCCTTCACTTTCCCCTCCTAACTCTCCTAATTTTCCATCCATCTTGGGTCCTTACATCCCTCCATCTCCCATCTTTCCTCAAGATCAACATAGATGCATACCCTTGAATCCTTTTCATCCACCCACCCATCTAAACCATTCATATCCTTTTTCTTCCACAAGTCCCAAGTCTTTTGGAAGTAACTTGAATGTTCAATACAAGAAAAAGAAGCAATACAAAAATCCATCAAAAAAAGATCACCATGTCTCTTCTAATAGACATGGAAACATAAAGTCAAAAGAGATATCTAAGAAAAAAATTACAAGACAAGTATGGGTTCCAAAATTCATTATTGAAGATATTCTCTCTAAATTACCAAAAAGAAATGAAAAGCCTACAGCTATATGGATTCCAAAGTCTCTCTTGAAAGAGTCTGGTGTTGAGCAAAAAGTGAAGTTGACATTCAAGCTTCCAAAGACTTCCACTTCATCTTCTTCCAAAAATATTCTTCCATTCCATGTGCCTAAACCACAACCTCTGCTATCCATTCACCATATTCCTTCATGTATTCCTTCATTCACGTTTCCTCCACCCTCTCGCCACCCTTCAAGGTGTGTGTTGGCGTTGATCTTGCCTTCCTTTCCATTTACCCTTTCACAATCCTTTCATTCATTATCCTTCTACCTTCTATCATTTTTCCTCATTTGCCTATTTCTCATATCTTCCACCCTCACTCGCTTTACATAAAACCTTATCCTCCATTTTTCTCTTCTATCTCCCTTTCCCTATCAGCATCTTTGAGCATATCATTTTGAATCCTTGGCATATCATGGTTTATCTTTTCAAGGAGCATTATCTAAAAAGCTTGCCTTCTTCCCAAAAAAAAAAAAAAAAAAAATTGAAAAAAAAATTTGAAAATGTGCCTTGGTGAAAACCTGGAAACAGGCACCTTGGTAGCAAAAGTAAAGAGAAATAAATTCATCCTATGGTGAAAACCACTCCCTTGTGGCACCTTGGATAAGTATCATGATGAAAACCTGGCAATCTTGCATCATGCGTAGTTCTTCTACATATTTCATCCATTCCATCTTCTCTTTTTGATCTTGACAATGTTGATCTATACACAAACATTTGGCTATTTTGTGAGTTATCTTATGATGATCTTGCTCTCATTCCCTTCCTATTTAGCCTTCATGTCTATTTTCCTCCATTCATTTTTGTCTATCGCTATCTTTTTTCTATTTGGTCTTGATCTAATAAAAGAAAAAAAAAAAGAGTAAAACACAGTGCTATAAAGCCTCTTGACATGTCTACTCCTTTGGACTACATCCTTTCCTTCTTTGGCACTACACTTTGGTGACTTATCTTATGCTAGTCTTTCATTGCTTGTCCAAAAGTGCTTCACATGACACTTTTTTCCTAGCTTGAGTATTCTTGAAGATTTCTTCCCTTCATTAGCTTTCATTCTCTTGTCTTCCATCTCTTCCACTAGCTTGTCAATTCCTCTTGTTCTCCACCTTGCTGGACATTGGGACTGCATGATATAATCTTTCTTAGGAGTTTACAATGGAAAAAGATGCTATCAAGTATACCAAGTATCAAAATTAGTATTAGAACAATTATCAGAATCATTATCAAAATTAGTATCAGAATTTGTATCAGAACCAGTATCAGAATAATTATCAGAATCAATATCAGAACCAGTATTAGAACCAGTATCAGAACAATTATCAGAATCAGTATCAAAATCAGTATCAGAACTAGTATCAAAACAAGTATCAGAATGAGTATCAGAATAAGTATCAGAACACCTACTGGGGCTACACCTTTCACTTTAGTTTATGGGTCTGAAGCAGTACTGCCTATTGAGGTTGAAATCCCATCACTCAGAATTAGAATGCATGGTCTAGTAACTGATGATGACTATAGAGTGTCTAGGTTACAAGAACTGAAACTACTAGATGAGTGCAGACAAGTAGCGTATGATCATCTCAGAGTATATCAGAAGAGAATATCTAGAGGCTACAACAAGAAAGTCAGACACAGAGAATTTCAGGTTGGCGATCTAGTCTTGAGAGAAAATCTTAAAAATCAATCCCATCGAGAACGCAAGAGGAAGTTCTAACCCAACTGGTTGGGTCCCTTTTTCATCACTGCTACTTTTGGCTCTGGTGCCTATGAACTCTCAACGACTGAAGGAGAACAGCTCCGAGAACCAATCAACGTTCTCCATTTGAAGAAATTATACGCCTAAGGCATTCAATCTATGGTAAAATATCTTAAAAAATTTATAAAAATCAGAAAAAGTCTTGAAAAAAATGAACATCCTGGTGAAAACCTAGCAATAGGCACCTTGATGATTAACAAAATTCAAAAATTCAAAAAAAAATAAAAAATACAAAAAAAAAAATAGAAAAAGTGCCTTGGTGAAAACCTGGAAACAGGCGCCTTGGTAGCAAAAATAGAATCTCTACCAAGATGGTGAAAACCTAGCAAACGGGCGCCACTTGTTCCAAATGCTCCATCTATCAGTGCAATCTTGGTCTTTCCTAGCTTTTAATCTTGCTTTAGTTTGTACATATCTCCCGGTTTGTTTCTGCATTTTCAGTTTTTAATAAGTCAGTCTGTACACCAATCAGCTCAAGCATATGTATCCTATCAATGTTCAACTTGGGGGCAATTAATGTCATATCCTATGGCCTCTAATGTCTCTTAGATGTGTCATATCCAGTCAGAATCCTTTGAAGCTTCAACATGGGTCAGTCAGTCAGTCTCGTCTCTAGAAAGGATTTTGCATCTACAACAACGCAATCAAACATCAAACTGAAAACTGAAAACAATATGTGCTTTTCATGCTTTTATCTCCTTGTATGCTTACTGATTCGCATTGAGATTTTTGCATATTATGTCCCTTCGAGCTCTTCGATGATGTCCTTTATAGGATTTAGAGAGTGATGACTGGGGGCATAATCTTTTCTTTGTTTTCTACTTGTATGTGAAAATCTAACATCTTTGGAAATTTTGGATTGAAATGGTGTCTGACTGTAAGAGCCTCTATCTCAAATCGGATGGCCATGCGTACCTCGACCATTGATACCCAGAAAATTTAAGGAAGTTTGATCTAACTATTGTCTTTTTGAGTAAGTTCTTTCTCCTACTGTGGAACGTGATCTTGCCTAAGGATGTGAACGATAAAGGGTCACTACGGGTAATTCACATTGGATTTAAAATGATCTCTTGACTGTTTGATGTGTTTGCAATGCAAGGAGTATTCCGGTCATCACGATGTTTATGTTTTGATGCTTATACAAATTGCTATATCAAAATGGACATGATATTCAGGTCATCCTGACGTTTATGCCTTGGTACTTATATCTAATCTGACATTCCAAAAATAAAATCAATATTCATATGTCCATGGTTGTTTGACTAGTGGGGGTTGTATTGATTCTTGCGCATACAAATCAATATTCATATGTCCATGGTTGTTTGACTAGTGGAGGTTGTATTGATTCTTGAGCATACAAATCAATATTCATATGTCTATGGTTTTTTTTTAGCTAGTGGGCATTGTACTGATTTATCCAGTTACCTAAAAGTTCAATGATGATAACAAATCGACATATGATCAGTGACTAGGTCCTAGGTCTTAGGTTGCATTTCATATTGCATGCTTCTTTGCATGATCTCACAATGACTAAACGAACTTCAAAGCTTAAACAATTCTTCATATCAATTCTTCAAATCTAACAAGAGTTGAATCAAAATTTAAATCTGAGATCATTCATATTATTAACTACTTGCATAATCGACCTTCAATCATCACAGAAATCCAATATTCAACTTAACTGATTATCTAACATCATACTATCAAAATTTCAACTTGGACAACCATGGTCAACTCATGGTCAAACCTAGTCAAACTTAGTCTCCAAGACCTCTAAACGATGTAGAATGCATTCACCGGATGTGTTTAACCACTTCTCAAATCAATTAATATGCTTCTAAACTCTCAACGCTGACTTTTCTTGTCAAATTTCAATTTTAATCCCGAAGGGGGCATGGTATTGCATATCATTCAAAGTCTGTAATCAAATTTGAAATCAGATCTTTGCTGAAATCATATCTTTCCTCAGTGATCAAGATAAACAATCACGTCTAGTTACTGATTCATTAAAAAAGACCTCATCGCTCGGGGCAAATCTATCATCACTTGGGGCATATCAGATTCATCAAGATCCATATCAATCTGGTATTCTTCTAATCTTGTAAACTGTATCAATTTTTGCAACCATCGGATCATAGTGTTCTTTCCTTGGTTCTTCGGCAACTGAAGGATTCGGATGTAATACCTGCTAGTTCTACTAAGACAATCGAGTCTAGAACCGGTCACTCACTTCTTGGCAATCATAAGGTTTGGAATCAGGCGTTTTGACACTTTTTCGCAGTCATAGGTTCATTTGTTGTTATAGTGAACATTATCTTTGGTCATTCAGGACCTATTATCTTCATATCAAATCAATATCAATCAGCTTCTGTCTCATATCAATTATCAATTTCAAACATCAATTTCATATCTTTATCGTACACAGACTATCTTTGAACCACTGCGCTTCACACAGTAATTCAAAGAGGGGCAAAATGTAATACTCCAAAAATGGGCTATAAGTTCATTAACCTCCTACATCTACAAATCAAATGAAATCGACATCGAAGTCTTAATCTAAAGCACATCTAAACATCATCGAATCATAATTGATTATCTTAAATTTTGCATCGAAGAATATTCCTAGTAATATTTCTAATCATCATAATTATCTTTAATTTTATAGTTATTTGGCAATAAATCACATTTATCCTAAAGTTTGATTAATTGAATATTTTCATATTTAATTAATTAGATTTAATATTTGCCACTTAATTGTGTAATTAAATTTAATTCTATCTATTATTAATTATATTATTTAATTTTGACAATAAATCTAATATCCTATGAATAATTGATTAAATTCTTATTTAATTAATTAAAGCAAGTTGTCATTATTTAATAATATAGTTTTTAATAAAAGTTTAATTAAATAATTGATTAACCCATAAATCAATTATTTTATTTTTAAAAGCAGTTAAGTTAGAAATAAATCACTTTATTATTAAATTAATTCATAATTAAAACATGCACAATCATAAAAGCAGACAACTATCAATTACCAATTAAAGTTAAACTCTATTTTGAGTTAAAACTTAGCTTTTGCATGTTTTTGTGAGTTAATTATCCTTTATTTAAAAGTAACTCAAAAATCAACCTGAGTTATTTGAGTGATTTATGGTTTTTTTCCCATGCACCTCCAAAGCCCTGGACTTCTATAAAATCAAAGTTTCAGCTCATCTCAGATCATCTCATAATTTTGCAAGCTTACTTTGCCAAAGTCATATACGAATTGCACAACTATTTTGAAGAATTGGAATTTGGAGAATCAAAACTTATTGCGAATCAAAGCTATTGTGAGATCAATTTTTATTTTTTTTACATTCATTTAGATTCTTTTTTATATCATTGTTAGATCAATTCATAGCATATCAGTTTTTACATATCATAGATTTCATATCATTTTTCATATCATTGCATAGAAAATATCAAAAACATAGATTAATTGCATTCATATTTCATATTATTTTTGCATCCAAATCTTTCATTTAGGTGTCGTCTAGGTCACTAATCTCGATAACAATCTGAGAATATCGATCTCGCACCTATTAGAAGGTAGTAAATCACTTGGTTAAATTAGATTTTAATTTTGCACGATTTTTGCTAACCTCTAATATTTTACTGAAGTGTTATGTCTACAGATTAGGTACAATTTTCACACACACACATGTAAGATACTGAAGAAGCATGATTCAGGAAATGCTTATGAGGTAGAATTGCCTATTGAGCTGAATATTTCACCAGTGTTTAACATTTCAGATTTGACAGAGTATCATGAAGGAGGTGTTGAATATGAGGTTACAACAGCACAATGGAGTATTCCAGCAACTAGTTCAGATATCAAAGAGATTGAAGACATACTGGATAGTCGTGTTGGTAGAAGCACAAGGAATAGGACATATGAAGAGTATTTGGTCAAATGGAAAGGATGACCTGTTGAAGATTCATCATGGCTAACGAAGGAGGAGGTTAACCGTCTTGGTTTTCCTCTGCACACCTAAGTCGTGACAGTGTCACTTCTCAAATTAACCTGGGTGTCTGATGCAGGAGCATCCTGGGTGTAAGAGCAATCTTGCATCACCCAAAAATATTTCTATTTTTGTATTCAATAAGGGTTATCTTGTGCAGAGCTGCTATTTATGGAAACTTGCTATTTTTAGTAAGTTGGTCATTCGATCTCGGAATGTTCTGATTTCTTCCTTGGAGCTTCATTTTGGTCATATCAACATGCCAATAAAGTTTCATTGACAGATCAAGTCTAGCTTTGTAGATATTGAAGATTTTCGGTATTGGCAACAGGGTACAGAAACTTTGAACTCAGTTTTGAAGGCTTTAGAGGCCCCGAATGAGGTCAAAAATTTGGGTGACAAGTGTTTGAACCAATCAAGCCTGTAGAGCGCTTCATGGCCTTTTCAGAATAGGGTTATAATAGTCAATCGGGTCAACTGGCAATGACTTGTGATCTTTGGAAGTTGGGTCACCTGAAATGGTAGAAAATAATTTTCTTTCAAATTTTCTGTTTGGGTTTCAAAAGTTATTTTGAGCTGACTTTGATGTAATAAATTGTAAAATAAAATAATTCTAAGTTTGGTCAGCCTTATTGGCTAAAATTATGGAACCTTCTTAGGTGATGAAAATTGCCTATATAAGGAAGGTTGTAGTGTTGTCTTAGGCAATTCAGGATAGTTCTGGGTAGTAGATCTGGGTATTGATTCAAGGCTTTATCCTACAAAATATTGTAAGGGAATGCCCATGTGGCTTTGCATATTGTAATTCTAAAAGTTTGTAATTCCACATTTGTGGAGATAATAAGAAGCTCATTTTATGTTCTTGCATATTGTTGTTGTTTCTTTGTTTCTGTTATGTGTTTGTGGTATTAAGGGGAGCACCCTTCATCAGGTGGTATCAGAGCCAGGTTTTCTTAAGTATGTAAACAAATCATTGACTATGAGGTAGTTTGCACCAGGACAGTGGTTAGGGTTTCAGCGAGAAGCACAAAAATGCCTCCACGAAGGGAACGTGGCGGAAGAGCTGGTGTTGTAACACCTGAGGTTAGAGCACTGTAGAGACAAGTGCGAGGATTGCAAAAAGAGATTCACAGAGGAATGAATCTTAATGTCACAAATGAAAAAGAGGATGAAGTCAAAGAAGAAGATCAAGAAGGAGAAGTCGAAGTTGTGAACCAAGAGGAAGAAAGACTTTTTCGGGCCATTTTCAAGATCGAAAAAAGACCTAAAATTGAGGTTCCTACATTTTTAGGAAATCTTGACCCAGAGGAGTTGATCGACTGGATCAATGAATGTGAAGAATATTTTGAGTATGAAGATATTGAGGATCCTGATAGGGTCAAATTCGCAAAGGTCAGACTGAAAGGTAATGCGAAGATCTAGTGGCAAGAGATTCAATTGGAGCGAAATATAAGAGGGAAAGATAAAATCACAAGATGGGATCGAATAGTAGATAAATTGAAGTGGCAGTTCATTCTTGTTGATTATGAGCTTGACCTACTAAAGAAGATGAAAAGTTTGAATCAAGTAGGAAGATCTATTCAGGAGTATACAGAGGAGTTCTATCGAATCCTCATCAGAACAGGCCATGCAAAAGTTGATAAGGAGAAAGTTGTCTGTTACCTTAATGGGTTGAGGTCGAGCATTCAGGAGGAGTTGAATCTAGTTCGAATGAATAGTATTGAAGAGGCATACCAATTTTCCCTAAAAGTAGATAAAAAGTTGAACAAGAAGTTTGAAAGCAGACAAAATGGAAGAAGTTGCGGTGGATGATCTAGTAGGCGGTCATATGGAGGTTGATATGAATATCTGAAAAAGAAGGATGAGGCCAGTAGAAGTCAAAATCAGAGAGGAAACAACTCCAATCGGTTCTAAAATCAGAACAATAGAGATCAGAGAGGAAGAGGAAGAGGAAGAGGACAAGGTCCAGGAAGAGGAGGCTTCCGTGGAACATGTTTTCACTATGGAGAAGAAGGTAATAGGGCATTTAAATGTCCTCAATGCAAAAGGACATATAGGAGGAATGAAGGCCAGGTCAGAGTTGCACATATAGATGAAGATGTCAAATCATCAAATTCTGAAGATGCTGAAAGAGGAGAAACACTGATTAACAGAAGAGTCCTATTGAGTGGTGAGAATGAACCTAAGCAAAGAAGGAGTTTGTTTCGCACCAAGTGCAAGTGTGAGGGTAAGTGTTGTGATGTGATTATTTGTTAGAATTTGTAATCTTTCCTTGGTGTATTTATAAACCAAGGTTAGACTATTAATCTTTTCTTGTTGTAATATATTAGGATATAAGCCAAGGTATCCTAATATACTTTTTTTTTGTCTTCTTTCCACTACATTCTATTTCATCCTCTAGTGGAATATGTGAGGACAAATATTTATTGTAATTTATAAATTAGTTTATTCCTCTTTAAGAGGAATCTCACACTTGGCTCACACACTTATGAATGGTGGCATTCATAGACTTGGGAGTTACAGTCTAACTCCTCTCTCTCATCTCTATTTAAGAGATGCTCCTCTCTCTCATTTTTCATATATACAGGATGATGAAGTTATTGTATTGATCATGTTGCTCTCTTTCTCTCTTCTCTCTCTCTTCTCTCTCATTTTAGGCTATGGCCTCATTCATAACGTCACAAAGGGTTTTCTTTGTTTTCCCCTTTCAAATCTCTTGGCTCATTGTTTGGACTCTTGGAGCACATTCGTGTTGTATCTTGAAGCTTTCTCTCTCTTTTTTTATGGTAATATTTTTTCATGCATTCACTCGCTTAGATTCTTTCCTGGCATTGTTTATTTTTACATTTTTCTTTTTCATTTCTAACATTATTGATAGTGGCAATACTGATAATTTGGTGTCAGAAGAGATGGTGACAAAGTTGAATCTCAAGAGGCAAAAACATCCACATCCATATCAAGTTGCCTGGGTGCAGGATGACCACAAGGTCATGGTTAGTGAACAGTGCCTAGTGAAGTTCAAGATTGGTGGGTACTGTGTGATATCATATCTATGGATGCATGTCATATGTTGTTGGGTAGACCTTGGCAGTTTGACAGATGTGTTGTACATGATGATCATGTGAATACCTATTCCCTGACAAAGGATGGAGTGCGACATAAGCTAAAGCTATTGAAGGAGACTAAAGAAAAGGTATACGGTTTCTTAGATGGTATGCAGCATGAGCATATGTGTTTTACCTTAATTCCAAAGGTTGGAAAAGAGGAAATAGAAGATGTACTTGTAAAAATTGCAGAATTATGGAATGAGTTTCAGGATATTGTATCTGATAATGTGTCTGATGGATTACCATTAGTAAGAAAGGTCAGTCATCAAATGGACTTGATTCCAAGAGCCAGTTTTCCAAATAAGGCAACACATAGAATGACACTAGCAGAAAGTGAAGAGTTGAAGACAGATTTGAAGTTTAGTTCATCACATCATCCACAGATTGTATATAGAAGTAGTCCCAAAAATGCATCTAAGTTGAAAAAGATAGATAAAGGAGAAATAAGTAGCACTGAAGCTGAGGATTTTGCAGAACACTTGAAGAAAATTCATGAGGAGGTGAGGAAGCATATTACCAAGATGAATGCAAAAGTATAAGGCTAAGGTAGATGAGAAAAGGAGGCATAAGGAATTTCAAGTTGGAGATGAAGTCATGGTTCATTTGCAGAAGGAGCAATTTTCAATTGGTACATATAACAAGTTGAAAATGAAGAAGTTTGGGCCATGTAAGATACTAAAGAAGCATGATTCAGGAAATGCTTATGAGCTAGAATTGCCTACTAAACTTAATATTTCACTAGTGTTTAACATTTTAGATTTGATAGAGTATCATGAAGGAGGTGTTGAAGATGAGGTTACAATAGCACAATGGAGTATTCCAGCAACCAGTTCAGATATCAAAGAGATTGAAGACATACTGGATAGTCGTGTTGGCAGAAGCACAAGGAACAGGACATATGAAGAGTATTTGGTCAAATGGAAAGGATGACCTGTTGAAGATTCATCATGGCTAACAAAGGAGGAGGTTAACCGTCTTGGTTTTCCTCTGCACACCTGAGTCGTGACAAGGTCACTTCTCAAATTACCCCAGGTGTCTGATGCAGGAGCATCTTGGGTGTAAGAGCAATCTTACATCACCCAAAATTATTTTTGTTTTTGTATTCAATAAGGGCTATCTTGTGTAGAGCTGCTATTTATGGAAACTTGTATTTTTAGTAAGTTGGTCATCTGATCTCGGAATGTTCTCATTTCTTCCCTGGAGGTTCATTTTGGTCATATCAGCCTGCCAGTACAGTTTCATTGACAGATCAAGTCTAGCTTTGTAGATATTGAAGATTTTCGGTATTGGCAACAGGGTACAAAAACTTTGAACTCAGTTTTGAAGGCTTTAAAGGCCCCAAATGAGGTCGAAAATTTTGGTGACAAGTGCTTGCGCCAATCAAGCCTATAAAGCGCTTTGTGGCCTTTCTGAAATGGGGTTATAATAGTCAATCGGGTCAACTGGCGATGAATTATGGTCTTCAGAAGTTGGGTCACTGTAGGAGTCTCATCTGTGCTAGATAACTTATGTCTAGTTACCATAGGTGTTCCAACAAGCTTACAATTCTCCATTCCAAATCTCTTCAATAAATCATTCAAGTACTTTGTCTGACTTACAAAGATATCATCATTGTTCTATGTTATCTGCAATCTTAAAAAGTATTTCATCTCACCAATCATACTCATTTCAAATTTAGTCTTCATTTCATCTACAAATTTATCGCTATCTTCATCTTTTCCTCCAAAGATAATATCATCAACAAATCATTTTCAATTTCTTTTGTATACAGGTTGCTATCAGTTGTGCCTTGTGTAAATCTTAATTTCAACAAATACTTATCCAATCTCACATACCAAGTTCTAGGTGCTTGCTTCAGTCCATATAAAGCTTTCTTCAATTTATATACCATGTCTCCTTCTTGAGTTAAAAGAAAACCTTCAAGCTGCTCAATGTAGACTTATTCTTCCAATTCTTCATTCAAAAATGCTAACTTCACATCCATCTGATACACTTTGAATTTCTTAACAGTTGCATAGGCCAAAAATATTCTTATTGCTTCAATTCTTACTACTGGTGCAAAAGTTTCTTCATAGTCAATTCCTTCTTGCTGTGAGTATCCTTTACATACCAATCTTTCTTTGTTCCTTAGCACTTCTCCTTGTTCATTCATCTTGTTTCTGAATACTCATTTTATTCCTATAACATTCTTATTTTTAGGTCTAAGGACCAATTCTCATATCTTGTTCTTTTCAATCTGATCTAGTTCTTCTTTCATAGCTTTAATCCAATGTTCATCTTCACAAGCTTCACTAGTAGATTTAGGTTCAATTTGAGAAATCAAACATAACTATTCTTGTACCTTATTTTGAGTCTGAACTCCTCTGTCTATGCTTCCAATAATCTACTCAACAGGATGATTCCTTGATAGATTCTTGTTAGGTGTCACTGTCTTAGATCTTACTTCAGGTGTCAGTTCTTCAATTATCTCACTATGGCTTTCATTCAACAAATCACTGTCAGTTTCATAAAATAATTCAATAGTCTCAAGGTTAGGTCTAGGGTGAGTTCCTTCATCTGATTCATAATCAAGCATTCTTTCCTGAATTCTGAACTTTTCATCAACTTTAACATTTTTGCTCTCAACAATAGTCTTAGTTCTCTTATTGTAAAATCTATAAGCTTTTCTCTTCAATGAATAACCAAGAAATATACTTTCATCACTTCTAGGATCAAACTTTTCAATGTCATCACCTCTCTTAATATAACATTTGCTTCCAAAAATTTTAAAATACTTAACTGATGGTGCATGTCCAAACCATAGTTCGTAGGGTGTCTTGTCTGTGTCTGCTCTGATTTGTACTTTGTTCATTGTATACATGGTTATGTTCATTGCTTCTCTTCAGAATATCTTCGCTAAGTCATTCTCAAATAACATAGCTCCTGTTGCTTCAGTTACTAATCCGTTTCTTCTTTCTGCAATACCATTTTGTTTAGGTGTCCTAGGGGTTGAAAATTGTCTCTTAATACCATTCACTTCACAAAAGATGTTAAATTCTTTAGAAGTAAATTCTCCACCTCTATCTGATCTCAGACATTTAATCTTCATTCCAGATTCATTCTCAACTTTATTCTTAATGATCTTAAGCTTATCAAATGTTTCATATTTTTCTTTAAGAAATGCAATCCACATCATTCTTGTAAAGTCATCAACAAGAATCATAAAATACATTTCTCCATAGAATCCTCTAGTCCTTGTAGGACTGCTCAAATCTGTATGAACAATCTCCAACTTCTTTGTTGTTGTAAACTTCTTGCTAGGAAATGAGCTTCTCTTTTGCTTAGTCATCACACATTCCTTGCACATCATGTTAGTAGGCTTCATTATTTTAGGCAAATCTCTTACTGCAAGAGTAGTACTTACTTTCAAAATGTTATCAAAGTTTATATGACAAAATCTTATGTGTCATAACCAACTATCATCAATCTTAGTAATCAAACATGTCATCTCAGTAGGATTCAACTGGAATACATTAACTCTGGTTCTAGATCCAATACCAATCAGATTTACATCTCTGTCTTTTATCACACATATTTTTTCAGTAAACCAAACTTGATATCCCTTATCAACTAACTGTCCAACACTCAAAAGATTATGTTTCAAACTATCCACAAAGTAAACATCATCAATATTAGTCTTTCCATCAAGAGTAATAGATCCTATACCTTTAATCAAACAAGGTACATTGTTTCCAACTCTAACAACTCCTCCATCATAATTGTTAAACTTTATGAACTTTTTCATGTCTCCAGTCATATGATGTGAACAACCACTGTCTATAATCCAATCAGCTTTCTTTTCTACTTGAGAAACTAAAGTCTTTTCTTCCTTAATTTCAGTTTCAGAATTTTCTTCTTTAATTGCTACAAATCCTATATCATCATTGTTCTCAGTATCACTTTCACTCAAAGATTTCTCCAAACTAGTTTCAAATTCTTCATCATTTGCATAGTAACATTCTTTAGATCTTCTAGGATTAAAGTTCTTCCTATACTTCTTGACTCTTTTAGGACATTTAAAAATTTTCTTACCGTCTAGTTCTCTTTTCACAAGCAAGGCAATACCTTCTTCAATCTTCATTTCTTCTTCATGTCTAGATCTGTTGTTGCTAGCATAATCTCCGCTCACACTAATGCTTCTTGAAAAAGTAGGACGAACACTAAGAGCACTTAATGTTGTCTCCATTCTAGGTAGGTCTCTTGATAACCTCAGGTTCATTTCAGCTACTTCTAATCTTCCAAGAAGAGTATTTCTTGTAAAGTTCGTAGTACAAGGTATGACTTGTTCAATCATTTGTGTTGTCTACTTAAATGCAGGAGTCAATGTCCTCAGAATTTTCCATATCACTTCATTCTCTATCTTTGTTCCACCACAAGATTTTATACCTGCAACAATCTCTGACATTCTACCAATATAGCTTCTAACAGATTCATCTTCCATCATTCTTATATCTTCAAAAGCACATATCCAATTATGTAATTTGACTTTCTTTGCATGTTCATCACCTTCAAAAGTAGACTGTAAAGCTAACCAAATTTCATGAGATGTTTTCAAATATTTTACTTAACTATACTCATTCTCCGAAAGGGCTGATAGGAGTGCTTCTCTAGCAAGTATGTTACACACGAATAGATCTCTTTCATCATTAGTACATGTTTCAATGTTATCCTCATCAATGATAGTCTTCTCATTCTTTGTAATCAACCAATAACTTGGTGCTAAACACAGTAGATGTGTCTTCATCTTTTCTTTCCAACTGTCAAAATTTACTCCATCGAACTTAGGGCTTTCTTTCCTAAAATTCACCATAGATCTCCTTAAGCTGTTAAAATTTTATTTCAAGGACCTTCTGCTCTGATACCAATTTTTAGAAAGTAAAGTCCACTAAGATAACTGAGGGGGGGGTGAATCAGTTATCATCAAATAAATATAACTTTTATCAACTTCAATAGATTTTAACCAGGTAAGCAATGTAACCAACAACCATAGAAAGATATACATACACAATGACACAAGATATGTTGACTAGGGAACCTCTTGATCAAAGAGTAAACCCCAGTGGGAATGATGTCCACAAAAGATGCACTAATATGAATATTCCTTGTGAAATGATGGACTCTGTTAGAAGTCTTATAAAATACATTCAGTACATATGAATCCCTATTAGGAGATTTTAAATCTGTTAAAAGATTTTAACTCTATTAAGAGTTATGGAAGATAGAAGGACCCACTGCCCAAACAACTTCAGGGTAAGATCACTGAACTCACTGTCCAACTGATCTTTGTATTACTCAACATAATAATACCAAAAGATTACTGACCTTAACAATTCAATACTCCTTCTCTGACTGTGCCAAACCGCACTAACTCCTTCAAATCTCAATACCAGATCTCAGTACTTCGCATATCTTCTTTCAACAATTTCGTTTTCACAATACACTTACATTCATCACATTTTCTATTACAACAAGGAATACATTCCTTCCTTTATACCACACTCAAGTAATTACAAATGAGTCAAAATACAAATTACAAAATAAAAGTTTCCACACGTTACATCAAAATTACACAAAACTATCAGCTTCCAATCAATATAATTCTTCACTCGTGTGACCTCAGATCTTGCACTGTCAACCACGTCACTATCAACATGTCTCCAACTGCTCTCTAACTGCGCATAACCAAATTCCATCCCGATTAGGAGATATCATCCGATTTCCACAAACCGCTACTCAGGAACACTGCCTGAATACTGCTTCCACTGATTTCCTCACAACTTCCATGAATAAATGAATTACTATCTCCGCTCTTAACCATGATCTAATAATACATCATAGAATAAGTCAACTGCGCATAGCTTCATCTTCAATATACCAAGTGCGCTAACTCAAACATTGTTTTCTTCTCTACTATTCTTCAGTAGATCACTGTGTTGACATCAAGGACAATCACAATCATGAATGCAACAACAACTGCTATAGAATGGCTGCTAATACTCCCCCATAGGATATATTCAGCATCATTCCTAACAATTGTTGGAAAAATGGTCAACACTCCCCTCAGGATTCATGACATGGTTTAACCACCTCCTATGTCTTCTATAAGTCTATTGGATGTATCGGGCATTAACAAGTTGATCTTTTAGTGCAACAACTACTACTACTTGTAACAAGTGGTATCAGAGGTTGGTCACAGGTTTGAATCCCCTCGAGTAATGCTGAGGGGGAAATTGTTGGAAAAATGGTCAGTGCTCCCCTCAAGATTCGTGACATGGTTTAACCACCTCCTGTGTCTTCTATAAGTCTAGTGGTTGTATCAGGCATTAACAGGTTGATATTTTAGTGCAATGACAACTACTACTTGTAACAAGTGGTATCAAAGCTAGTACATTCAAAGGCTCAACCTTTGAATTATGTATTCCAAGATAAATTGTCAACAATGTTTTCAAGATTTTGAAAAGGATTTTCATCACTATCCAATGTGATCTTAGTTCGTTCCACATGCATTGACTCATCTTCAATGTTAATTGATGGTGGAGAGGGACTCTTCTGATGCTCAGCTTCCTCTGCCTATTCTGTTAACTTTGCTGCTCTAGAGTGTTTTTCAACACTAGATGCCATTACCTTCACTATTGCTTGCTCTGTTTCCTTGTTTATCTCTTCATAGTTTCCTCCCATTATTTGAATGGTTCTTTTCTTTGTTCTCAGATGGGTTCCAAGTTCTTTCATTATTTCCTTAAAGTGATCTTCATCTCTGATTTCACATAGTTTTCTTACAAGATTTTCTTTGATTTTAGTGTCTTCTTCAGTTGATCTCTTTTTCCTGTTAACTAGATCCTAATTGGTATCTTTGGATGCCAAATTATCAGAACTTCCACTATCAATGATTATCTTGCAACATTTATCAGCGATCTTACATTTGGTTCTAAACAAACATTTTCTCATCAGCTTCTTCATTCCACAAGATCCTTCTTAACATCAAGTTTTCACCATGTTCAGGTTCATTAGACATTTCCTCAACTTCCTCACAAGCCAAATTGTTTCTGCCATTACCTCCAGTCTTCTTTCCAGAGTTAGTACATTCAAAGGCTCTATGTCCTTCTTCACCACATTTGTAATAAGTACCTCTAAACCAAGATTTATCTTCTTTTTTCCCACTATTGTTATTCCTAGAGTAACCAGTATAGCTACCTCTAGAGTAGTTACCTCTTCTACCAACAGGTTCATCTTTCCATCCTTTATCTTGTACTACATTGTCAGATCTGCTACTTTCTCCATAAGATCTGCCTCTACTTCTCTGAAATCTACCACCTCTTCCTCTCTGTCTTTGATCATGTCTTTTTGTTAATCGCTCTTCTGCCTTCAAATAAAATTGGTATGCTTCTTCCACACTATCTATTTTAACATAACTGATCTCATCTTGAATCAAAGTCCTCAGGCCATTCAGGTATCTAGCCACTTTCTCCACTTCATCATCCACATGTCCAGATCTGATATCCAATTTGTAAAATTCCTCAGTATATTCTTTCACACTCATGTCCTTTTGTCTCAAATTTTGCATTTTTCTCATCAAACTAACTTGGTAATTAGCTGGAAGAAACTTCTTCATCTTTCCAAGCATCTTCATCCATGTCTTGATCTTTTCTTTTCCTCTCTATTGTCTCTCAGTTTGAAAATGATCCCACCAAAGAGATGCATGACCTTTCAACTTTGTGACTACTATCTTAACCTTCTTATTATTAGGAGTACCTTCATATTCAAAGTATTTATCCATCTCAGAGATCCAATCCAAAAGTGCATCAGTGTCAAGTCTTCCATCATAGCAAGCAACTTCAACCGTAGGTCTGGAGTTAGCCATAGACAAAACTCTCAAAAGTCTTTCCTCATCTTGTTCAACTTTAGGTTCAGGATTAGGTGTTGCCTCTTCTTCATCACTAACATCTTCAAGATGTGTGCGTCTTCTCTGGGTTGTCTCTACAGCTTTAAGCCTAGTTGCAATCTGCCTCAACATATCTATGATAGCATTATCTTTTCCTCTACCACAAACCATCTTGACAATCAGGTTCTAGCAAGATCGTAACCTTCTGCAAGTTATAGGTCAGATCTTAGATCCACCACCCTACAACCAATCCAATAAGGTTCTCCATGATTCAATCCACAAGAAAGAACTTGCTCTGATACCACTTGACGCAAGGGCGGGGAAGATACAAGCAGAATTGACTCCACTTGAATCAACAAACAAGCCCTACTTAGAGTTACACACGAAAGCAATATATAATTCACATGAAACAATGAAAAACACAATGAATATGAGGCAAGGCAACTGGAAAACAAACTAGTGTGATTAAATAAAATCAGGCAACATGTCCGGCTATGAGGCCTTTCGGGTTTCAGCCTTATACAAAGAGAATTATGAATTTAGAGTCTCAGCTCGCATATTGTCTTCTCTTCTACTTCTACTACTCTTCTACTACCACTATCTTGCTATCTCCAACTAAACAGCCTAAGCTTCTTATATAGCCAGCTATGCCACAAGTCGGCCAGTCGGGCATTTAATTACATTATAGGTCCACTTAGGGAGAGAAACCAAAAACTAAGAAAGAAGTAACACAACACACTGTGAAGTTACATTTAGGTCCACACGTGATCCAATAACATATACTGAACTTCATGAGATCTAATTTCCTCATAAGGAACTGCACAAGGCTAAACATTCCACATTTCATGCAAAAACTGGCGAAAAATCGATACCCGAGGAAAATGGCAATAACTTCCAGATCCAAATGAATTAGGATGTGCGCTCTTAGGAGAATGCTCAAGATTAGGTCTTCAACACCGCATTAACTTCGCAAGGCAAGAAACCAACATTAGCAACAGCAACGGCTTCAAAACAATCAGACATGTACAGGAAAATAGGAAATATTTTTGGTGATGCAAGATTGCTCAAAGACCCAAGATGCTCCTACATCATGTTTGTGCATCAAGAGGCCCTAACATCCAACACACTCGAAAATAAAATAAACCCCACAACTAAGAAAAATCACACAACACTCCTTATACAATCAAACAACCTATATTATATCTCTAACATGGAATCCAAAAAAATATAATACTCTTTACCTATCCGTTACAGTGATATTCCCATTTATATATAGACTTGGTCACATAATGCAAAGCTGAATCACTAATTTGACTATAAGCCATCTCGTCCCACAACATAATTACACAAGTTATCAACATAGCTCAATATAGTTGACTTGAGATGTGCATCACATGTGAGCCTCTCCATTGCCCCATAATATCATATGCGTAAGTACATAGCATTTGACTTTATCTTCTTTCCAACATTTAATTTGACCAACAAAATTTCTATTGACCTCTATTATCAAATGGTTGACAACCAAACTACATATAATCCTTTAATATAATCAAAAGATGCCTATAAAACCTATACCAAACTATTTATTTTAAGAAGTGAAAATGGCAAATATGAGTTTTCCCCAAGTAGAGTAAATATATGGTCAAGTATATTAGTTAAAATGGAATGTATTATCTAGCAAATTCCCTTGGTCACGTATATTAGTTTAAATGGAATGTATTATCTAGCAAATTCCCTTTCAGATTATTTTTGCACCTAGTTAATTATGTTATAGCTTAAGGTATTTAATTTTTCTCTCAGGTCATATGATTATGACACTTTCATAATTCTGTGTTGTCCTATGTCTCACCTTTGCCAATATATATCCATCATCATTGTAGATTTACATTCCTTGATACAATAAAATTATTCTCTCATTTTTGGTCTCTCATGCTTTCATTGAAGTTCTTTTATCTTGGATGGCAATTTCACAGACAAATCTCATAAAGTGGATGAAGTATTCGATGGGAATGTCTGTATAACCTCTGCAAGCCAAGAAAAAATAGATCCCAAGTTTAAAATGGATAAAGTAAACACAAACTATTGCTCTGAAACTACCTCTAGAAGACACAATCAGATGTATATATTAGAAGTCAAAACTATCTCCCTTTACAGTATCATAAAATCCCCAAAACTTGCTTAAGAAGGCTCGGTGGGGAAAGCAACACCACTTTTGGTTTTACCTCTTATTTAATGGAAAAGTGCTTATATTAATTGGAAAAAGAATGTACAATAGAGATGTATTTCAATATATGCACCTTGAACAAAGCAACTAAAGTTTGAATGCATTTGCAATAAAGCTTTACAACGAGGAGCATTTCAGCATAAAACAACTCTGGTTGTACTTAGACAAAAGTTGGGTAGCTCTTGACAAGAAACAGAATCAAATATTCTGTTTGAAATTTATTATGGAACAAGTTAATTTCTATGCATTTCAATCAAACTCGACTAAATCTTTGGCAAAGAGTTGAAATGCATCACATCATAATAAACAAAATCTTTTTTCCAATGTCCAGATGTATGCTCAGCCATAATCAAATATATATTTATATTTATAGAAATAAAAGCAGAACATGTAAGAGAAGTGGATATTGAGATGCACAACATTTACAAAACAGTTAAAATATGAACAACCTGCCAACAACTTAAACACAAACTAAATTGGAAAAACATTTATACATTATTAAGAAGAATAGTTTGTGTATGACAATATAATTCAAGCAGAAACAAAACAGTATCCTTACTTGATTTTAAAATGAAAAACAATTTTAATTAACAAGGCAGCTATAATAATGTGATTATTTTTTCTCCCTAGACAAAAACAAGATGAGACCAACAGATAGTGGAACCACAAAATATGCAGCCACCTTTAATACTGCTTCAACGTCTTTGGAAATTACCCCAATACGAGACCAGTCACCACTGTACCTGAAAATGACCCAGCTAAACAATGCCATTAGTTCAAATAATAAAATAATACTAAAGATAAATTTGTGCTAATCCAAATCTTATAGGACAATGTCTTAAGTGTATGGGAAGTTATTTCTATATAAGCTCATAATAACAGCAAGAAAATATGAAACTCAGCTATTGGATACTTCTTTTTCTCTACTGACACCATGCAATTATAAAGAAAACTAAAATCAACTCCGCAAGATGTGCATGTTAATTGGACCATCAAGCTTTTCCAAGCTCTACCATTTTGTACCCTGGTCATCCCTATATCTGCATATAGGTGGATGTCATAGAATTATTTTGTTTGCAAAAAAAATGGGAAATGAAGTCCTAAATCAGAACGAAATAAAATGATATCATATTTTCGTTACAGCAAAAACACTTCGGTCTTTATCATCTCATTAGAGCTCAAAACTGCCTCACAAATAGCCATCAATTTAGGATGATATAGCTTTTTAACAAATTAATCTCAACAAATTTTTTGGTTTGCATAGGTGTCTTCTGCCTGGGAAATGCACGTTGCATACAATGCAATATAGAATTGAAATCACTGAATTAATAGATAATAGCTCAAGCCCTTAAAGACTGATAATATTAACAACTTGGATCAATCTCAACTGGCAGCATACAGACGGCAAGTCTGGAGGTAGTTTGTCCCAAGTTCTGTAGGCCCAAAAAGAAAGGGTTGAGACCAGATATCATCTTTAAAAGGAAAGTCTTAGTAATGTCAAAAGTGATCTAATCAATCTTCCATCAAATAAAAATAGATGACATATATAATCTACTGCCTCTGATATCTGTTCCTCCAAATTAAAGAGTTATTGACAAGCAAAACGATAGGAAAGGCAAAGGCAAAACAATTATGTCATTGTGTCACCTTTGATCATGTAAAGATAAAATCCTAAAAAAGGTGAAAATTTCCTCTACTTCAAAACCAACTCGTCAAATGCAATATGTATAACAGTAAAATATAATTAAAATTAAAAGTTTATTGAAACTCATTCCTGACATCACCTCAGATCCTACTAACGTATGGGGTAAACTGATGACTCGGACCTCCCGCTGCCTCTCACTGGTGTTGCAACTTGCTCTAACCGTCAAGTGGTATTTCTTCTTGTTATTGTTAGCTTTCCGGGTACTGCCTGTTGTGACCTTTTCACACCATCACCCCATTGCAAATGGGGACCCCCTCTTTTTGATTTAGCAGTTTGTAATTTTTGGTTTTAGTTGTAACTTGGCAACATTTCGAGGTCTTGAAGGTCGTTAAGATTGAAATCATAGGCAAGGCTGAGGTGCAAGTCAGTTTTAGATGTCAGTCAAGGTCTTGTTGTGGGTGTGGAGTTTCCAATTGCAAGTCAAGTTTCGACACTTATTCAATTTTCAACATCAGCCATAGTCAATGGAGCCCAAGAGGGGCTTGATTTCTGCCCTCATCTTGGGGTTTTTAAGCCCAACTACTCCCTCATTTCTGCTCTTAGGTTGGGGCTCAAAAACTCAAGGGAATGTGTGGGAATTTGTATGCAAGACAACAAAGGTGACAAGGAGTTAAATAAAATCAAGAGTTGCCTTCGAACGTGATCTGATTACTATGTCAAATTGCAACTTTCAAACAGCCCACATGCAGATTGCAGTCAACCAGTAATGGTGTTAATTTCAATGGCAAAATGGAGAGTAGTAAACAAGGAAAAAATTCTGAACGATGCAAGAGTATTCTCCAGCACTGGGTGGGATTTTGAAGGTGAACTTGGCTTGCAGCCCAAGCAAACCTTAATTTCCGCCCAAATCTGGGCCTCCAAAGCCCAACTCAATGGCAATTCCTGCCCAGCATTCAAGCTCCAAACTTTGCAAGTTAAGACGTGGAGGAGGTTGAATTGCTAAAATAATGCAAGTGCTTGAGGAAAATACTTCAAGGGAGGTAATCTAATTTCTGTTAGTAAAATTGTCGAACGCTTAAACATCTTGACTTGATTGCTCCACATTAGACAACAAACAGAACTCTACAAACATGTGCGAGGTTTCAGAATAGTCATGACAACAATGAGCAATTACGATTGAAAAAGGTTAAGAGAACATAGATTTGAAATAACTAGCAAACACATTGCAATTTTTGGAAGATCAAAGTTGATGAGGAGCCCAAGCAGGGTTAACTTCCCGCCTAGGTTTGGTTCCAAGCCCCAGAGAGAGCAGATTTCCACCCAAGCTCAAGCTCGAGCCCAAGCAAATGTAAATTTCCGCCAAAGGGTTGAATTGGCGCCCAAGCACATGCGAAATCCCGACTACCGATGATGTCAAACCCGAGAGACCCCTAAAATCCGCTCAAGTTTGTGAATGCCCCAAGTACATGTCATTTTCTGCCATACTTGATGTGAGCCCCAAGATGCCTTGATTTCCGACCAAGAATGATTCACGCCCAAACACAAGCTTATTTCTCCCAAGAGACTTGGATCTGAGCCCAAGGACAGTTCCGCCCTTCAAAGAAATTGCAATTAAATTCATAAATGATATGAACCTAATAAATGCACCCAATGAATCTAATTAAGGCATTAAGTAAATGCATATAAAAAAAGCAGAACAGACCTTATAGGTGCGAATTTCAGAGGCAAAGCACAAGTTTCCTCAAGGGAGATCAGACTTAAGCTGCGAATGAATAATCCAGATTTCACAGGATTCCAATCAGGCTTGGTGCAAAATCAGATTTACAATGACGAAGCCAAAACTTAGATACTTGCGGAGTGTTTTAAAAAGGGATATTGAATTCTGATTTATGTCTTAGACTCCACGAATTAGAAGTCAAGATTAAAATTAAATCAAAAGATTGGTTTCTTTTAGGGAATGCGTGATAGGAATTACGTGAAAGGCAATAAGAAGTTTCAAATCTTTCATATGCAATCTCAAGTAGTTCATCCTAGATCTGAACTAATAGAATTTGATTTGCATTTGGAGATCATAAGGATGTGAAGTAATATTGTCATGCAATTTGAGAAACAAGTGTAAAAGAATGTGTCTATGAAAAATGTTTTCTTGTTTTGCAAGGAAAAGAAGATGTTCAAGGTCAAGGAGGAGCTGTTACAACTTCAAGGCTACATGGATGAAGAAACTCAAGTGAAGGATCAAAGCAGAAATCTGAAGTACAAATGCCCAAGACTTCAACAATGCAAGTGCAACATGAAGATGGTAAGCAAAGATGATTTTCAAAGGCATGCAGATGATTACAACATCAAGGGCAGCTTGCAAGCATCAACAAAGTAGTTGCAAGTCATTCATCAGGCTAGCAAGGAAGTTTGAGGCTGGGAATTAAGTTGACAAATGAGGATGCAAGTGCAATAGCAAGGCAAAATTCAAAGATAAAGTGATTGCAAGGAAGGATGAAAATCTAGAAGTTCGAGTCATCAAGAAAGATCAAGGCCAAAACATCAAAGTTAAGAACCACTTCAAGTGCAAGCAATTTCAAGAACACCTCAATGAGAAATCAAATTTTCCAAGACAAGGAGGATGGAAAAGTGGAGTTCAAACAAGATAAGCATGCTGACTTGGCACGCCTTCATTTCTACTAATCAAGTTGTTTCAAATGTACATGTGGATTTCATTTAATGCTTTACCACAATGAATTTTCTCATTGGTTCATCCTTAATAGATAAGTATTCAGAAGCAATGTAATTTTCTCATTGTCTCATAGATTGGTGCTTAATTGTAATTGGTTGGCATTTAATGCTTGTAAGTGGTAGTTAGGGAAAACCCTAATTAGGGTTGTGTTGACATAATCTTGTCCATTGATTCCAAATTGATGTAGATCATTCATTGTACTTGGAGCCTCTATAAAAGGCTAACTCAAATCATTTGTAAGACAGACTTGAAGAAATTGCTGCCAAAATACTACCAAAATTGCTACTTATTCATTGTTGTTTTCATGGTGAGTACTTGTGAAGTTTTGGAGTGTTGCGTGGTTTCCATATCTCTCACTTGATTTAAATTTGCTTAAGTTGATTAAAAGCTTAAAAAAGTTTAAGTTAAAATAGTTGGATAGTTTAATAAGAGATATTGTTGTTGAAATCTTAGTGAAACTAGTGTTCATACCTTTTGGTACTTGTTGATTGAAAGTAACAATGTAAGGTTGGTCTGAACCCCCATTGCAATCACTTCACTTCAATCGCTTGATGTTCATTGATTTGCATAATTTATGGTTTTGATGAGCATAAGCAATTTGAAAATCATACTCGCGCCCAATGAAGATTGCACCCTCCTTAGCGTAGTTGATTTGGCAAAGCAAGGACTGGTTTAGTCTCCCCACAACTTCAACATTGTCTTGCATTAGCAGAGTTAGAAATAGAGATAGCTTAGATTTCTAAACCTTCATCCCATTTGCACTTTATTTCAAGTCGAAGTTAGAAGTAGTTGATGCACTCATATTGCTAAATCATTCGCATTTAGAAAGTTGATAGACCCTCCACAAAGAAGCTAATGTAAGTCCCCCAATGATTATCAGCAAATCACATCATACAAACCGAGTTGTGCCTACCTTAAAGTTGTGAGTATGCAATCAGAACCTTGGGGTCATCTTAGTTGATCACACAATATTCCACATTGTTTAGCATCTAAGGTTTCCTTGTTCAAGAGAGGATTTGATATTTGGTGTTTCATTTTGGAATACAAAGTGTTTCATCCTACATGTTGAGGTGGTCACAAAACTCACATCAATATTGCACATGTGAACTCTAGGATGTCAACTTTTTCATTAGTTGTTTCCATATGCACAAAATTGTGAATCAACATAATTCACCAAACAGATCTGTTATAAATGGATTCTAGGCTCCAAACTATTTTTAGTATGATTTCAAAACTCATAATTTTTGTGCTTAAGAAAACAACTAATGAAAAAGTTGAGCTAGTATAACATAATAGAAATGTGCATCCAAATAGAAGGAAAAAATAATCAACATGGAGAGACCCTGTTGAGGTTGAAAACCTATGAGAATTCTGAAACTGCGTTTATTCCTTTTGGAATATTTGATATCAATTACAAAGATGTTTTCTCATTTTGGAACGATTACAACCTGAGTGACCAGGTCCTTCAAAAACACCCTCATTGCCACACTGGACAGGCCAGTTTAAGGAACAGGACAGGGCCTCGGTTCACTCAGGGCACAACCCTACTGTACCAGTTTTCCTGGCTGAACCCAGGTTGTGTCCAATCCAAACACAGCTTTCCGTCCCATTCTTTAACTAAACACTTTTCAATCTTGAAAAGAAAACCGCTCTGCCCATTGAAATGCTGGTGCAAGATATATATGATATATATAGACATAAAAAAACAATGAAAAGGGAAATGACTGAACTTCAGGGCTCAAGAGTACATAGAAAAAGAATATACATGATTTGCCAAAAAAATGCACAGAATTGTAAACACAATTGATAGTGATAAAGATAATTCTATTATTCATAAATATAGTTATGCAATTAATTAGATTTTCATTAACTAAAATCTAGCTCCTGTGTTTTTGATCAAATCTTTAATTAGTGACATTGAAAGTTTTGCATACCCTTTAGACTATTTTATATTCATATAACAACATTGCAAGGACTTTTAACTATATCTCATCTATAAGAGCATTGTCTTAAAAAGGCTCCTAAATATTCTTAAAAATACTGACAAGGATATTTTAGGTACCTAGCCCCTCCCATTATCTCGTTGCCATGACTTACGCATCTCAACAGCTATAATCTTATCCTAGTGCTTGAGAGACAATATTTATTGTCAAAAGCTGACTCAGATTTTTCCAATCTCAACCTTTTTTTGGCAAATTATGGTTATCGTTTTAGGTATTGTTAATACTATATCCATACCGTACCCAAAGGGAGGGAAATTGATGCAGTTAAGACTAGATGGTCTTATCAAACTACCCAATCTTGCAGGCTTTATGTGATGTCCCCGTTTTAGCAAGTTTCAGGAGTTTGGTTGAGTTGGCTCATCATCGTGACTCTCGTGAGCTAACATCTGGTTTTGAGGGTCTCTGGTGTTTGACTTGCTATTTTTAGTAAGTCAGGAGAGCGAGTTTCAATTTTTGGCAGTGCTCAGTGGTGATGCCTTGGGTCTAGACTCTGTCAGTATCTCATGGGGCTTAAATAGCCATTTGCATATGAGAGTTATTAATTAATTTTAGCTTAATTAATGACTTTATGAGTTTATTGATCTGTTTGAATGGTGTGTTGAGGAAGACTCTTTAGTGAAAAGAGTATTCATGAAGATACTTGGTTTGAGTGTGTAGAAGAAGCTTGCTTTTAATTGTTATTAAAGCAAAGCCTTGAGGATTTTTGAAACATCTCTTATTGCATCTTGTTTATGTGAAAATTGAAAATGGTGAAGCTTTCCAAGGGTTTGGACATGGGCATGAAGAAATGGGAATTTCTCCAAGCTTGTCTTGCACTTTGAATTGGTCCAGATTGCCAATGAATTGTGCCTAAAATTTGTTCATCTACAGAAAATACAACAGACCGGAATTGATTTAAAAACGTGCCAAGTATTATCCAGAAACCGCAGCAAATAAGGGTTAAGGTACGGCTACCAAAGAATCGAATTGGTCAATACAAAAGGTTCAAAATTGCAGAATTTAGTATGAAAGGAGATGTGTGATTTCCTGAAGGCTGTGTCTGATTACTTCAAGCCGCAAATTCAATGTGTGGAAGCTACGTTTCAATGTATGGATGCCGCGATTTACATTATTAGCCAGCGGTTTGATTTATGGTGGTGGCGTGAGCACCTTCAGTCTGCACATTATGGGATGAGGACAAATTTAACTTATCCGCCATCAGGGAAGGATATATGTTGAGCATCTCAACATTGCCAGGTGCCTTATTTGCATCAGTAAATATATGTTTCTGCTTTCGTATGAAAATACTTATAAGCTCATTATATTAAATAAAGTTGGTGTGCATTTGGAGATAGTTAGAAATTTGCTGTGTGATATTATTTTGTATACTGAAAATTACAAAAAGTATATATCAGAAAATTACAAAAAAAATTGCAAAACAATTCAAGAAACAAAAAAAAGGTTATTCTCCAGCATTGAGCCAGCAGGGCTCTTACACTTCACATATCATCCCACCCACATAAACACATTTGAAATAAAGATTGAAACATATCTTTATCACAAAATCCTTCAAGAAGAATTATATATATGGAGGATTTCAACAAACAGTAAAATTCAGAATTTTACAATGTTTATAGGCACTTCATGCCTACAAGTCTTTGAATCTTGGAGCCTTCACATATTCTTGACTTCACTCTCTGGGGAAACCGGATATTTTTATTCATCCTACAGCTCTCATGGATGCCTTCAACACCAGAATCACACCTGCAAATTCTTCTTTCTTTTTTTCTATCTTTCTCCTCTCAGCAAGCTGATTGCAACACTCTTCCTTTTGCAATTCTCTGGAGCAACTTGCGAGTTCTCTCTCCAACCTTGCTGTTGTTGATTGTTGCTTCTTAAAAACATTAAAGGATGCATTTTATAGATATTAGAAATTTTTTCACCCTTCTGAGACATCAAAAAGAGGCACACAAATCTGACCTTTAATTTCCCTCCAATCGTCTTTTAAAATTCCTATGAAAATGCTTGAAATTCATCATTAAATGGTTCAAAATATGGCACCCTAGCTTGCTAAATTACATTCAATGTATTGCTGTTGTGAATGCATCTGAAAATTTGATAAAAACAAGAACCAAGTCGTGCTATCTAGAAAATTGAAGAGTCATTAATTCTTTTTCCAAAATTCACTAGTTTTTCCCTCCATTTTGGCACCCAAATTGAATGGATAAGACAAGAATGAAATGCCAAAGGTTACATTCTTTATGAAAACTTGTAACACTCCACAAGATTCTCTTCAAGCCCAACCTATGCGAAGAATGCAAAAATTAAACAATTAAAAGAAATATTTTTTTTGGTGATGTAGGAAAGTTTGTGAGCCCATATGCTCCTGCATCAGAAATTGATATACCAGTATACCTGAACTCTGAACCCCTGCCCAACCGCATACCCAAACAGGCAACCTAGATTACAACAGGAATTCTTGCTCACAAATATTGAAATAATGCCTCCCCCAAATTCTCCATATGGTCTCATCCTCCACCTCAAAAGGCCTTGGAGGATGGTTTTATGCAACAATTATTTGGTCCATGACTAGAACATCAACCATTCTCAGTTACAATGATTTCTTGTCTTCTTGCATCCACACTTGGCAATAAATGACATCCAGATTGGATTTAAGATGTTGGGTACTCTCAACTTGCTTCAATGTATGAAGAGCTTTTTGTACCTGAATAGGCTAGCTTCAACAAATCGCCTTTATATTATCACCTTTATAGAACTCAACACCAGTCAACTGGAAATAGCAGCTTTGACATCTATTTTCTTTATTTGTGTCATTTATTTGCTCCAATGGGTAGATAGAATATGGAAGGGAGTTGTATGTCTTCTCCCCACATTTCCACCATCTTGGCTCTGCAGAAATTGTTTACAGAGGACTGTTTCTGCTAGAATTAAATATGACAAAATGTTTTTGGCAGGTTCTTTCTTCTGAATAGTTTTGAATGTATGGTTGTAGCAGATTGTTTCTTCTGTGAAGTTTCTATCAGACTCTGCAACACAATTTCTATCAGACTGTTTCTCCCTGATTGTTTCTACCAGATTGTTTCAGCTGGATTGTTTTTGTCTAACTGCTTGTTCCTAACATTGTTTTTAATTCCATGATCCATTTCATATCACAATAATCGCTGTAACAGTAGCCACCATTATTCAAGAGAATTCTTGCAAGCAATTACAAAACTAGGATTGGTGTCTCAAGTGCCTAATGAACAAATGACATGTAGCAGCTATTGTTAAGTTATTGACACAAAAAGCTACGTGACATATTGCAGCAATTAGCCTTGAAGTCACACATTTGAATATGCACATAATCACTGATAAGAAGTGCCTAATGAATAATAATTTAAGAAACTTGCCAACCAAACTTAAGGATTAGCAGATGACTTCTTTACTAGTTTCACAAGTGGCCTCGATAAGTAAATTAGAGCCAAGGTCAAAATGTTCAAACCCAGGGACATGTTAGCAGCCACAAGTTTGCCAAAACTTGCAGAAGATAAGCTCACAGCTCAGTGTTGATTCTCCAAGTTCACCTCATTCAAGATCATTATGTTGCATTGTCTGATCTCCATCCCCAACAATCAGTCCACACCTGTCAAATGTCTCACTAAAGAAAAGATGTGAATTCGTCGAAAAAACAGATTGTGTTACAATTGTGATGAAAAATTTACACCTTGGAATTGCTACATAGAGCAAAACTTTTATTTTCTTGATGTGGAATCTACACCAGAGGTAAAGTAACGAGAAGATACCAACGAAGCCTGGGGAGAGTAGCAATCACCACCCGAGGATCCATTATCAATCTTACATATAAAATCTCTATGCATGGATGGGTTGAGATTTCCATTCCTTGGACAATGAAGGTCAAAAGATTTTAAAAAACATACTCTTACAATTCTCATTGATTCAAGAAAAACTCATAATTTTATTGACTCGGGATTAGCAAGGGAGGAACTTTACCTTGTAAGGGCAAGTACCAAAATGTTCACATCTCCTTTGGGGGACTATACTCTCAAATCTGACATGTTTATCCTATGGCCTACCCTTGGGCAACCATGACTTTGTGTTGAGAGCACAATGGCTCCACATTCTTGGTCCTATCTTGTGGGGCTCTTCTAAACTCTAGATGCAAATTCACAAGAAATGGTTAACAAAACACCTTACGTGTACTAGCCTTTGCATTGTTTAGTCTCATTAGCTCAAATTGCATGGAAAAGGTACTCAAAAGGGATCTCATGAGAGTATTGCATAACTTTTTGCCATTCAATTTAATGACTCTTCTGCCTCAAACCAACCCAAGGATCTCCAAGGGATTTTGTTTTTCCATCCAATGGACATACTATAGCCAACTAGCATGCCACCAAGCCACACTAAAGATGGTGCCATCCAGCTACTGCCTGGGAGCACCTCTTCAAATATCTACCTCTACAGGTACCCCATTTGTACAAAAGACTAAGATCAAGAAATTAACCTAGGAACTACTACACCAAGGGATTATTAGACCAAGCAACAATCCTTACTCCTCCCCTTGGTGTGCGAAAAAGAAAGATCTTGGTTCCTTAGCATTGATTTTTGAGAGCTAAACAAAATCACTATCAAGGATAAATTTCTCATTCTACTAGTCAATGAGCTCTTAGATGAATTCCATGGTGCCTATTTCTTCATCAAGTCAGATTTATGGTCATGTCAGATTTATAATCATGCTATTATCAAATCCCCGTCAATGAAGAGGACGATCCAAAAAAATGCATTCATGATGTGGTCATTATGAGTTTCTTGTCATGTCATTTGACCTCACCAATGCACTGTCTACCTTTCAAACCTTCATGAATAAGATCCTCTACCTTTTAATTCAAAGTTCATCTTAGTCTTCCTTGATGATATCCTTATTTACAATCAGACATGAGCAAAGCACTTAATAAACTTGGACCGGGCCCTTCAAATCATTTCTACTAACCATTTATGTGCCAAACACTCCAAATGCTCTCTAGCCAAAAAGAGATTGAATACCTAGGGCACATTGTTTCTAATGATAGAGTTAAGGTGGACATAGCGAAAATTGATGCCATGCAAAACCAACCTAAACCAAAAACATTGAAGATCCTTTAGGGATTTCAGGCCTCACAGATTTATTTATTTTTTGTTAATGACTATGGAAAGATTACAACCACCCACCCTCATTGCCATGTTGAAAAAAGATTTCTTCTAGTGCTCCAAAGCAAAGAGAAAGAAATATTTGATCTAATTAGAAGGGTATGTGCACCACGCCAATTCTTGCTAAGTTGGATTTCTCCAAAACATCTATCATAAAAAATGATTCTTCAAGTTATGTATTGGATATTGTTCTCATGCAAGAAGGGTAACCCCTCACATTTACAAGGCTCTAACTAGTGAAGATCTTGCTCATTCCACCTATGAAAAGTAGATGCTAGTCATTCTTCACACAGTCAACAAATGATGTTCATACCTTGTCAAAAGACAATTCTACAATAAAATTGATCATCATAGCCTCAAGTACTTTTTGGACTAGTAAGCCTCTTTCATGTTATAAAACTTGATAGTTTGATATTAAACAATGGAGATGAAGTCTCCTTAAATAGAAAAGTACAAGACAATGTTTCTAAAAGAAACAATCGTTAACTGAATATGAAAATAGGAACTAACTAATAAAACTAAACTCACTAGAGATGACCATTAGAAACATTACATTAATATTTTAATACCCTCCCTTAATTGTCATCGTACTCACTACCCTACAGAAGATAATCTGCAAGTATTTTGGTCATGGATGCATAGAAGGCTGCCCCCTTCTCATCAGAACACTCTGCGACATGAGCTTGTTGCTAAGGCCCTCCCTGAATCTGCAAAACTTTCGGAAATGACCAAGATAAGCGCAAACCATCCAGCTTGATGTTGGGAAACAAAGGCATCACTCCTATAGTCAGAGACACCGAGATGAAACAAAAACCACAATTTTGAGGAAAAATTGGCAAACCATTATGCAGACCATTGTCCTAGAAACTTTAGGTATGATCTAGAACAACTGCAAGAAACCACCCTCCAATGATATTTTTCAAAAAAAAATGAAAAACCCTAAAGACCAAAAACACCAGTCATAAACTTTTTCAAAAAAAATCATAAAACCCGAAAATGATTTTGAAGATAAAATTGAAAAAACCAAACACAATTTTTAAGGAGAAAAATCAATCAAAACCCAAGACACAAAATCCGAGACACGAATCAAAATACAAAACTTTGCTTTTGAGGAGAAATGGTCAAACAATTTTTTAGGCAAAAAAATCGCACAAAACCCACGATGATTTATTTTAAGGACAAAAATTATAAAACCCTCCCAAAACTTTTTAAGGAAAAAATTATGAAGACCCACAATATAATTTTGGAAGACAATTATTAAAACCCAACAAAAATTTTTTAAAAGGAGAAAAATATTAAAACCCACCCGCTGATTTTTTAAGGACAAAAATTAGAAAACCCATCACCATGATTTTTCAAAAATCAAAAAACCCACTACCATGATTTTTTGTGGAAAAAAATCAAAAAACCCACCAACATGATTTTTAAGACAAAATCATGCAAAACTCTTGCATTGCAAAAAATAGGGCGCAGTTATGGCAAACAAAACAACCCATCACAGAAACCTTCATGCGGCAAAACACCAGAATTTGTGTGGTAAAATACCCCAAGAACGGCCAAACTTCATCACATGGTAAAACAAGAAGCACTTTGCGCGGAAAGTAGCACATGCAACTCACAAGCAGTACATGCAAGCAAAATGCAAAAACATGCAAGTACATGCAACCCACATGACCTTGAGCCTCCCGTGAGGGAGTTAGAGCCAAACCCGCTCTGATACCATGCTATAAAACTTGATAGTTTGATATTAAACAACAGAAACAAAGTCTCCTTAAATAGAAAAGTACAAGACAATGTTTCTAAATGAAACAATCGTTAACTGAATACGAAAATAGAAACTAACTAATAAATCAAAACACACTAAAGATGACCATTAGAAACATTATATTATTATTTTAATATTTCATAGAGCAACAAAAGTGGATCACCAACATGTTTGGTCATGATTATGAGATAATCTACAAAACAGGACAAGATAATGTTGTGTTAGAAGTTCATGTCAATTAAAGACCATCCTAGTTTAAGTGCTTTACCAATGCCTAACCCTATCTAGCTAAGAGATTTACGCCTAGAGTGTTAGCAAGATAGTAGCAACTCATCCACCAAGTGTTCATTCACTCCTCTTCAAAACCCAATTACTCATGGGATGGATCCTATTTTAAGTATATGGATTGTCTAGTATTGGTCTCTAAATTGGCTTTGCAAGTGAAACTTTTGTTCGAGTTTTGTGCCACACCACCGACTAATCACTCTAGGTTTTCCAAAACGTATGAAAGACATTGCAACAAATTTTCCTTGTAAGACATGAAAACAAATATCAAACAATTTGTGGTAGAATGTGAAATTTGTCAACACAACAAAGGTGAAATGGTTGCCACTCACAAGTCAGCTCCAACCATTGCTCATTCCTATCCTTGTGTGGATTGGCATTTGAAAGAACTTCATCGAAGGATTCCCACAATCTGTAGGCAAATCAATCATTCTCATGGTGGTAGATTGCCTCTATAACTATGCCCATTTTTGTCCCTTAGCCCATCCCTATACTTCCTCCACTATCACCCAAACATCATGGACCAAATCTTTTGCCTCACTGGAATTTCTACTTCCATTGCCAATGATTGTGATCCCATTTTCAAACGTCATTTCTGGGGAGAAATTTTCCAACCACATGGGGTGTCAACTTAAAATGAGCTTTGCATATAATCAACAAGAAGATGGCCAAATAGAATTCATCAATAAGTACTTGTAGAATTATTTGCATTGTTTTGCTTTAGATCACCGACATCATTGGAACAAATGGTTACCATTGGTAGAATGGTGGTATGATACCACTTATCGCATTGCAACAAAGATGACACCATATGAAAAAATGTATGATTAATCTCTCCCATGTCCCTAGACATATATATCTGACAATTCAAAGGTACATACGGTAATTTCCAGCCTTCGCACATGTGACACCATTCTTTGCGCTCTTTAGGACAAACCTACACATAGCACAAAAGCACATGAAGCAACAATGTTATGACCCCTTTCTAAAAATATTAAGTTCAGGTTTCTAAAAAAGTAAGTGTTTGAATGGTATTAACCCATCATTTTCCCTTGTGGGTTTAATCAAAGCAACAAGGAAGATATTCATATTTAATATTTAATGTTGTTTGGGATTAATTCACATTTTTTTTGAAAAATTAAATATTAAATTAATTAATTACCAACACAAGCAGGGTTTGGGAATTTTGAAGCATCTTTTGA
The DNA here is from genome assembly GCA_027943335.1 of Chamaecyparis obtusa. Taxonomy (NCBI): domain Eukaryota; kingdom Viridiplantae; phylum Streptophyta; class Pinopsida; order Cupressales; family Cupressaceae; genus Chamaecyparis; species Chamaecyparis obtusa. Next base: position 1,306,811 of record BSBK01001458.1, on the reverse strand, counting down.
TATTATTTAATTAATTTAATATTCATCCCATATGGCGACTTTGATAAAATGCTTTGATGACTATGATGAAGCTTGACAAGTTGTGATAACCTATTCTTGGAAATGACTATGGTTAATCTAAAATCAGTCCCATATGGCTAATATCAATCTAATATTAATGATTTGATGTCCCCATTAAGCAATGTTCCATTTAGTAGCACATGAGGTAGAGCGGATTCTAACATTCATGCATGTGCAATGTTAAGGAGAGTTCTTCAGATGTTTCATATCTCGAAGATGGCTGGGCGTAGAGACTTCTTCAAATGATTTGATGTCCCCATTGATCTAATATTGGCCCCATATGGCCAATATTAGATTAATGGGGACAACAAATCATTCAAATGAGAACACTTCATGGCATAAAGGTGTGCTTAGAGACAACTTCTAATATTGGCCCCATATGGCCAATATTTAGATTAATGGGGACATCAAATCATTCAGATGAGAAGACTTCATGGCATAAAGGTGTGCTTTATCGACCGATTTTTGGTCTTCTCCAGCTCTTGTTTTTTTTTCTCTAGTAATTGTCGCCCCTCTTAGCTAACCGTCATGTTCTCCAAGTTGTGTGGCCTCATCCATTGAAGTCATATGTTTGTGCCAACATTCATGCACGTGCAATGTTAAGGAGAATCCTTCAGATGTTTCATATCTCGAAGATGGCTGGGCGTAGATACTTCTTCAAATGATTTGATGTCCCCATTAATCTAATATTGGCCCCATATGGCCAATATTAATCTAATATTAATGATTTGATGTCCCCATTAATCTAATATTGGCTCCATATGGCCAATATTAGATTAATGGGGACATCAAATCATTCAAATGAGAGCATTTTATCAAAGTTACCATATGGAACCAATATTAAATCAATAAAATAACAACAGAACATGCCATATGGGGCCAAAGCTTACCAAAGCTCCGTCATAGTCATTAAAACATTTTATCAAAGTTGCCAGATGGGGCCAATACTAAAACCTACATGTCCCCGATTTTTAGTCTTCTCCAGCGCTTGTTTTTCTCTAGTAACTATTGCCCCTCTTAGCTAATTGTCAATCTCTCTCTCCAAGTTGTGTAGCCTCATCCATAGAAGTCATATGTCTATGCCAACAAAGGAAGTTGTCTCTAAAGAACACCTCTATGCCATGAGGTATTGTCATCTAAAGAATTATCTACGCCATATGGGACCAATATTAAGGATTCTAATATTCATGCACGTGTAATGTGAAGAAGAATCCTTCAAATGTTTCATATCTCGGAGATGGTTGGGCATAGAGACACCTGAGATGTTGACTGCCTGGCACCCACAATGACCACCAATTGGAGGCAAACAAGGACGAGTACTGAGAGCACTTCATGGCATAGAGGTGTTCTTTAGAGACAGCTTCCTTTGTTGGCACAAACACATGACTTTGATGGATGAGGCCACATAGCTTGGAGAACGAGATTGACAATTAGTTGAGAGAGGCAACAGTTACTAGAGAAAAAACAAGAGTCGGAGAAGACTAAAACTCAAGGACAAGTTTTAGTATTGGCCCCATCTGGCAACTTTGATAAAATGCTTTGATGACTACAATGAAGCTTGGACAAGCTTTGGTCCCATATGGCATCTTTTGTTATTATTTCATTAATTTAATAATGGCCCCATATGGCATCTTCTGATATTATTTTATTAATTTAATATTGGCCCCATATGGAAAATTTGATAAAATGGTGAGGCCACAAACATATGACATGAAGTCTCAGGATGGCCACAGACCTATGACATATGACGAAGCTTGGGTAAGCTTTGGCCCCATATGGCATCTTCGATTATTATTTTATTAATTTGGCATTGGCCATGTTGGTGTAATTAAGGCATTTTAACTTGGTTAATTCACACCTAGGTACTAATTACACTTAAGCTTACTTAGGGACCACATAGGAGCTTTTAGGAGCTTTTCCACTTTAGGTGGTGTTATTAGTTATCATATTCCACTTTATGTGTTGAATCCACCTTCAATGCACTTATCAATTTATCATTCTCCACCTTGGTTGCACATGCTTTATTACACATTGGAGGATGAGCCACCTTTGGTGGACATGTGATTCCACCTTAGATGGGTGATAAGTTGTCTCATGATTATCATGTAATGAGACAATGACATCTCGTTCACTCCTTTGTACTCACCTTGGCTATATAACCAAGGGCTTTCCTATGTACTATCATCCATTGTATTGTATTCTCGATGAGAATCCAATTTATTCTTATCATATTATTTCTCTTGTTATTGTGCTTTCCATTGCCTCTAGATCTTGGGTAGCTACTTTCATAGCCAAATCTTACATAGTATCAGAGCTATTGAGTGCCAGTGGTTAATCATTTGAGATAACTTTGGTGCAATTTGGGGTTCCTATTTTCGTGGCCTTTTTAATGCTTCTCATAATTCATGCTTGCTAGGCCAAATATGAGGTTACCATTGGATTCAAGAGGTTCGCGATAGTCAAAATCACCTTTTGTTTTGTGCAAATCCGATACTCGAGGCCAAATCTACAGCTCTTTGAAGGTGGAGAGTGGTTACCAGTCCCAGGAACAATCTACGAATTTTGAGCACTTAAGGCCAAATCAGACCCTACCATTGTGTTCAAAAGGCTCAAAAACCCCAGAATTGACTATTCATTTCTCCAAATCAAAGTTGGGCACCCAGAGCTTGAAAAAAATGTCTCCCTCTGTCGTACGGATGCCATCGCTATGCAGGTACATAGTTATGATTTTTAATTTTTCAATGAAATTGAAAATTTTGATTTTTTGTTGATTTAAATAAAAAAATTGAATTAAAAAAGTATGGGGGCAATTTATGTGGTTTTGTTTGTTTTAAATAAAACAAGAAAAAATTAAAAATTTGGGTACCTTATGGTACACTGCGCAGTAGAACCGCCTATGCAAACAACGCAGTGCTACCGCAAGGTACCACTTGCGTAGGCTATGCATAGGGGGTCCCATGCTAGACCACATTTTTTTAATGTTTTAATTTTTTAAAAGTTTTTTTAAATAAAAACTTTAATTTAATTTTTGTTTTTATTAAAATAAAAAAGTATGTTTGTTTTTATTTTTTATTTTTTTATAAAAAATAATTAATATTGTTTTTTAATAGGTTTTTTATTTGTTGGCCCATTTTCAGTACACTTACTTTTGAACTTCACAATGTTCCTCCATTGTCTGAGTATCTTTCCAATAACATAACAAAGGCCAAAGTAGAAAATGCGGCCATAATGTATCAAAACAGTCACTAAGGGCCAAACATGGCATAAGATGTGAAAGAGCAGTACAGTCATCTTCATGTGTTTTCTAAGAAGAATTCAAAGGTCCCATAGATGATATATTATCTGGTACATATATTTGAAAGCATTCGCATAATGTGAAGTGTAATCAATAAGGAGAAATGAAATGCAAGGTCAAGTGGTATAAAAAGTAATGATAGACATGACTGTGACTAAAGCATAAGGCCCCAAGAATATCACTAATCATTTTAATATGTAACCCAAGCAATGCTAACAATGCAAAGAAAAAGTGACTTTCATATGGTAGAAAACATGAACATTGGGATTGATAGAACTTCAAATGGATGCAATCAACGGGCGTAAAAACCAAAATTGATAAAGTCAAAACACTTAAAGACTTTTCCCTCATTGGGTTTCTTGTTAGGATTAGAAAAAAGAAATCTAACAATTACATGGAAATATAACCAATAATGCAAAGGAATAAAGCACACAGAAGAAGAAGACACAAAGATTTCACACGGTTCATCCAATCTTGGGCTACGTCCACCAAACAGAGAGTCCAATCTTATTATCCAATAATTTTAGTCTGTTACAATTTGCAATACCTTGCAACTCAATGCCACTGCAAGAAACTACGAAATTCTCATCATGAAAAACACTAACCCTAAGCCATTATAACAAGACTTATGTCGGTTAACAAATTAACTCTAAAAATACTTGATGAGTCAACCTAGGGAAACGCTTGACGAGTTAACCCCAAAGAAATTTTGATAAATGAAAAGTGTACAGTACTTGCTTGATCAGTCACCACAAACCAACATTTCTTTTATGGTGTTCAAGAACTATCAAAATGTTCAAGAAGGTATATGAAATCCTCATAGGCCCGACAACATTCTACAAACTAATTATAAACTTTTGGCATTCCACATATTATCAAGTGGTATATCTATTTCATGAATCACTAATATCTCCAATATGGTTCAATGGTTCGAAGATTGTGCGCAGTCTTGACAAATTTATTGAAGTGGCTTCATTGAAAGTCTTTGTTATCGGATTTCATAATGGTTCACAAACCATTACAAGCCCCGACACAGTTCACAAAACTCTTAAATCCCTAACAAAGTAAGTAAAGGAGCTCGATACTTAGTTTTAAGCGGAATCCAAAGCAATTTCTAGAGTCATTCCTTAACTTGACACCACGAATAGAGTCTTCGAAGGATGACACTATTAGTTGGAAAACCACAGCATCAACATAGACAAGACACCCTAATATAGTTAGTATTAAAATTTTGCATCTGTCATTCAAAACATCTCCAGTTAGTTGAAGACGCTTTGGAGATAGCCTTCCAAACCCATACTAGATGGAAAAAAAAGAGTAGGGAGCCCTACAGCATATACTTAGTAAAATTTTCTCATAAACCCATTGGACTTGAATTAGAATGGGAGTCAATTGTAGCATATTCGTTACATGATATTGTGGAAAAAATTAATGTTCTCTATTTTGAAGAGAATAGAAGATGAGTTCGATCCATTTGTTCATAGAATAGTAGAAGGGGAAACTCAGGTTTCTAAACTTGGCAAATTGTAATATACAAATTTATAAAGAGAGTAAAGGGTCTCTCACAAGAACGGTTTCAAATTTTCCACTTATGCACACTAGTAGATACAAGGAGGCACGACAAATGATCCCAATGCTCATGTTGTATGACATACTACCAATATTCCCCTGAGATACATTGGGTGGACTTTTATCAAAGATGATGCAGTGTTTAGAACTTCAAAGCTTATTGATATATCTAGGAAAGTACAGTAACACCATTTGTTTATGACAGTCTACAGTGAAGAAAATCATTTACAATTGGATGCCTTCGAATGAAAGTAACTATGATGAGGAATGCATTAATAGAAAATGATACTTTCTTTAAGATTTATTGATAATGACTAAAGAACAGGGACTTGCCTTGCAAATTGCAGTGAGCATGGAATATGCAAATCAACTCAGTTCTATGATTTTGAACCAGGTTATATAGGAATAGATTGTTCAACTATTGGTTGTGATGAGTAATGCAGGCTACGTGGAAGTTCTTGTGAGTTCAGATGTTTTGATTATACAAAATATACTTGCCAACACAGCAGTGTTCTATTTTCAAGTCTCTCATGCTTGCAAGAGTTTTGTTACTTTCCACTGTAATAATATTTCATGAGATTGAATATTATTTGTACGGGAAAGTAAAGGACCTTACCATTGTAACTGAATCTTTTCAAGAAATCTGTTAAAAGAGGAAACTAAAAGTTGTATTTTAGGGGATTGATTTTCAAGTGGCAGTTACCGGAATTGAAAAGTCACCTTGTGATATTTATTGTAAAATTTTCAAGGGGGGAAGGGATCCCGAATTCTGAAGGCTATGCTTAGAAAGAGGAGGCTTTTTTTCTGATATTGTGAAGGGGGGAAAACATGACCTTTTTTTGTACAGGGAGAGAGTCTTTGAACTCTTTGATTTCGTTTGAGAAATAATGGGGAACTTTTGAAACTGTGTTCATTTGTATCTCTTTTTTATTGTTATTTTCTTATGCTAATTGCAATCTTTTCTTGGATGATTCTTCCTGTCATATTGATCATGGGGTGTTAATTTTATGAACTTTGAGTCATGAATTTTTACATAACCTGAAGAAGATTGTTGTTATTTCCCTGATCATTTTTTGTGGCTATTGGGTGGGTGAAATTTGTGGTGTTTATCTTAGTTTCCCTTTCACTTTAGATCAATATTTGCATCTGCGATATGCCTATGCTCAAGTGTTAGCATGCCTTCTCTACTTTTTGGTTAAAAGTATACCCCAAAAAACCCAAAATTATCTCATAAGAGGGAGTTGTATCTCCAAAATTTAGAGGAAGATCATCCAATCAGTAGAGATCTCTCCAACTGTTCGTTAACAATTTGTCTTCCTGCATGGGCAAAGAGAGTCAGTTTAATTATTATTTTAAAAGGCAAATCTGTTAACCAACGTTATTAAATAAAAACTTTAGAAAATAGATATTTTTCTTTATTAGTTTTTAATAAATCTTTTTCATAAAATTAAAAAAAAATGTTTTTTCTTTATTATTATTTTTAATTGAGTTTTTTTCCTTTAAAAACAAAAATATTTTTTTTTCTTTATTGTTTTTTTAAAAAGTATTTTTTGCATGATTTAATAAAGCTTTTTTGGGAGTTTAACAAATATTTTTCTTAGACTTCATAAGTTTTTGTAAAAACAAAATCGTCAAAAAATATGTAAAATTGGAACACATTTTGTGTCTGCCTCGTACCTATTGCTGTGATCCATCTTCCAACCAGCAGCTAGAAGGGGTCAATTACTCCTATGTTTTCTTGGCACATTAGTCCAATCAAAGGGCATCATCAGCGATCATTTGCAATACATCCTTTGGTGGCATCATTATCAGTTTTCAACTTTGCATCTTTGCCATGTGTTGTATTCTCTTGCATGACCTATGTTGTACATCCACTGGTATAAAGTGCCATCCTTCTTTGTACTTTGTCATTGAAGACATATTTGATGTAATCCTTATGTACTTAGTAGATTAGGAAGTATCTTGTGAGACTTGGTGCATGGTTCTAGCTGATACTTCGAATGCACCAATGTGCCATTGGCGAGTATCTAGTTGATGCTCAAGCGTCTCCATGCGTAATCTCCATCATATTGCAGTGGGTGATTCATCGGTCATTCTTCATCGACACTGGTATTTGGTTTTGTTGCACATTGACATTCTTGGTGTAACATTATCTCTATTTCTTCCTATGGAGAAGTGTTGGTCGTCATCTTGGACCATCTTTGTAGGAGATTCTACATTGAGGAGGGGCTTCATGGTCTTTCCTCTTCTCTTTTATGGGGAGGACTTTTTCCACACAAGAGATTTTGTTCTTCTCATGCATTATTGAGATTATTGTGTGTTTTCATCTCTTTTGGAGGGGACTTTTCTCTCACGTGGTTTTCTCCCTTTCTATGTTTGTGAGAGATTGCATTATGTTTGTCCATGGGTATCTAACATGGCCTAGTATCTGGGACCCATTTTGCATTGTTATCTTTTGTAGATTCTCCCTAAGTTGCACTTAAAGGGGCGTGTTGGTGTAACTAAGTCATTTTACCTTGGCTAATTCACACCTAGGTACTAATTACACTTAAGCTTACTTAGGGACCACATAAGAGCTTTTAGGAGCTTTTTCACTTTAGGTGGTGTTATTAGTTATCATATTCCACTTTATGTGTTGACTCCACCTTTAGTGCACTTATCACTTTATCATTCTCCACCTTTGTTGCACATACTTTATTACACATTGGAGGATGATCCAACTTTGGTGGACATGTGATTCCACCTTAGATGAGTGATAAGTTGTCTCTTGATTATAATGTAATGAGACAACACTTGTCATTGTATCATCCACTCCTTTGTACTCACCTTGGCTATATAACCAAGGGCTCTCCTATGTACTATCATCCATTGTATCCATTGTATTGCATTCTTGGTGAGAATACAATTTATTCTTATCATATTATTTCTCTGTTATTATTGTCCTTTCCATTGCCTCTAGATCTTCAGTGGTTACCTTCATAACCAAATCTTATAGCCTCATTTGGCAACTTGGATAAAATGATGAGGCCACAGACATATGACACATGTTAGAATCTGCTCTACCTCATGTGCTACTAAATGGATCATGGCCAATATCCAGGTTGCAAGCGATGTCCCCACTGTATTTATAAACTTAGGCATCGGTCAGGGACATCGCTTGCAACCTGGATATTGGCCATGATCCATTTAGTAGCACATGAGGTAGAGTGGATTCTAACATTCATGCACGTGCAATGTTAAGGAGAATTCTTCAAATGTTTCATATCTCGGAGATGGTTGGGCGTAGAGACTTCTTCATATGAGAGTACTTCATGGCATAGGGTGCGTTGTAGAGATAGCTTCCTTTGTTGGCACAAACATATAACTTCGATGGATGAGGCCACATAGCTTGGAGAACAAGATCGATAGTTAGCTGAGAGGGGCGATAGTTACTAGAGAAAAAACAAGAGTTGGAGAAGACTAAAACTCAGTGACAAACATGTTTTAACATCGGTCCCATCTAGCAACTTTGATAAAATGCTTTGATGACTATGACGAAACTTTGACAAGCTTCAACCCTATTGATGTGAGTTTTGTTCCACTACAACATACAGAATCGAATACTTAGTATTGTAAGATGAAACACTAAATCTCCAACTCTCTCTTGAATAAGGATGTTCATATGCTAAACAATATATACGGATTGTGTGATCAAATGAAACAACCTCAAGGTTCCTTCTTATCGTGGACTTTCACTTAGTTTTAATGATATGTTGGGTATCAAAAAGGGACTTATGTTGTTCAATCCATGGAGATCAACTTGACTTTAACTTCTTCAATCACCTCCAACTAAATAAACTACAAAGGATAAGGGTTTAGAAATTCTATCTACCCCTAGAATGTAAGAAATTGTGGATGTCTTTGTGACTCTACTAGACTTAGTTTAGCCATCGACATCAACCAAGCTAGTGCAATATCCTAAGGTAAATGTAAGATGTTCAAACTACCACCATTTCATTAACACCATCCATCAATGCATATCAATGAGCAAGCAATAATCAAAGTTAAGTTCATAAATGTCATTCAACCATGCAAGGCGTACTTACAAGCAGCTAGTGGTTTGGTCTAAGTTCACTAAAGATGCATCAAAAATATCTTCCATTCAACTAAACACTACTTCTAATCTACTCTAAGCGAGGAATTTAAGAAACCATGCAATACTCCAAAGCAACACAAGTAATTCACCATGAAGACCAACAGTGAATCTCAATCAACAATTACTTTGATAGCATTATGGCAACCATTTCAACAAGTCTCCTCCTACACTACTCTAATCTTAATGAGTTACAAATGAGAAAGCCTTGGCCATTTATAGTTCAATTACAATGAAGGGCCAAGATCAATTCAAGATCAAAGGCTGAGATTTACCCATTACAAACTCTAATTAGGATTGCCACCACTATCATCCAATTACATGAAGGCACCACCCTGTGGGCCAATGAGAAAATTACAATGTTTTTGAGAGATAATGAGAAAATAGATTAGGTAGAGGCACTAGATGCCTTTCATATGTACATTTTGGCATAATATGATTGAATGTGCTTGAACACGTGTAACTGGAGCCTTCCGATTGGTTGAAGACAAGTGTGCGTCACCTTAGCATCCTTATCTCATAGAATTAATCAATTCTTCAGTGATGAGAAAACATCGCTTGATACTTAACATTATCAAGCCTTCAATTGTGATGGCATATTCCCAAATTGCTTCATCTTCTCAAATTTTCTCCTTCTTTCATATGGAAATTTTCTCATTGCATTTGTTGGTTTTGAGCTTGCTTGTACTCACAAACTTAATGTCTCTTTCAGCCTTAACCTTGATCCTTTTGAAATGGTGAAGTCTTCATGTAGCTAGATCCTTCAGAGTGAACTTGGATTTATGGGAAATTCAAGTTGATGACAATTTTCTTTCACTTGTGGATTTTGATTTTTCTTGTAGGCTTGCAAATTTGTTCTTTTGTTTTGAACTTTCAACTTTAAGCATCATCTTTCTTGTCCTTGAGAATCTTTGCCTTGTTCTTGATCTTAAACCACCTCCTTGTTTGAAGTTTTGAGCTTGACCTCATAGCATCCATTTTTGTTGGTGTGATAATTGAGGGTTTGCATACCATCCATGTTCTAATCTTTTAAATTGCCCCAATGAGTGAATCTCGAATGAGCCTTCCCTCCCTCATAGTTACCTTGCAAAAACGAAAGAGATTTCAGTAAGCTCACAAAATGATTAGTATAAATTTAAGGAAATCTGAAAGTTTACATAATATGAAATAGCATCTAGATTTGCTTTAAATCAACTTTTTTCTTTACTTGATCAAGAATTCTCAATTTTCTAAGGTCTGATTTTCTTTGTTTTAAGCCCAGATTTCTTCTTCTAGCACATTTTAATTCTGATTTTTCCTCCCTTTCTAGCCCAGATTTTCTCTGAGCAATCTCCAAATTCTGATTTTGTTAATAAAATCAGAGATTTGCCTTTTTAAATCATCTTCAAAATCGACTTACCAATCATAAAATTGCTGCCTCTTGATAAGTTCGCTGCTCTTGGTGAGAGAGAAATGGTATGATGAAAAGTGAGATGAACTTTCCTCCTTATACAAGCACTTTGGTTGAAAAGAGGTGGCTCTTGGTCTAGGACGACTTGTCCTTGTTTGGCCAATTAAATTGATTTTATTTAAACATTTGAATTCCTCAATAGGCCGACCTGTCTATTTGGCAAACAATTAATTTTAAAATTGTCATTTTCAGTGATCCAAGTTGTTCATGTCAATTTGGATAAGTCCAGCCTCATATCGCTTTGAATGAAATTAAATTCCACTTCATTGTTTTTTATTTTGTCATCAACTTCAATCGATCTCTTCCCTCAAGCGCTCATCATTTCATGGGCGGAGATTTTGTGAAGTTGGGATTGGAAATCCCATGTTTTGAAAAATTCTGCCCAAGGGCCCTCATGGCAGAGATTTTGGGTTCTTGAGATAGGAAATCTCAAGTTTTGAAGAATTCTGACCTAGGAATCTTACATTGATTTTCATGTTGCTTGATCTCCATTTGAAAGGAAGGGCGATATCATTTCATTACTTCTCATTTCCAAACTTGTAACCCCCTCTAGACCATGGTGGAAATCTCAAAAAGTTGGGATTTTTCTTGGGTGGAAATCCCAAGATGTTGAGGTTTCTGACCCTAAATATGGAGGGATTTAGCCCTAAGTTGTTGTTCATACATTGTCTTCCCTTTGCAATTTCAATCAACTTTCTTGAAGGAGTGATATCAACTTTTTATTTCAAAATTTCATAAGGGAGTTCGAGTTTTGATTTTCACCTCATAACTCATTGCATTACCATTGGAGACATGGCAGAAATCCCAAGATCTTGGGATTTATGACCTCATTTTTAATCTGATTACACTTTATTTTTTCTCAAAAAAACTTGATCTTTCTTTCAAATCTCATCAAATTTCCTCGTCAAACATCATTTCTTATCCTTTGATCAACTTGGAGTTGACAAGCTTCATCTAAATCCATTATGGCTAGGTGGAACTTTTGGATCTTTGGGATTTCGCAAGAGCAGAAATCCTAGGATCTTGAGATTTCCAACCCTCCACTTTGCATGTTCGTTTTATCAATCCAAGTTTTCGATGGGTTTCCACTTTTTCATCCACAATTTCATCATTCACATCAATTTGGAATCAAGATCTCACCTTAGGCGACCTTTATGCTTGGGTGGAGATTTTGAAAAGTTGGGATTTTGCAAGGGCGGAAATCCCAAGACCTTGAGATTTCTGACCTTGTTTTACATGTTGAAATTCCCAACTTATTTACTTCAATTTCTTCAACTTGGAGGGCGAAATGATTTATATAAAATATAACATTTAAGTTATAACTTATACTTTAAGTTATATTTTATATAAATACTATCAAGATGTTTGAGAGTGGTTTCAAGCTCATAGGAGTTATAATAAAAATTTTAGATTTTTGTAGCTTTTAAAAAATTCCAGACTTAGCCAAATTTCAGGAATCAACACGCCTTCATCGGTGTTATCTCCCACAACCTTTTCTTGACTTTCCACGATAAAATTAAAATTGAAACAAGGATTTTCAAAAGATTTTAACTTGTTTCATCACAATCCCTTGATTTCAACTTCACCTCCTTGACTAGCTTAGCCCAGCTCTCGCTAATATCCCTGACTAACTTGACTACCTAGCGAGCCAAAGTCACTCAAACTCATCTCTCAGACTTGGAGACTTGAAAATTGCCATCAACTAAGACCACTTCTCCTACTACCAGGAGACTTGAAAATTGCCATCAACTAAGACCACTTCTCCTACTACCAAAGCAAAAAGAGGGGGTCCCCATTTGCAATGGGGCTATGGTGTGAAAAACTCACAACAAGCCCCATATGGCAACTTTTGTAAGATTAATTTAATATTGGCCCCATATGAAAACATTGATAAAATGATTTGATGACTATGATGAAGCTTTGACAAGTTGTGGCCCCATATGTTAGAATCCTCTCTACCTCATCTATTACTAAATGGATCATGGCCAATATCCAGGTTGCAAGCGATTTCCTCATTGTATTTATAAACTTAACCATCGCCTAAGTTTATAAATACAATGGGGACATCGCTTGCAACCTAAATATTGGCCATGATCCATTTAGTAGCATAGGAGGTAGAGCAGATTCTAACATTCATGCACATGGATGTTTCATATCACAAGGATGGCTTGGCGTAGAGACTTCTTCAGATGATTTGATTTCCCCATTAATCTAACATTCATACATGTGCAATGTTAAGGAGAATTCTTCAAATGTTTCATATATCGGAGATGGCTAGGCATAGAGACTTCTTCAGATGATTTGATGTCCCCATTAATCTAACATTCATGCACGTGCAATGTTAAGGAGAATTCTTCATATGTTTCATATCTCGGAAATGGCTGGGCATAGAGACTTCTTCAAATGATTTGATGTCCCCATTAATCTAATATTAATGATTTGATGCCCCCATTAAGCAATGTTCCATTTAGTAGCACATGAGTTACAGTGGATTCTAACATTCATGCGCGTGCAATGTTAAGGAGAATTCTTCAGAGTCCAGATGTTTCATATCTTGGAGATGGCTGGGCGTAGAGACTTCTTCAAATGATATGATGTCCCCATTTATCTAATATTGGCCCCATATGGCAACTTTGATAAAATGCTTTGATGACTATGACAAAGCTTTGACAAGTTGTGATAACCTATTCTTGGAAATCACTTTCTAGAATCTTCTAGAGCAAAGTATGAGAGTTTGGGCACCCATTTTGGGACTATGGCATATAAACATCAGAAGTTGGTCTTTTTTGGAGGATTACATCTTTGATATTTCTCTCACAAAGTTTTATGCTTGTGTTTTCTTCCGTGGATGAAAACTCATTGGAGGTTGGAGCTTGTGGAGGAAAAACCATGAGTTTCAAGTGGCCAGAGGACAAAAACCCTTTCTTCACAGAGGGCGATTCCATCCAGGGCTTTCATCGAAGCTGAAAGTTTCAAGAGAGTTGGGCAGTTTTTGGTAGTTTGCTTGCACGTTGTACTAGTTTCAGTTTTGGTGTTTCCAGGAGTGTTCCATGGTGTTGCTGTTGTGTGTTTTCTTCTTTTTCCTCTTCTCAGATGCCATAGCTCATTTGGTGCAAGTTTGGAGGCATTTTTGTGTGTTTCAGGCAGTGTTGGGTTATGTGCATGTTGTGTGCTACATCATGTTTTAATGAAGTTTGCAGTAGAGTTATGGAATTTGTTGTCAATTTTTAGTATCAGACCTGATATCCACATTTATATTAGAAAATTTCAGTAAAATTCAGTTTGTGGAGTTTTTATGCAATTTAACCATATTTCCCTTGTCTATCTCATTTCTTGTTGTAAGTTTGTTTGGAGAATCTAAGGGAAATATTTAATTTGTTATTCAGATCTGAAATTACATGCTGAGAACATTACAAACAAGTTGACCAACATTGCTCAAGACACACTTTTGTCCTTGGTGACATGGTCTTTTTTTACCTCCAGCCCTGCAAATAGTTATCATTGATGAAGGCTCATCAGAATCTAGCATCTAAGTTTTACAAGTTCTATGAAATTTTGCAGAAAATCAATTTGGTTGCCTATAAATTGAATCTTTCTCCCTCCCCAAACTCCATCCCAGTTTCCATGTTTCGCATTTGAAGACGGCTCTTGGCCAACACATTCATGCCCAATCTACATTACCCAAGCTAGATACATGAGAATCTATCCTCTTGACACCAGTGTCTATCTGCAAACATTGATCACACCAACTCCGCAACTGCACCATTACAAAGGGCATCGTCCAACAGCATACTATGCAACCCAAAAATGCAACATGGGGTCACCTCTTCAAATTGCAACAACAATTTCCTCATCTTAAGCTTTGAAGACAGTTTTTTAAGGAGAAGGGCATGTCCCATGGTCCTAACTAAATATGCATGGGGAGTAGTAGTTCTCTTGGGTAGAATCAGTTTAAAAAGAGGATTTTTATAGAAGAATAGATTATCCATGAATAATATTGTACGACCATTTCTCCAAGAGATTGCCCCCTCAAAGAGGCCGACATTATATTGTAATATGAGTCTTGTTATTTCAATACAATATTGCTTTTTTGTTTCTATCTGCAGCATATACTATCATATATTTGGCTAATCTTTTGGATGAAGGAAAAGTCACTTTCTATAAAGCTTTGTCTACAATCATGGAATAAGGAATTGACATCTTGCATCCATTCGCCTTTGTTTCTCATAGCTTTCCCACTACAACCCGCCAAATCAATCCCAAGTACGCAATCAAAGATCTAAGCTCAACATGCTTCCTTTCTTTGCAATGCCCCCTCCACAAAATTAAACTACGTTTAAACATTCAGAAATATTATTAAAGCAGTTTGAAATGAGACACAACTGTAAATAGTCTCTACGAGACAAGGAGAAAAACAAAATCAAAATCAGCCTAGCATAAGAAGACAAAAACTGATAACAAAATTAATTGCAGGCTTTTCTCTTAAAAGACAGAAAAAACACAAAATTGAAGAGTAAAGGGCAGTGCTTAATTAATTAATATTATAGAATTATAATTAAGGTTTAATTTTATCAAAAAGACAAGGGGCGTTATGAAGAGAAATGTCTAGGAAGATACGAAGGTATATAAGCGAAATCTAAAGGGAGAAGGAAGCATCATATTTAAATGCATTTTATATATAATTATTACTCCTTGTGGAGCATGGACTGTGGTTCAGCAACCTGAAGACAAAACCCTTCAATGGCAGAAATGAGAGGACAATGAGAGACACTATTTAAATGCACAATCCATTTTTAAATCCTTCCACCATAATAAGGCAAGCCATTACTACGATTGATACATTGTGAGATAATCCAAAAGCATGACCCAAGTTCAGATTTGTCCATCTAACAAGGCAACCCATAATTCCGACTAACATGTTACATAGTTGTTATATAATGACTAGGCTATGAACAAGTGCAGCCTAGGTTCAAAAGACTCCACCTCAATAAGGCAATCTATAATTCCATCCCACGTGTTGTGAGATTGTAGACCAATGAGTATGAATTACATGCTACAACATCAGACCAGAAATTGAGGTTCTGGTGTAATTTTTATGGGCCATATGTTATGTATGACCATGACTCAAGTTGGACTCAGCCCATCTCAATAAGGCACCCAAACCTTTAGGATACGTATAAGTGTGACCTAGGTTGTGAAGTAGTGGACTAATGAGAATGGGGTACATGCTACAACTTCAACCAACAAATTGTGATGTTTAGGTGTAATGAGTATGGTTACATGCTGAGTATGACCATGTGACTTAAGTTCAAATCTTCCAATCTCGATATCCATAACTCCAAATCATATTCTGTGTTGTGTTGTAAGGAAAATGAGATATGTAGGAGAGACTTCAATATTACCAATTAGTTCAAATCTCAATATTACCATTTAGTTCAAATCCCTTTGCCTCTATAGGTGACCCATACATTTCAATCCATCCACTTCAATAAGATAGCAACCTAAAGCTCCGGCTGGCATGTTGCTGAGGCTACTATGTAATGCATGTGGAATACACACAAGTACAATTCTAGTTCCAATTCCCCCCCGCAACAGACAACCCCATAACAGTAGCCAATCGGGCAACCAAACGGAATGACCCAGCTTGAAATTCACGGAGTCATAATTTGATTTCTAACTATAGTGGGCATGTTACCACATTGTAGTGTAATGAATTTTAAATATTTTACCAATGTAATCCATTTTATAAATATTTGTACACATAGAAATATATGACAATTTGTCTTCTTGTTTAAATTACAGAATATAAGGTTTAAGTTACCACATCCACCTGTGTAATTCAACACTGAAATTCTAGTGAAGATTTAAAAAAAACAATATTCTGTTTACAAAACTTTTAAATTTAACCGTACCCGGCATCGATAAAACCCAATGCGAAGACACCCACAGCAGCTTGAAGAAACAATTTCTTTAACAAAGGAACGGAAAATGTAAAACCATTAGATTTGCTTAAATCATTTGACTCGCGTTGAGCTTGGGTTAATGTGATTTTCCTCGAGAACTGCAAAGAAATTCCGTTGAAGCCTTTGGAATGATTTACGAGCTTGGATTGCTTGAACTCTTTTGGGTGACGGTTGCTGGAGTGTAAACTTGGGAAAAAGCGCGGAAACAGATTAGTAGCAGACATGATCTTAACTACGCCTACAAATGGTTCAAAGCTGTTTCAATTAACTGTGAGTTACAAGTTATTGAGCTCCTGCGGGCGAGACCTGTCCATCAGTGCTAAGTATTTTGCTACCATATAATTTAGATTTGAATCTCCAAGCACCTGTTGTGGATCTGTTGACGTGGAGGTACGGTTTACTCGAATCACCCAATTACACAAAAAGTTAGAGGTACTGTGGCTTGACATGTTTCATTAGCCATTGAGCTTCTACTTCTTATATGAAGACGATAAATTAAAAAGTCAAATGTTATTGAAATTTTTGTTTAACTTTTTTAAATAATTAGGTCAATAGGCCTAATTATAATGGCAGCACGGATGGACTGAAAATTTTAAAAAATTAACTTAATACATTAAAAAAAACTTTAAAATCTAGCTTATTCTTACTCTAAAATTTAAAATTTTTGGCTTTTGCCCCTTTTCCAAATTTATTTTCTGTTTAGGGCTCAAAATCTTTATTGTTGGCCTTACTAATCTTGTTGAGTACCCAGTTGACCTAACTTGTTAGAAACCCACACTCAAACCTTCATTCGCCCAAGTCCAAAAAGCCCTTGACTTCACCGACTATGTTAATCCCTTACCGTCAGATGGTTGGGCTAAAACCCGAACTGCCTAACTTTCACAACAGTTTAGGGTACCGAACAGGTCTCTAATCATCAACGATGCAACCTTCCTTCAAATGGTCGGTAAGTCAGGGAAGTAATAAAACTAGAATTTTGTTGACTTGGTAATGAAATCCCATCATCTGCCTACTCTACGACTACACTGTGTGGTGTGCTTTTCAAGGTGTAATCTTTTCAAATCCTAGGGAAGTACAAAACTTAAATGGCAAGCATAATGAAGTAGATTTATTGAGGTGGCAACATGATTTTTAATGGGTAAAATTCATTGTTATTTGTTGCCAAAATTAAATGAGCTTAAAGTCTGACTACAAGGAAAGGTACATTTCTGAGCTCAATTTTTCATTAGCCAAAATTTCTCTTTTCTCAAAATGGGGCTCCTTGCAAGCGGCATAACCTAGAATGAAGAGCTTATGCATGTCGTGCAACCTAACCTAAACTGACCCAAAGTAGACCAAGTTGATATCATCTCTCAGTTGCACTTGGTTGCATGGAAGGAAAAGACCAACTATGTTGAATATCGCAAGGTAATCTTCGTTCTGGAGGAAGAAGAAGAGTGCTAAGCTTCACAACCTTTTTATGGAATTACAATTGGAAGTAGGCAGAGCCCCTACACCCGAGGTAGTTTAATTTCTAGTTTAGCATGCATGAAATATTTTTGTAAATGGTGGTAGTAATGGTAAAATTTGAGTGATGAAATTGTTTTTGTTTCAAGGTCCTTTCTTGATACCGATCACTTTCAAAGGCCATTATTTTTGGAAATGAACAGTTTCATTTTTGTATATATATAGGCTTTTTGAAAGCTAGTGAAGGAGGGAATAGCTCTAAAAATGAGATTTTGGGATGTAGCCATTTTTGGGTAGGAGAATTAATCGAACTTTGTGTCATTTCGTTCTGAGCATCTTTGAAATGGAAACATATATCAAAATTGTGTATTTGTTATACTCTTTCTGTGTTGTGAATTAAACTTTGAGTTATGGTAGTTCTCTCATGGTGTTTGCCTATCTAATTTGGTTACAGATAACTGCTTTAGAAACTTTGTGCTCTAGAGTACTTAGTCATTTGGTTTAAAATTATCCAACCCCCTTTTTTTCTATGTGCTATGTTGTAGATTGATCTTTGTGTCATTTTATCTTTCCATTGTTCTATCTAAAATCATATCGCATTTGTATCATAGCTATGTGCAGGTGTTAGCTTTCCTTTCCTGCTTTCTAGTTAAAAGCATACCCCAAAAATCAATTACTTCATAAGAGGGAGTTACCTCTAAAATTTAGGGGAAGATCATCCATTTAATAAATGTCTCTTCAACTATGGGTTGCTAAATTGTCTTCAATCTTGGGCACAATGAGTCAATTCTAAAGTTATTTTAGGAGAACAATATCTACAATTAACACTTATGAATAGTATTTTAACACTTTTGAGATAGCTTTAAAAAAATACCACAATTAGTTTTAACTTTTATTGAGATATGTATTTAACTTTTTTAAATGATTAGGTCAATAGACCTAATTATAATGGCACTTAAATACATAAAAAAAAAATCAAATCTAGTATAGGAATAGTATTTTAACACTTTTGAGATAGCTTACAAAAAATATCATAATTATTTTTAAAGTTAAATACGTAAAATCATAAATAGAATTTTACATGGAAGCCTAGATTTGTCATTCATGTCAAGTTGAAGGTGATTTGGAGATTATGTTGGCGACAAACAACTATTTCATGGTTGTTTTTTTCTGCATGTCTACTCGGAATCATGTTTTTGAGGAAGGGCCATATTTTTACAATCATATGGGCTTGTTCATTAAACCATGGCATGTGGGTTTCAATTCAACAAAGAAATTTCCCTCGAGATTTCTTGTTAGAGTTTGTCTGTCAAAAATTCCTTCGGAGTTTTGGTGAGAGGATATTTTACAATAAATTGTTGGTCTGCTTGGGAAGTTGGTCGCAATAGCTCAACAAACCCTTGATAAAAAGGTAATTACTTTTCCCTGCATTTATGTTGAGATTAATTTGGATAATCTCTTTGAAAATATGTTTAGGCTCTTCATCATTGGTTCAACAGTTAGATTATGAGTCTCTCCCTTTTTGGTGTCAAACTTGTCATGAGTATATGTTAGAGTAATAAAGTGTTTACTGATTAATTAAATCATGTTTGATTTAATTACTAAGTCATTTATTACCTCTTTCTACTTAAAATAAACTTTAGGCATATAACAATTAATTTTTTTATTAATTATTATTATGCAAACTAGGTTTGTTCACCCTTTTTAGGGTTTTGATCTCCTTTTATAGGGATTGATCTCTCTCATAATCTTATTGAGAAACATTCATTTTATTGACTTGCAACTTTTATTTTCGCACATCAAGAATGTCTCATCTTTCATGGATCCATGCGTTCAGGCCTCTTTAGCTTCTTACTTCTCTCTCTTTCATGTGACATGTGTTTGTGTGCAAGTCTTCTTAGGAGCTATGGGTTGTTTACTCATCAACTCCAATATGGTATCAGAGCTTCAAATTTGTTTGCCCTTGTCCTCTTCCTGAGAGATTTGGCTGTGTTCGTCAGATATGCGTTTTCAAAAGTTTTTTTGTTGAATCTAGGGGTCCTCTCTTTCTATTCATCTTGGCTTCAAACAGACCTCTCGGTTGTGTTCACAGCATCCAAGAACCCCTAGACCCATATAAAGTTTGTCCATTTTGGACAAAGTTAGAATCTGTGGAAAAAAAAAAATGCAATCGGCCCCGGTATGGATCCCGAGGCGGTCACTATTTTTTGGAGCCCTTTGGGCTCAAACAAACCTCACCATTGAGTTCATAATGGCCAAGAACCCTATTTCAACATAAAATTCATTTGATTTGGACAATGTTGCAGGGAGACGCAAAAATATTTTGCGTGCCAGGTTGTATGACCTGGGCACGCAATCTGAGGCAGTAATTTGTTTTAGCAGTTCCGCTAACGGCCTCCACCAATGGTAACTGCCAATGAAACCATCATAGTTACTGCCACAGTTACTACCATGATTACCACCGCGATGATCATCAGGCCTACGGGATAGCTAGTGGTTTTCGCTGCAGCAGCCCCCGCCCGTGGTCACATGGCTAGCCAAGGAGCCAGAGTTCCAGCCCTAGGCCACAAACCCCTAGTCACCCATGCAACCAGGGGCCCCAATTTTTTGGCCTCAGGGACCTATTGGACATTTGTAGTGACTGCCATACAATCGTCAATTTTAGCCCAGTGAAGTGTTGATGTCAGCACATGTTAGCACCCCAAACACCATTTTTTGGGCCCATCACCATACCTGTGGTTTTTTGCTCATAACTTGAGCATACGGTGTCGAAATCAAGCAAACAAGATGTCGTCGAAAAACTAGTTCCGAGCTCTATCCAGATCTGGAGGTTTAAATTTTTTATTTTCTTTTTTGATGGTTTTTTTATTGTCAAAGCCAGATGTTTACTTTTGCACTCCGAGAGCTCTATCTTGCACATCTGGACTTTGTTTTGGGAAAATGATATATCATTGGAAATCATGTTCTGAGACCTTTCCAGTTCTATGAGTCATTTTTTTAGATTCTTCTCCAAGTATATTTTATTTAGTTTCTTGCATTTTTGCAATCTGGTGGATATCTTGGATGTTTCAGGTCCTAGGATCTTTTCCTTTTGTGGAATGGCTCTTCTTAGGATATTCTTTTGTTTCAACAGCCTTTTCTATTCTTTAAGAAGTGTATACTTCACTTTTGTAGCATTCTTTTATGCATATGCACTGAGATAAAGTGTCATTCTATTGCATGTATGAGATCTTGTATATGTTCGTGCTCTATGTACTTGCACTCCATTATAAAGTGTCAGGGGGGTTTATAAACGTCTTTGTTTTCCATCTACTTTTGTCATATGAGTGTTCCTCCAACGACATTAGCCTCGGGTATCTCTATTTGTGTTTGTACTCTCTCTGCACCTTCGATGTTCCTGGTATCATGCAATTCATATTAGACGATCTTTTCAGTGTACCTGTCATTACTCCCTTATCAGCATTATGGGGGGTTTCTATTGTTGGTTCTACTACTTCCTTGGTTCAATAGTGTGAGCTATGTATTTAGTATTTGATTCTATGTACTAGGCAGATGCAGTGGTTGGGTACCTATGCATTCCAGTGAGATGGATCATTTATCATATGGACACTCTTTCTTTCCTATTTTTGGATGCACTCTTCTAGCTTTGATTGATCAGCTCTTCATACTTTTGGTGTTTTCATGCTATCTATATTTTTGAGTTCAGGTGTTTGCCTTTGTTTGCCTCTTGATTCGAGTAGTTTCATTTGAGGGCACTTGTGCAAATTACAGTATTCTATATCTTTGACTTCAGTTGTTTGTTTTTGTTTGCCTCCTAATTCGAGTAGTGTCATTTGAGGGAACTCATGGAGATTATAGTCTTCTCTACTTGGTTATATTTCAATGGAGGATCTTCAGATCATCAGTTACTTCTTGACAGATTTTGTAGCTTCTTGCTTCAGTAATGTTCTACATGTTCATCCTTGTTCCTATTTTTTGGAACATTCCTAGTTTTGGAGGCTTCTTTAGTCCTTCAGACTATTCTTTGTCTCTTTTTGGAGTAGAGTTTTTCCCATATGGTTTTCTCTATTTCTCCGCTTTATAGAGACTCTCTTTTGTTCTTGGGTACCTGATCAGGCCTTTTGTTGTCGGGACCCATTTGTTTTCAATAGTTCTTTCTAGGTTTTTAGCTTCTCCCAAAGTTTATCTTAAGGGGGGGTGTTAGAATAATAAAGTGTTTACTGATTAATTAAATCATGTTTGATTTAATTACTAAGTCACTTATTACCTCTTTCTACTCAAGCTAAACTTTAGGCATATAATAATTAATCACTTTATTAATTATTATTATGCAACCTAGGTTTGTTCACCCTTTTTAGGGTTTTGATCTCCTTTTATAAGGATTGATCTCTCTTGTAATATTATTGAGAAATATTCATTTTATTGAATTGCAACTTTTGTTTTTGCACATCAAGATTGTCTCCTCTTTCATGGATCCATGCATTCAGGCCTCTCTAGCTTCTTACTTCTCTCTCTTTCGTGTGACAGGTATTTTCATGCAAGTGTTCTTGGGAGCTATGGGTTGTTTACTCATTAACTCCAATAGTATGGATACCTTCAGCACCAATGTCCTAGGGTACATAAGGGTGTTGGTAGTTTTGGTGGTTCTAGTGGCTCTCCTTTCACAACTCTGAAGGTGGATAAAGGGGACATAGGAAAAGCCCATATGAAATATGGTGGCCTCTATAAGGATAAATTTATGCCTATTAAGCCCCTATATAATGGGGGGGATAGAATAGGTCTTATAGTGATAGACATAATGATGAAGGCTTCAACTAATTTGAGGTATTATAAATTTTGGCCTCGAAGAAAGGGATTTTAGTGGAAGTATCTTTTGGGGCTACTAGTATGGGTATGGATGGGTGTAGGAGTCAGAGAATAATATTATGATTCAAGTTATTGTGTATCCATAGAGGGTGTTCCCTACTAGTCATAATTCAAAAGAACCTAGTGATCTGAAAAGTTTACAAGATGATATTATTTTGGTATATTTAGCTAAGGAGATGTTAACATATGATAAAGAAGGTAAAGGATGAAGGTCTTCCACTATAGAAGAACAAGAAAATAGAGCCTAAATTAGCATCAGATTCTAGTGAAATTTTAGCTCTGAAATGAACCCCTGTGTCGATGAAAAATTCAGCGCCCAACTGCATCGATCACTCAACATTGTATTTTGTATTGTAGTTGATGCCATAATTTGGGTCAGGATTGACACCAACTCTTGTGCCATAGCCTTGCATGTGTCATTTGTGGTGCTAGGAAAAGAATCTACCAATTACGTCCACTTGGCAACAAGTATGGCATCTAAAATGACGTTGGATTAGGCATTGTATTTTTCTTTTCATTTTTCTTCCAATTGTGCTTCCAATTTTTCTTCTTGTGTTGCTTCCATATGTGCTTCTATTATAATGTCCTTTGCTGCTTCTAATTTTGCATCTGATTTAGCTTCTCATTTTACATCTAGTTTTGTTTCTATTATAACGTCATTTTTTGCTTATGGTTTTGCTTTGAAATTGGCTTCATGTTTTACTTCCAGTTCTACTTCCATCATAACATCATTTTTTGCTTCTAGTTTTGCTTCCAATTTGGCTTCCCATTTTTCTTCTAGTTTTGCTTCTACTTTGCTTCATGGTTTTCTTCCATTATAACATTGTTTGTTGCTTTCAATTTTGCTTCTAGATTTTGTTCTAGTTTTCCTTCCCTTATTACGTCATTTGTTACTTCTAATTTAACATCTAGTTTTGCTCCATATTTTGCTTCTGGTGTTGTGTCCAAGTTTGCTTCCATTATAACACCCTATTGTTGCTTCATGTTTTTCTTCAATGTGTGCTTCCTTGTTTGCTTCTACGGTTGCTTATGCTTTTACTTCTTGTGTTGCTTCTAATTTAACACCTATTATGACGCCACTTGTTACTTCAACTATTACTTATGATTTTTCTTCTTGTGTTTCTTCCAAGTTTTCTCTTAGTTTTTATTCTAATTTTGCTTATGTTTTCGCTTCCAATTCTGCTTCTGATTTTGCTCCCTTTTTTGCTTCCATTTTTTTCTACCAATTTTTTCATTTTTTCTTACATCTTTGCTTCTTTTTTTGCTTCTCATTTTTCTTCTAGGTTTGCTTCCATTTTGACATCTTTTGTTGCTTCTAAAATTGCTTCCATTATCACTCATTTGTTTGCTACCTGAATTGCTTCTACTTTTGCTTCCTAGATAGCGCCAAGTTTTTCTTCCAAGATTGTTTCTAGTTTGGCTTCCAATTTCTTTTCTTTTCTTCTAAAAATGCTTCTTATTTTTCTTCCATTTTCTATTAATTTAATATGTTTTATTCCAATCATTAAACCCATATTAACACCAAGAAGATGCACATCAAAATATCTAAAATTTAACTAGATTTGACATCTATCTTAGCAACAAATTAAAATCATCATACGTAATAAATATTCATCCAAAAATCATTGACCACTTTCAATATATATAAATTGACAAGTGAATACTAATAATAATAAGGTCATCATAAATAACTAAAACAAATGAAAGTCCAATATGTTAGTAGATCAAAAGCATGTCAAAATGATACATGTTCAACAGTTGACATAATTTAAAATGATACATACAAATGATATAAGTAAAAATGATAAATATGTAACTAAAAATGATACAAGTCAATATGATACATGTCCAAATGATATAAGTGAAAATGGTACATGTAAAAATGTATCAACTCTTTAATATGATATTGTAGGCCCTGGAAATGATACATATGATAGTGACCATGAAAAGAGGCATCATAATGATATATCAACAATCAACCATAATGCAATCTATATGATCATGAATGTCACTGGCTACTAGTAGCAATTGCCTCATCATCATCATTGCCATCATCACCACCACAATCATCATCAGTGTGATCATTATCGTTATCATCATCATCATTGGCTTTAGTGTCTTATGTATATGTGTCATCATCATCCTCTTCCATGTGATCTAGACCAAAACCAACATATAATGGGTATGTATCTTGAGGATTGTCTTCATCTTCTGGAAGACCCGAGTTCTGCCCAAAAAATATTATTTTAATAAAAATTTGTTATTTATTTAATGCAATAAAATATCTTTATGTTATATATCTAATATTACAACATATGAAATGAAACCATAATCATATTACATGAATCAACAACTAAATTGGACTGAAACAAATAACTAAAACATAGTTCTTTGTAAAAAAATATGAAGTTACTCTATTTTACCTTGGCTGCAAAAACAAACACAAAACAAAGTTCCAATGGTTGTAGGAACGCTAGTCATAGAACAAAGTTCATGTTGAACCATAAAAAATGCAGGTTATTTTTTTTGTTATCCCACGTCATGTCTTAATTTGACTTATTTTTCTCATGGCTATGGTCCTTTATTTATTTCTTATATTCTCAAGTGCCATGGTTTTATTAGTCTATATCAAATACTTTGTCATTAAACCAAAATAATTGAAAAAAAATAAATACAATAGAAAGAGCAGGTAAAGAGATGAAAAAAAAAAATTAATGACCCCACCTCTACAAAGATCAACTAATTTACACCCAATACAAAAAAAAAAAAATTTTAAAAATGTATTAATTATCTTGCCTTAGGTGTGTTAGAATAATCAAGCCCTAAGATTATTGAGAAGGGGGCTAAATTGGTAATCTACTAAAAAACACAAATTTGATATGATAAAATTTATTCTTCAAAACCTCACTTCACCATCCTCATTTAATTTATTCTTGAAAACCCATTTTGTACCTATCACATTTTTATCTTTAGAACTTGGCACAAGAGTCCAAGTTTCATTCTTCTCAGTCTGATCCAATTCTTCATGCATTTCTCTCACCCAATCATCATCTTTAATTGCTTCCTTTACTATTTTGGGCTCAAATTGTGATATCAAACATGTGCTTTCTCTAGCCTTACTTCTTGTCAACACACGTGCATTCTTATCACCAATTATTTGATCAAAAGAATGATTCCTTTTCACATACCTTGGGATTACCAATTTAGTCCAAGGAACGTCTTCTCCTACCAGTTACACTACTTCTTTCTCATTGTTCTTCTCTATCGGTCTAGGCTCTTCTAGTTCAATAAACTCTACTCCTCGATCATCTTTTGTATCCTTCTTGCTTGTTTCCTCAAATTTCTCAAGAAAACCATCAATCTTCACATTAGCACTTTCAATCATTTTATTAGTCCTTTTTTTGAAACATTTGTAGGCCTTTCTCTTAGTTGAATAACCCAAAAATATGCCTTCATCACTTTTGGGATCAAATTTTCCAGAAAAATCATCTCTTTTTATATAACATTTGCTTTCAAAAAAATTGAAATACTTTACACTAGGAGAATGACCATACTATAATTCATAGTGTGTTTTGTTGGTTCCCTTCTTCACTTACACCCAGTTCAAAGTATAAATAGTAGTATTGATTGCTTCTCTCAAGTAGATCTTTGGTACATTTCCTTGTATCAACATAGTCCTTGTAGCATCAACAATTGTTCTATTCTTCCTTTTTGCAACACCATTTTGCTAATAATTTCTTGGAGCGGAGATCCGTCTTGTTATACCATTATCTTCACAATACTTCATAAATTCATTTGATGTGAACTCGCCTCCTCTATTTGATCTTAAACACTTCACACATTTTCCTAATTCCTTCTCCACCAGTGCTCTAAAAGCCTTAAACTTACTGAATGCATCAAATTTCTCCTTAAGAAATTTAACCCACATCATTCTTGAATAATCATTAAAAAATAGGATAAAGTATTTATCACCATTATAACTCTTTTGTCTCATAGGACCACACAAATTAGTATGTACTAAATCATGTATATTCTCTAATGAGTAAAATTTTCTTTTGAAAGATGTACTAGTTAACTTACCAAGTTGACACTCTTTACACATCAGGTTATCTAGTTTCACAAGTTGTGGAAATCATCTTACTGCATTAGTCTTGCTTACCTTTACCAAGCTATCAAAGTTTACATGATAGAATATTCTAATCCATAACCATCTATCTTCAATCCTAGCAACCAAACAACTATTAATTATATTGTTTAACTGAAATAAGTTACCTCTAGTTTGTCTTCTTGTATAAATATCATCACCAAAACTTCCAATGATCCTACACATTCCTCCTTTAAAATCAAGTTGACATCCTTTATCATTAAGTTGACCCAAACTCAAAAAGTTATGTGTTAGACCTTCAACATAATAGACACCATCTGCAATGCTTTTTCCATTAAGGGAGATAGTACCTTTACCTTTCACTAAGAAAGGTGAATTGTTTCCAAATATCACAACACCACCATCATATTTATTGAGTTTAATAAACATACTTTTATCACCAGTCATGTGATGCGAGCACCCATTGTCTATGACCCAGACATCATTCTGTCATATATGTGAAAAAAGTGATATTTCACCTTTTTTGTCTCCTCCAAGATGATCTTCTTTTAAAGAAACAAAAACAATTTCCTCTTCATTATTGTCATCAGATTCATCATCGGTTACACCTTCATCCACAACCATATAGCAGTGTTTCTTTGGCTTTCCTTTGTACTTCTTGTATTTGTCCTTATTCTTTTTTTGTTCTCCATTAGGACACCTAGCAGCAATGTGACCAATCTTGTTACTAGAGAAACATTTTAAAGGTAACTTGCATTTATACTTACTAGTTCCTATAGGTAACGTCCTTGCTATGATTGCTTCAATTTCTCCTTTTCTTCTCTCATCTTCCAAAATAGAATCTGTATCCTTGGTGAAACTAGACAAACTATTAGATTCAATAATCAACTCTTTGCCTTTTATTGTAGTGACACTTACCATAAAGGCCTTAAAAGCAATTTCAACCTTTAGAATATTGTTATCATAATTATTAAGCTCAATAGCAATAAGTTTATGTATTAGTCCATCAATAGTCATCTTTTCAAATGTTCTAAGTTCCTTAATTGTCGACACTCTAATGGCATAAGCAGGTAACAAGGTTCTTAACATCTTGCTCACAACAACGTATTCTTCCATGGTACCACCTACACCTCTGATTGCAACGTCTTTGATTATTGCATCATACTAAGCAATGTTTTCTCCTTCTACCATTTTCATGTCATCATATTTTCCTCTGAGACTTTCTTCTCTTTCCTTTTGCAAATGATTTTCACCTTCGTAGATTAATTCATTTTATTCCAAACCTCATGAGTTGTTCTTGTTGGGATTATGGAAAGATAAGTACTAAAAGGGGAGGGGTGAATCAATACCCTTAAAAACTTTCAAGACTATAACTTTCCAATTGTAGATCTCAATTAACTGACTGAATCCATTGTTTGAAACATACATTCGAGTAACTAAAAATGTAAATTGCATGTAAACAAAACAATAAATCATATATGAAACTTCAAACTCATAACATAGATATTTTGGTATCGCAAAAACCCTTGTAAGAAGGTAAAAACTACGATGGGGATGACACCCATAAATCTTCACTACTGCAGCAATAAAGTATGTCAGTTAAGGCTACAATTTTGATCACTTATGATGATCTGACCCTGTTAGGAGTAACAATAAGATTGACTAGATCTACCTGGTTAGAGGATTTTAACAACACAATACATGTGTGTACTCAGTTAAGAGATTTACATAAGAACTATTAAGTCCACTCTGTTAAGAGATTTGAATTATGCTACAATGGTTAAATTGATAATAGTAAAAGTATCTATAAATAACAACTTAATCTTGTATGATTTAAATCTATGAAGAATCAAATAAATATCACCTCAATGTGATGTATGTGCCATTATGTCCTTCTTGGTAGCCTTTTATGTGTTCTGTAAACTAATTCCTTCTTTCATAAACCTTCTGTCAAAAAACCTTTTGTCTGATCTCATGATGTCCTTATTGTGGCTACTCCTTCATGATACTTGTTCACAATAACATCTTACAATTTTTATATCAAACTAACTTGACCTAATTAGGGTTTACATCATCTTAGAAACCCTAAGATCAACGATGTAAGAAAATAACCTAGATCTAACATTACATAGGAATCGTCACCAAATTAATGATTACATCCATATTAAATATCTCTCGATCTTGGTGAACTATTTCCCTAATCGATGTGAATTGTTTTCATAGATGTTTGTGTCATTTCATATTACTATGTTGTTTCCTTCTTTACTCGGTAACCACTGCATTCACCTTTCGATAATTACTAATGCTCAGTTTAAATGAATGCTTAGTGATCACTAGCTCGGTACTCGGTAATTGCTTGTTGCTTGGTGAGTGTGCTTAGCCAAACCTGTATTCAGTTATCTTAGACTTCTACCTTGTGACCTACTTGGTGTGTAGGCTTGATGTGATTGACCAACTATTTAGTTTGTCTCCTTTACCGAATGAATAACTGATTGATAGTAATGACAATCCATTAATGCTCAAAATAGGAGTAACATTCTCCCCCTTTGGCATTAGTATCAAAACCTTATGTATATGTATCAACTGCCAAAAATATATACAAACTCAAAAATACTATATACTAACTCCCCCTTTGTGCATACTACCGGTGTGAAGTACATAATGGCATATATATATATATATATATATATATATATATACATAGAGAGAGAGAGAGAGAGACTTTCCCCCTTTTTGAAATTAATGCCAAATAGAAAAGATGTACTTACAACTTATCAAAAATGTGCTAATGGGTTTTCTTTAGTGATGTCAAGAGGTTCTCCCATTCCTCTTTCAAGTTGTCAAGAGAAATATGCTCTAGATCGACTTGTGTATGCATATCAAAAATATTCTCAAGTATAGAAATATCGAGGGTGGCAACTAAAGATTTTTCCTTATTTACATGACATTCCATGAACTTCAAATGTGGAAGAAGCTTAGCTTGTAGCTCGATGACTTGATCACTTATGGCATCTTCTTGCTTCCTCAAATCTGTTCTCAACTGCCTAAGTTCTTGAACTTTGGAAATATACTTATAAAAAGTTGTAGGCTCGGTTAGAGAATTATTGGCACTGACCTGTATTTCTTCATCCAATTTCTTTATCTTTTCACTAACCTTGATAGTGAATTATTCAACAGTGCATAACTTAAACAAAATTTGAACTATTTTTTTGAATAATAGTTTCTAGCTCGATTATGACCTCCAAGAGCTTAACCTTATTTATTGCCACTTCTTGGTTTATTCTCTTAGTTGATTTGACTTGAATCTTTTCTTCTACTCTTTCCTTTATTCTTTTCTCTATATCTACATCGGGGACATTAATGTAACCGATTAGAGATGCAAGCCAATCAATGATGGGAGTTTCCTCATCAACATTGATGTCGGGAACTATTTTCAATAAAATGTCTCTAACATCTTCCAAAATTTGTTTACTTTCATTTTCCTTTTCCAATTTCTCTTATGTAGCCTTCCTTGTGCACAATTCCCCATATCTTATTAGTGCTTCAAGGTCTAATGTCCTCGGGTCACATTCAGGTATCTTTGTCAGACTCGATCACCTCCTCATCATGTTCACTATTACCTATCAATAATTGTTCCTCAATTGCCTCTTCAACCAGAATATCCTCAGATGCCTTTCTTCTACTTCATCACCAAATTGTTTCACCAATGTGTCCATCATCTTCTTTGATTTCTTGCTCACCTTAACTCTGACTAGATCCATTTTGATTCTTAATTTGGCCTCTTCATAGGTACCAAATGTAGTTGCATGTGGATCTTTGGGCTCGGCCAATAATGCCTTTATTGACTTAGATGCTTGGTCAATATCTAATTTTTAGCCCATAGGTGCTAACTAAGAAGTTCTTGGTTCAACCGCCTTGACTAAAGTGGTGTCAGTGTCCACTAAGAAACAAATATCATCCTTATGCTTCTCTACCATCTGACCTAGTATCCTGCTTCTTTGGTGCATTCTATCTTTGAACTATTCAAAGTACACATCATGATACTAACAAAAAAATTTCCCAAACTTTGAATAAAA
This sequence comes from Chamaecyparis obtusa, assembly GCA_027943335.1. NCBI lineage: Eukaryota > Viridiplantae > Streptophyta > Pinopsida > Cupressales > Cupressaceae > Chamaecyparis > Chamaecyparis obtusa. The sequence continues at coordinate 1,275,849 of BSBK01001458.1, read as the reverse complement.
TTATTGATTTACAATATGACTAGTCGGCCAACATCCCAGTCAACATTACCGACTAAGGGGAAAAAATTTTGTACATAGAAAAATATGCAAATTAGCAGTGAACCAAACTTACAGGTATTAGTCTTTTCTGACCTGATGGTTCTCATGTTCTCTTCTAAATGTTTCAGTAATAACTCGGCTAAGTCATATTGAAAAACATTCTTCACAATTTTATATGCTATGTCCACAACACCATAAGGTACATTGTTCGGCCTGCTAGATTGAAATATCTTGTAACCGACTATCTATGCTCCAAACCTAGTCTTTGGATCAACAATAGTGTTGACTCACATGTCTCTACCATCCCATTCAGCTCTTGGTAACTTCTCAATTTTAGCTCTTGGTGCATTCCTGATAGCTTTTACTTTGTCAATTATGGGGTACCCGGTGACTGCATGAATGATGTCCCTTATTATCTTTACTGGTTCATCCAACCATAACACCCCTTTATGTATTCTACTCAACACAACCCTTGTCCATTTAGTTTTGAATACTCTCAGGAGATATAGGGTGTTCATTAAACCCTTCACCTCCAAATGTGTATGCTCATATTTGAGCTTTCCATCAACACTTAGCTCCTAGAAGGTGGATTGAAACTCAAAATCCCCCATTTCACCAATTTTATAGTGGATATTTCCTATTTTTAGGTAGAACCAGTTTGAGAATGGCTTCTACCCTTTTGGGATCTATAGAGATACCCATTTCTAAGATGATGTGTCCTAACAATCTACCTTGGGTTACCCCAAAAAAACATTTCTTAGGATTAAGTGAAATCCCATAAGCCCAACATCTCTTCAATACTTTTCACAAATCATCAATATGATCCACCTGGTTCCTTGAGAAAACTATAAAGTCATCTATGTATATGATGATGCATTTATTGACAAGGCCTCTAAATGCTTCATCCATTTCCCATTGAAAAGTTACCCCAATGTTGATCAAGCCAAAAGGCATGCGATGGTGAGAAAAAGTCCCCCACTTGGTGGTGAATGACGTCTTAAACTAATCTTCTTCTTTTACCATGACCTGATTGTATCCAAAGTAACCATCAAGAAAGGACATCATTTATGACCCAATCACTATTTGCAACACCTCGTCGACAGACGATAACGGGTAATTATCTTTCGGGGAGGATCTATTAAGGTTCCAAAAGTCTACACATAGTCGGACCTCCCAACTCTTCTTTCTCATGGGAACTAAGTTTGTGACCCATGTCAAATGTCAAAAATGAAAAATGATCTTCACATCAAGCAAATTTTGTACCTCTTTCTATATTATGGGTTCTATTACTAGATTGATGGGTCTTTGCCTTTGGAGGAAAGGTTTAGCATCTGGGTTTAGCATTATATTATGTATGATGATAGAAGGGTCATAGGTTTTTAGATCCTCATAGCTCCAAGCTATAACATCTTTATATTTTGTAAGCAATTCTACCATTCACCGCTTTTCTTCGTTTGTGCGAATCTTCCCAATACCAACCTCCATGGGTTTGTGTTGGGTACCCAAATTATAAACTTCACAATCATCATCACCTATAGTTGGTGTCTTCCTCCTTTCCTAAGCATAGTCATCTTTGTCAAAAATCCTCTCTAACGCCACCATCCCTTTTGGAATGGAGTTGGTTTTCAAATTCAGGATCCCTAGCCTATCAATTTCTCTAATTTCATCAACTTCTTCATTGATAGCTTGCTTCTCAAAGACTCCAATGCTCATGATGAACTCAAGTATCCATTGATCATCTTTGAATACTTGCAAATTAGTGTTGTTATCTAGAATAGCTAGTATCATTATGAGCTCAATAGAAAACTTCTTTAACTTTGATCCCTCCAATAGGTGTAAGGAACTTGTTGATACTTCTAAAGCACTAGCAACTGCATTACTCCTTCTTGGGATGCTTCTAATATTGAATGCTTCAAAATCTTCAATCAAATCCCATACATAGTTTCTATATGAGGCTAGTCACTTATCGTTGCATGAATATTGCCTACGAATTTGTCAGATCACTAGCTAGGAATCACCTTCAACTATCAGGGTTTAGATTTTCTTTTTTGTGTGCCATGAGGAGACCTCATACTAACGCCTCATATTCTACAATGTTGTTGGTACAAAATAACTGCAACCTATAGGTCGTGTAGTAAGAGCTACCTCAAGGATTAATCAACTTGACTCTTGTTACGGCCCCTTGTTTGCATTTGGAGCCATCAAACTTTAATTTCCATATGGGATGACCCTTGGGGGATCGAGGCTTGGTTCAAGATTCAAATTCAATTTTGAGCATCTGAGACTCAATCTGAGGTTCAGTGGAATCATCTAGCAATATTGGGTCCTCGTAGCTAGGGATCACTTCAAATCTTGTTTCCAAACTCTCCTTTTCAGCAAGGGGTGCCCATTTCATCTCTTGTTCTGCCTTAGTTTCACCCCATGTCCCTTAGAATGGCATAAAGAACCCATCGTCTGAAGAACTCCATTCCTCTTGTGGAAGATTTTCCTCTATGGGGACTAGGGGTTTCTCATCATGAGAAGGATTTTTATCATAGTCTTGTGATATTATCCCTTGGGTAGATTCAACCATTTGGGACATTCTCCTCACTATCTGGGTAACAACACTTCGGTAGTTGTGGCACTCAAACTCTGAATGGCTGACTTGGTGCAGGTGACAATACCCTGGCAACATCAATATGTTTTGATTGGCCTCATGCCTGAGATGCTTCATATTCTTTGTCATATTATTGATGAATTCTTGAAGAATCTCTCTAGGTACCTAAGGGTGTATCAATCCTCTTATAGGGCTACCACTTGAATCAACCTCTTCCTTGATATGAAACATCAAGTTTCTATCAAACTGATATACTCCCAGATCGACCTGAGAAAACAAAACTTTATTTGGGGCATTGTATTTAGCAATCATTTGCTTGAGTTTTGGTTTCACATCAAAAAAAAATTTATTGTTTAATCCCTTCCAAGGTAACCATAGTTGTGTGAAATATGTAGAAAACCAACCTCTCAAGGATCTAGTCAATTTCCTACTAAGCAACATGTCATATGTTTCTAGGATATCTACTATGTGTATATCTATGTAATCTTGTATCCTTGGGTCTATTGTTAGTTGTATGTGAGCATCTTTTAGGACCCCAATGACCTTGACTTTAGTCTTGTCAAATTTTATCACAACCCTATTGGTTGGGTGAGGGTTCATTCCCAACTTTTGACATATGGATAAAGGCATGATATTGCACGAATCCCCTAAATCAATCAAACAATTATGCAAGTTCTTTCCAAAGATCTTGAGGATAAGAAAAAATGGACGCACTTTGACTTTGTCCTTGAACATGGTCAACATGGCTTCAACAGTGTTAACATTGGAAGGATTTTTCACATTAATACTTGACACGGTCAACTTGAAATGATCCAATGATTTCAAAAGTGCATCCCTTTACGTGGGGCAACTTTGTAACATGTCGTACATAGACATATTACACTTCATACGCTTCAATTCCTCCATTTCACTATATTTATTAGTGTATCAAGTTGGATTCTTCAATGTGGTAGGTGTTGGGATTATGAAAAGATAAGTACTAAGAGGGGAGGTGTGAATCAGTACCTTCAAAACTTTTCAAGACTAAAATTTTGTAGGTATAGATAGCATTTAGCCGACTGAATCCATTGTATGAAACATACATTCAAATATAAATAAAAATGTAATTTTCATGTAATCTATTCAATAAGCCATTCATGAAACTTCATACACACAACAAAAATATTTTGGTATCACAGAGACCCTTTCAAGAGGGTAAAAACTGCGGTGGGGATGACACCCACAAATCTTCACTACTGCAGTAACAAAGTATGTCGGTTAGACTACAAATTGTGATCACTTATTATTAATGGATTATGGAAATCTCATATTGTTAATAGATCTACCTTGTTAGAGGATTTTAACAACACAATACATGTGTGTACTCAATTAAGAGATTTAACTAAGAATGATTAAGTCCACTCTATTAGGAGATTTTGAATATGTCACAATGGTTAATGGTAACAGTAAAATGTATCTGTAATTAGCAACTTAGACTTGCATGATTCAGATCTACAATATACCATAAAGATATCACCTTGTAGTGATATATGTGTCCTTCTGTTCTACTCGGTAGCCTTGTGTATGTTCTAAAAAATTGAATGCTTATTTCAAACCTTCTATCAAAAACCCCATCTCATCTCCTGATGTCCTTAGTGCGGCTACTCCTTCATGATATATGTACATAATGACATCTTTACACATTTTATATCAAACTAACTTGACCTAATTAGGGTTTTACAATATCTTAGAAAACCTAAGATCAATGATGAAACAAAATAACCTAGATCTTACATTACATAGGAATCATCAACAATTTAATGATTATATCCATATTTAATTCTGTCTCGATCTTGGTAAACTATTTTATGATCAGTGTGAACCATTTGCATTGATTTTTTTGCCATTTCAAATTATTACATTGTTTCCTATTTTACTTGGTGTTCACTACATTCTTCATTTGGTAAATAATTGATGCTCGGTTCATATGAATGCTTGGTGAACACTATGCTTGGTACTTGTTAATCATCTAGCTCAGTGAGAGGACTCGGTCAAATCCATGTTCGGTTAACTTACAGATATGCCTTTTATCCTTCTCAGTGTATAAGCTTTATATGTTTGACTGACTGTCTTGTTTATCTCCTTTACCGACTGAAAAATTGAATGATACTAATGACAACCATTAATGCTCAAATAGGAGTAACATTCTCCCCCTTTGGCATTAGTATCAAAACTTTATGTATATGTACTGATTGCCAAAAAAAATATACTAACTCCCCCTTTGTACATGCTCTCGGTGTGAAGTACATACTGGCATATATATACATAGACTTTCCCCCTTTTTGAAATTAATGTCAAATAACTTACAACTTGTCAAAAATATGTTGATGGGTTTTCTTTAGTGAAACCAAGAGGTTTTCCCATTCCTCTTTCAAGTTCTCAAGAGCAATGCACTCTAAACCGACTTGTGCATGCATGTCGAAAATGTTTTCTAGCACAAAAAATTTTGGGCTGGCAACTAAATTATTTTCCTTATTTACATGTCTCTCCATTATCTAAAAATGGGGAAGAAACTCAGCCTGAAGCTCGGTTATTTTTCTTTGATTATATCTTCTTGCTTCCTGAAATCAATTCTTAACCATTGAAGTTCTTGAACCTTTGAAAAATGCTTGAGAAATGTATTGGGCTTGGTTAAAGAATTATTTGCACTGGCCTGTATTTCTTCATCAAATTTCTTGATCTTTTCACTAAGCTCGGTAGTGAAGAGGTCCACAATGCATAACTTATACAAAAAATTTATTAACTGTTGAATAATGGTTTCAAGCTCGGTAACAACCTCTGAGAGCTTGACCTTATTGAGTGCCACTTCTAGGCTTATTTTCTCTGCTAATTTTGATTGGATCTTTGCTTCTACCCGTTCTTCCATCCTTTTCTCTACATCTACATCAGGGGTATTGATGTGTCTAGTTAGAGTAGCAAGTTGATCAATGATGGGAGTTGCCTCATCAAAATTGATTTTAGGGACTACTTGCATTAGGATATTTCTAACTCCCTCTAAGACTTGTTTTCTCTTACTTTCTTTTCTCATTTTCTCCTGTGCAACTTTCCTTGTGCACAATTCTCCATACCTTCTCAAGGCTTCAGGGTCTAAATTCCTAGGGTCACATTAAGGAATTTCAATAATGTCATCAAGTGTGATAGGACCCTTACCATGTTTCTTCTTCTTTTGCTTCTTCTTTGTTGTAGGAGATTTGGTGTAAGGCACTAGAGCTTTGGTCTCTGAATTTGGCTTTTCTAACTCGGTAGACACACTCTCTTCCTTTTCTTTCCCAGTGACTGGTGTCTTGGTGGCTTGGTCTTGGGCATCTTGTGTGGTACCTATTCTAGTTGATTCTACAGGTGTATTCTCTTCTAGTTCTTTGGTTTTGACCTCTTTATTCTCGGCTTATTTGAAGCTTTCTACTCTATTGTACCCTTTCCCTTGGGTATATCCTGTTGTCTCTTGGATGTAGATCCTTCGGGTTCCTTTTGTGTAATAATTTCAATTGCTTGAACCAATATGGATAAGTCACCTATTATATCACCTCTTGCTTCCTCACTAGATGCATTCTCCTTGGTGGTGTCTACAACAATGTTAATGTCCTCATCATTATTTACATCATCAGGATTTCCATTTTTTATTTTCTCAATCAAAATATCATCTATCCCGGGGGCTACTAGTCATTCAGGAGCATCCTATCTATATTCTTCACTATATTCAACTAGGTAAAAGTCCATAGCAAGAGTTTCATCTGCTACCTCGGTATCAGATATGTGGATTGGATCCTTGGTGGCTAGATCTGCATCATCTGAGTGGACTCCTTTTCCTTTCTTCTTTTTCTTCATCTTGGGAATGATAGCCAGCGCAAGCTGATCAGCTTTTGCTCTAGCTTTCAAAATTGTGGTCCATAGAAGCTTGATGTTTTCATCAACTACCTCAAGTTTTCCTGCTAGGATACCAAAGGCTCTACTCTTCATCAAGAAGTGTTTGGAATATTACTTCAGCAGTTCATCTATCTCAGTAACAGTTACAGTAGGCATGGCCAAAATTAATGAGTCTTCCTGCATTTTATTCTTTGTGTGCAGGGCATATGTCCACCTGGCTGAAACTTTCTCATACAATTCTTTAGGAACATATTTAGCAAATTCAATGGGTACTCTTTTAAATTTAATCATCATTTGTATAATAGATTCTTCTATTTTCTCCTAATCCTTGGTAGTCATATATACATACCTATTTAACTTAGGGTGTGCAAGACTCCCTATCTCCTCTATATTATTAACTAAGTCATATATTGAATAACTTTTATTAACAACAACCTTGAATTAACCTTGATCCTCTTCTTCATTATATTCATCAATATCATATTTTTCTCTTATCAATCTTCTCCTTCTTTTAGGTTGCTTAGAGGTGACTTGGGCACCTCTCTTTTTCTTTGGATATATTTTAGTAGGAGTTGGCCTTGATATTTTTGCAATTCCTTTCTTTAGAGGCAGAGAAGAAGTTGTTGAGGATCTTGTCCTTTCTCTTGTAGGTGCTTCTTCTTGTTTCCTCTTCCCTATGGCATTTACCGGTGTAGCATAGATATCTTTATCTGACTCGGTCTCCTCCTCATCATGTTCATTGTTGCCAATTAGAAATTGTTCCTCGGTTGCTTCTTCAACTAGATTAGTTGTTGATTTTTCTTCTTCTTCTATGTCATCTCCAAATTGTTTTACCAAAGTATCCATCATCTTCTTAGATTTTCTACTAACTTTCACTCGAACTAGATCCATCTTTATTCTTAATTTGGCCTCTTCATAGGTTCTGAACCTAGGAGCCTTTGGATCTTTGGGCTTGGCCAATAATGCATGTATTGACTTAGAAGCTCGATCAATATCTAGTTCATAGCCCATTGGGGTTAACCAAGCAGTCCTTGGTTCAACTACCTTGATTAATGTGGTGTCAGTGTCCACTAGGAAATAGATATCATCTTTATGTTTTTCTCCCAGCTGGCTTGGTATCCTGCTCCTTTGATGTATTCTCTCCTTGAATTATTGAAAATAAACATCCATAACACTAACAAAATTCTGACCTAGACTTTTTATAAATTCACTAATTTGCATAATCACTGGTCAGTTGACATCCCAGTCAACATTACCGATTGAGGGAAAGAAGTTTTGTATGTAGAAAAATACACAAACCAATAGTGAACCAAACTTACATGTGTTTGTCTTTATTGTCCTGATAGTTCTCATTTTCTCATCCAATTGTTTTAGTAGAAGCTCGGTAAGGTCAAATTGAAAACCTTTCTTAACAATCTTGTATGCGATGTCTACGACTCCACAAGGTACACTATTTGGCCTTCTTGATTGAAATATCTTGTAATAGACAACATAAGCTCTGAACCTTATCTCAAGATCAACAATTTTGTTGACTCGTATACCTCTTCCATCCTATTCTGCTCCTGTAAGATTCTCATTCTCAGTTCTTGGTGCACTTCTTATGGCTTTCTCTTTATCAATAATAGGGTAACTAGTGACCGCATGTATAATGTCCTTTGTTATTTTGACTAGTTCATCTTTCCATAATTTCCCTTCATGCACTTGACTCAAAATAATCCTAATCCACTATGTCTTAAACTCTCTCATGAAATACAGGGCATTCATTAATCCCTTCACCTCCATGTGTTTGTGCTCATCCTTAAGCTTTCCATTCACACTCAGCTCTTGGTAAGTGGATTGAAGCTCAAAATCTCTAATTTCATTGATCTTGCAGTGGATGTAAGTGCAAATGTCTTGAACCAACAAAACCCTAGGTGGAATACTTGAAAACACACCGGTTTGATCAATCTGTGATACAATCTCAGGATGCAATTTGTATTTTGGTTCATCATAGGTTGCAGACGTCATCAAGGTGACCTTGTCACTCCTAGATTTTGATTTCATGACCTTCGATGAAGATGCCATATATTCTCAAATTTAGGGCTTCACAAATATCCTTGATAAACAACTCGGCAGTTGAGGAACTTACTTTAGATCATGATAAACTTGCCCGGGATCTCTATAAATCTTTTCTAAAAGCTCTGGAAAATTTTCACTCAAATTTTCTCAAGTCGCTCTGGTTCTTCTCATGATCACTGTGTGAATAAATGACTAAGTTCATCGTGTATTTATACCAAAAATCTCTTTTCCTGCTCAAACTTTTGCATTAAATTATTTACCTAACATAGCTCGGTAGACATAGTTGTGCTTGGTTTACACTTAAAGACCTTAGCTCAATTAACACTTAGATATTACTTGGTTGATACCATGACTCGGTTAACCTTGCTAATAATTACCGACTAGCAAATATTTACTCGGTCATGCTTTTATCGATTTTACACAATTTAAGTTCTAAACATGTAATCCCATAGTGCATCTTATTTCATGTTGATTTTTTGTGCATTCACTAGATATAAGGAACTATTGTAAAATATAGCTGATAGAAATTCAGTTCCATCCATGCCTTCATTGATTAGGTGGAGGTTGTGATATCACCTAATCTGATGGATGAGCTGTCACCGACTACAGTGCTTGATCCAGCATTTTCATTTGATGCTTTTCTCCAAATTTGATTTCTTATCCTCATGATTTCTTCAATTGTATTTGTATTTATGTATGGTACTTAGTCTCTGCAATCCTTGATTAAGTGACCGACCTTGTGATAGTGCAAACATGCCATACAAGTACTTTTCCAATTACAAGATCTTCCTCTCCAATTCTTTCTCATGTAATTTTTTGCTACATGTCCATACCTGCCACATGTTGTGCATTTAACCCAAGTGTTTTAATCCCAAGTATATGCATTACCTTTCCTTCTCGGTTGATATGATTTGTTCTTTTCTTTTGGTGTCCAGACTTGCTTCATTTTTGTCTTGCATTCTACTAATATGTGTCCATACATGTTGCAAGTGTGACATTTTTTCTCCATATAAGGTTTCTTGGGTGTTCTATTCAACTTTGATCTGCACTCATGTGCCTGATGTCCATACTTATTACAGTTATAGCAATAACCATTAAATTTAGGAATGGATTTAGGAATACCTTTTGCTTTGCTTCTACAAACATTTGATGTGTGGCCTGATTTTCCACAATGATAAAATGATAGCTTCTTTTTCCTTGGATTAGCAAAGGCATTCTTATGTTCATCATGTCTTGATGACTCTCCCTAGTCGGTATAGCTTAAACCAGTTGTGCTATCAAGTCTTTTTTGACTAATCAAAAATTCATCCATTCTTTTAGTATTGTCTTCCGCTTTCTTTCTCATCTCATTGTGTTGTTGTTGCATCTTTACCTCATTCTTCAATATTTTATTTTCTTCTCTTAATTCACTGATGTCTTTTGATTTCCTTGTAAGCTCATTGTTTACTCAGTTGACTTCCTGACTTATGACAACCAACTAACTAGAGATTTCAAAGTGATGCTCAATGAGTCTCAATATCTCAGATTCCTTCTCTTGCAACTTCTCAGTCATTTGCCTCATATCTTCAATAGCCAAATTTCTTTCTTATTCTACATGTCTTGCATTGCTCATGACATCAGTCATTCTGACCATTTATGTCTCTTGACCGATCTGCATAAATTTCACTTGTTTAGTAAGATGTATATTCTTTTTAGATAGATTTGATATGGTTCCTTCAGATGCATTAGATATGCTACTAGATCAAGATCCAAATACCTCAAATGGATCATCTATCTCTTCTTCATGATAATAAGTCTCATTATACCAAATTTTCATATCCTTCCTCTTGATCAGTAACTTTTTCAGTTCTTCTTTGGCTTCCTTGAATTGATCAATATAGATCTGCATTTCTAATCTGTGATTATCAATAGTCTTATCTAGCTTATATCTTTCCATCCTTAGATCTTTCCTCTTCAATGATTAAACTTCCTTAACAAGAGATCTAGCTCTGATACCAATTGTTGGGATTATGGAAAGATAAGTATTGAGAGGGGAGGGGTGAATCAGTACCTTCAAAACATTTCATGATTAAAACTTTTTAGGTATAGATAGCATTTAACTGACTAAATCCATTGTATGAAACATACATTCAAATATAACTAAAAATGTAATTTGCATGTAATCTAATCAATAATCCATTCATTAAACTTCATACACATAGCACAAATATTTTGGTATCATAGAAACCCTTGTAAGGTGGGGTTGACACCCACAAATTTTCACTACTGCAGTAACACAATATGTCAATTAAGGCTACAAATTGTGATCACTCCTGGTGATCTTATCCTATTAGGAGTAGCAATTAGATCGACTGCATCTACCTAGTTAGAGGATTTTAACAAAACAATACATGTGTTTCCTCGGTTAAGAGATTTAACTAAGAACGGTTAAGTCCACTCTATTAGGATATTTTGAATCTATCGCAATGGTTAAATGGTAATAGAAAAATGTATATGTAATTAGCAGCTTAGACTTACTTGATTCAGATCTATAATATACCATAAATATATCACCTAGTAGTGATGTATGTGTCCTATTCTTCTCGGTAGCCTTGTCTATGTTCTGAAAAATTGAATGCTTCTTTCAAACCTTCTGTCAAAAACCTTGTCTCATCTCCTGATATCCTTAGTGCGGCTAATCCTTCATGATATATGTTCATAATGACATCTTTACACATTTTATATCAAACTAACTTGACCTAATTAGGGTTTTACTGCAATATCTTAGAAAACCTAAGATCAATGGTGAAACAAAATAACCTAGATCTTACATTACATAGGAATCATCAACAATTTAATGATTACATCCATATTTAATTCTATCTCAATCTTGGTAAACCATTTTTTGATCAGTGTGAACCATTTGCATTGATGTTTGTGCCATTTCAAATTACTATGTCATTTCCTATTTTACTCGGTGTTCACTGCATTCTTCATTCAATAATTAACTGATGCTCAATTCATATGAATGCTCGGTGAAAACTATGCTCGGTACTCGGTAATCATCTAGCTCGGTGAGAGTACTCAGTCAAAGCCATGTTTAGTTAACTTAGAGATCTTCCTTTTATCCTTCTCAGTATATAAGCTTTATATGTTTGACCGACTATCATGTTTGTCTCCTTTACCGACTGAAAAATTGAATGATACTAATGACAACCATTAATGCTCAAATAGTAGTAACAGGTAGGATAATTTTGTGTTGTCGGGATGGTAGTACTTGGGCCCGTAGGGGGTGATGAGTTATTATTAGCTCATGGATCCGGAGGCAAGGGTTTCAACCTAGGAGGGATGTCATCGATCAAGGGTTCTCTTATACTCCTCAAGTTGTAGTTGTTTCAATTTTTGTTTTGAAAATCATGGACCTCGGAGCATTCGGGCTGACTTTATTAGTGAAAAGGAAAAACAAATTCCTCTTCTATCATGTTGTTATCAAGACCTTGCTCAATGGTTGGTTCATAAGATTCAAAAACTATGGTGTTGAAATGTGTTGGGGAATTGTTAAAGTTCTGATTATGTTGATTATCAACTTTACTCCTTGTTGTTTGCATGGTGTGCATTTGTAGCTTCCATGAAGTTGACTTTGGCTGAACTATAGGCATTGGCATTATCAACAGGTATAATACCATTGTTGGATCGTGTGTTCTAAGGCATATTGTTTCACTGCTACCCAAATTTTTTATCTTGCGAGGTGTTACCATAATTATGGTTGTTGTTTTAATTACTGTAATTGCAATTCTGATTCTACAAGTAAGCATTTGGGGTAGCAACATTTCATTGGTAGTCCCCTTGGTTCTAAGATGGGTTTAACTTCATCCTTGTAAGTCTGCTGGCCAATTGTGACAATGTCTTCTTCATAGCATCCAATTCACTCACCAAATTGTTATCCAGTTCATTTGGGACCATGACCTTTTTCTCACAAAGTGTTGCCTTATGTGCATCATATCCTAGATATGTAATGGCGAGTGGCGGGGGAGAAACATATGAAGTTGGGATTGGATTGAGATTTGGGGTGTGATGAACTGGAGGCTGGTTATGGACTGCAAATGGGTTAACCATGGCAATGTTTCCCAATGTGGGAAAAGAACCATAGTTTCCACCAGCTTTTGTATCCATTTGTTGTGTAAAGGTAATGGCCTCATTGCACACCTTTTCCAAGGTATCTATGTCTGCTAGTGGAAACTATGTCATCTTAAAATGGAAGCACTTCCATGTTAAGAATTTTTATCCCTCTAAGTGAGTGGTCTAGGTCATGTCAAGCACCTTGAATCAGCCCTTTTCTCAGATCTGACTTGTTCTTCTCATACTGATTCCTTCCATGTCTATTTTCAGTATATTTTTGCATTTCCTGACATTATGGACTGAGGTCCTGAGGTTTTTGACCTCGAGGTAAAATTTGACCTTGAGGGTCAAAGTCAACCTTGACTCTGACCTAGGTCAGGGTCAACCTCGACTCTGACCCAGGGAAGAGTCGACCTCATCCTTGACCCACAGTTCAGATTTTAAATTCCCATGATTTTCAGGTGTCAAGTTTCAGAGATATTTGTTTTCCCACCTCCAGGTCAGCCATTTCAAGTTTTGGAATGGTAAATCCTTAAATTGCATTTAATGTGGGTCCATTTCTAGGGGTTAATTAAGGATAATTGGGATTTAATTCTCCAATGTCAGCCTTCTCTAGAGGTTTGTGCCCTAGTTCACTATAAAAGGTGGCCTTCCTCTCTCATTTTCATATCTCATCTCAAGCAATTACAATCCATTATTCACCAAGCGACTTTGTGGTCAAGAGCTCTCAAGGAGATATTTGCAAGCCATCAAGTTTCCACTCAAGTCCTCTTCTCTTCTCCATTGAAGATCAAGGATTCAAGCATTCAATCCTTTTGAAGGGATTTGGTTCAAGCATGCAAGATTCATCATTCAAACCCTAGATCTAGCCATCATGGTGGTATTATCTTCCTTCAAGATCCTTTGTTCATCTTCTAAGATCCATTCATTCTTCTATCAAGTTGGATTCCAAGCATACAAGCATGGAGGTTTTGTATTTACTTTCATGGTTTTGATTTACATTTTCCATTGTTGTGTGCAAGCTTTCATATCAATACATTTATTTACATTCAAAATATAATTGCATATCTATCAAATTGCATAGCTTCATTGTTAGATCTATTTCTACTACTTGCTAGCATTCTCCATTTCAATTTCAATATTAAGGTTGATTCCAAACCGGGGTTTGACCAAGGAAAACCCCTCAAACCAACAACAAAAACCCTCTTTTTCTTGTAGGTGCAGGTGCGGAATTTTGGATCTGAGATCGGATTTGGATACCCTTTTCGATGAACTTCCAAGATCTGTGAACAAAGTCAAAATTGACCTTCAGAATAAGAATGTAGCATTTGACCTTTTATGAGGGTCAAAGACTACCTGCTATCAGAAAGATAAAAGATTTATGGGTTTTCTTCATCTCGACATTTCCAGTCCGAAACAAGTTACAAAATTGCCCGAAAGTAGACACAAACATCAAAAATTGGCATTTTCCAGATCTGTCCTATTTTGAGGTTAGTATTTTCTTTTCAATTATTTCAGATTTCAAGCATAATTCCTTTATAGGGAAATATAAGGTTTTCTTCCTCTTTCATATTCTCCATAGATTGATTCGATTGTACATTAACCTTTTGGTTCATCAAATTGGATCTCTCCCTTGGGAATTCAGATTTAGAAGTGGATCTTATATTTCCCCCATACATTACACTCAATAGAGGTGATTCCATATTACCTCTATTCATTTTGGTGAACACGACAAGCTTACCCTCTTTCTTTTTGGTGTTAGATATCCCTTTGTCTTATTGTGTGTGTGTTCACCTTCATCTATTCATTTTGGTGAACCCGACATCCTTACCCATTTTATTTTGTGGAATTAGATGTCCTATTGTGTTAGATTCTAGATCCTTTCTCACATTTAGATTAGATCTAGTTTATGCTCTTGCATTTTAAATTCAAAAATATAAAAAAAAATCTATATATTCAATAAAGTACAAAAATATTTCACTTTCTATGGAGATTGTTAAGATGCTTTGGTGTATGGTCATGTTCTTTATTACCCTTCTTTTAGCATCTCTTTATAATACATATGATGTTTATGAGAGTATCATTCACTTCATTATGTTGATGACCCTTCACTTTTCTCTTGCCTATGCTTTTGTGAAGTTGACCAACACTAGTCTGCCTACATTTAAAACTTTGGTTAAGGACTTATGTGGTAGCCTTATTAATCTTTTAGATTATGTAAAGAATTTGGTAGATGATACACCATCTCCTAATCTTCCTAATCCTAATCCTAATCCTATCAATCTTAATCTTCCTAATCCTAATCCAATACCTAATTCTCCATTTGTTCATCCTCGCTCTTCTCATACTTATGATGGGATTCAAGCTATAGTGTAGGATGTGGATGTGCACGATTTCTTTGATTTACGTTCTCCTCTGATTCATGATGATATTGAAGGAAAGGGTAAAAAAAATTCTTCAAAACCTATTATCCCACATTATACAACCTTTACTCATGAACATGATAAACAATCACCTCATGTAGAAGCTTTACATAATATGTACACTACTGGATATAATATGGTCACTAAACAAGGTTATAAAAGTTTAGGGCTTGGAGTTAACGAACATGGTATTAGGTTTCCCATTCATATACCCCCTAAACTAGCTATGTATGGTGTTGGTTGTTCAAAATCTGTAGATGGTGTTGAACATCATCCTCCTCTTCACATTCTTCTCCCCACAACTATCTTAGATAACCCTAATACTCATCAAGAAGTGGCTAAGATGGTATATGTTGAGCTAATGAATTCCAAGAAATAAATCTTTAGACCTATGTTGATAGATGCTTTATACAAATATAAATGTCCTTTTCATTGTAGCAACACACATTTACTTGCTGATTGTAAACATTTCAAGTTATATGTTAGAGAGAGAGTTGCTTTACGAATTATATCTCACTCTCATGCAGTTTAACAATTCCTTCATAATTTTGATATAGGGGATTCCCCTCCTTCAGATATAATGTAGATGTTCTTCCCCTCTTGTCTCATGACTAGGGGGCAAGAGGTGTACCTTTATTCAGTCTCCTAGGATCCATTAGGCTTTTAGTATCTATATTATGTCTTGAGCTTAATTGGGATTCTTTCTCTCCTATTTTTCTATGGTTTTGAATTATGTTTTTAATCATCCATAGAATCTTTCAAGATATCTTTTCTAAGACATTCTTTTTGTGAAGGTATCCCTTGTCTCTATCCCTAGGGGGCAAGGTACCTCCTTCTTTCTTTTTGTCTATGGAATTTATTTCCTTAGCTTACTGGTATTCATTTATATTGCAATATTATTTCAACATATTGATAGATGTTTTGACTATGGATAACCTTTCTTATATGAGAAGGTGTTAACCTAAGTCATCACCTCTTCTCTATTTTGCAAATTATATTCTTTATAAACTCTCACCCTTGCTTTGGTGTTAGAAGTTGTTTCCCTTGTTTCAAAGATTCCTCTTCCTCTTGTTTGCAGGGGGCTTGATGATTGAATCTTTGTTCCCACCTTTTGAAAGATGATATTTTATTTAAAGCACTCCTCTTTGGTGGGGGCCTTGTTGATAAGATCTCTTTCTTTGAGGATCCTTTTTCCATGAGTGACATATCCTTTTCATGATTATCTATACTCTTGGATGTAGGGGTCAATATCCCTCACTAAGGATATGGTGTATATTGTTGTAAACAAGATATCTCCTTGCATTAGGTATCCTCTTCCATCTTTGTTCCTACACTTGGGGGGGAAGGATGTCATCTCCTTCTTTTCTATCTTTTCAGGATTCACCTCTTTCCTTGGTTAAGCAGTATCTATCTATTATGTGATATCCAATCATACATGAAAATTTTGGTTTGCATTGAGGATATATGTCCTTGATAACAAATTCTTTTGTTGTTTGACATTGGGTTTCCATGGTTGATATATCTCTCACCTTGGAAATTGAATAGTGTGTTATCCCTCACCAGGGTTACTTTTTTTTCTTGCATGATATCTCTTTGCATTTGTCCCTTCCATGGCCTCATAGGAGCTGTGACCTTCTTGGCTTGGACTAGGTGTTGTTTGTGGATATTGTCCTGGTGTTGAAGAAGGCTTTATCCTTGTTCTTTCCATTCCTTAACATGTCAAAATAGTATGTTTTTTCCATATTAAGGAGGGGGGCATATATAGGGTCTCCCTTGTACTATAGTTTTTTATTTTTATATGCTAAATCTTGGAAGGTAACGCACATAAGTTGCTAAATCCTGAAGAGACACGCATTTTTAATTTTCAATATGCTAAATCTTGGAAGGAAACACACATAAGTTGCTATATCCTGAAAAGATATGCATTCATATGCTAAATCTTCTTAAGGTAACACACATAAGTTGCTAAATCCTGAGGAGACACGCATTTTTCAAAATTTTCAATATGCTAAATCTTGGAAGGTAACACACGTAAGTTGCTAAATCCTGAAGGGACACACATTTCAAATGTTAAATATGATAAATCCTCTGAAGGTAACACACATAATTTGCTAAATCCTAAAAGGAAACGCATCTATATGCTAAATCTTTCAAAGGTAACGCACATAATTTGCTAAATCCTGAGGAGACACGCATTTCATATTAGTAGTGATACAAGAAGGTGGATCTATGAGTATTCCAGAAGTCATTAGAAGATGCATTACAGTTGCAAGCATAGTCTATGGGTGAACCTATTGGGCTCTCCCTCCAGGGTGATTCATGGTAAGGTGGGCATCTTACCAGGCGAGGTAATCACTCTTTTCCCTTTCTCTCTTTTCGCTTTCATGCTAGTAGGACTGGATTATGAAGCTATGTTATTTATAGTGTTTCTCTTGTCTTTCTTATGTAATCATTTATGCTTTTATGATAGCTTTCCAAATATGATATTAGTATGAGAAATTTTTCTTAGTAAGGTTTCTTGTGCTAGTTGATTTGGGTTTGTTTTAGTACTAACCCCTCTTTTATATCTTTTTCCTTTTTCTTTTCTCACCCTCGTGCATGTATGTTGAGTTAGAATCCTTAGCCTAGGGGCTTGTATCCCTAACTAAGTGTCATTCTATCTCATTTTGAATCCACTAGGATCTCTTCTTCCTTCTCCTTTACCAAGAGTTTACATCAAATCCATACTCTTGCTAAAGTGGGGGCTTAATGTATCATCTTAAAATGGAAGCACTTCCATGTTAAGAATGTTTAGCCCTCTGAGTGAGTGGTTTGGGTCATTTCAAGCACCTTGAATCAGCCCTTTGCTTGGATATGACTTGTTCTCCTCATACTGCTTCCTTCCATCTCTGTTTTCAGTATATTTATGCATTTCCTGACATTATGGACTAAGGTCCTGAGGTTTTTGACCTCAAGGTCAAAGTTGACCTTGACTCTAACGTTGGGTAGAGTTGACCTCATCCTTGTGTTTCAAATTTCAAATTCCCATGATTTTCGGGTGTCCGGTTTCAGAGATATTTGTTTTCCCGCCTCCAGGTCAGCCATTTTAGATTTTAGAATGGCAAATCCTTAAATTGCATTTAATGTGGGTCCATTTCTAGGGGTTAAGGTTAATTGGGATTTAATTCTCCAATGTCATCCTTCTCTAGAGGTTTGTGCCCTAGTTCACTATACAAGGTGGCCTTCCTCTCTCATTTTCATATCTCATCTCAAGCAATTACAATCCATTATTCACCAAGCGACTTCGTGGTCAAGAGCTCTCAAGGAGATATTTTCAAGCCATCAAGTTTCCACTCAAGTCCTCTTCTCTTCTCCATTGAAGATCAAGGATTCAAGCATTCAAGCCTTTTGAAGGGATTTGGTTCAAGCATGCAAGATTCATCATTCAAACCCTAGATCTAGCCATCATGGTGGTATGATCTGTATGCACCCTAAAATAGTCACCTAGACTTTGGGCCCCCATTTATCAATTTATCAAGTCCCTGAATCAATATCAACATTTTCAATTATATCAATTTCCTTGATCAAATCATAATCAATTCAATATTTCCTAAGGTTTGAGCCTTATTTAGTTAAAAAGAGGAAAAAATAAAAAAATAAAAATATTATTTAATTAAGAGAACATGCTCCCCTTTAATTAATTAAAAATCTCTTTTAATTAAATAAATAAATAATCTTTTAATTAAATAATAAAATCACTTTATCCTAAGCCACATTTAATTAAAAGAACAAATCTCTTTTAATTAAATAAAAAATCTTTTAATAGAAACCACTTTTCTAAAAATAATAAATAAATAATAAAATAAAAAGAAAAAGACTTTTTGTCTTCACATGAATGCACACTTTTCAAGGTGAGTGGAATCTCCTTTTGCCTCTTAATCTCTTCCACATATCTTTTGCCTCTTAATCTCTTCCACATATCTTTTTGTCTCTTAATCATGTCCATTGATTTTGCCTCTTGAAAATCTTGAGCACATGGATCAACCAAGATTTAATTTTCACCTTTGATAATTCTTTTTTGCCTCTTAATCTTGACCATCCATTCATTTCTAAAATCCTTTAAAAGGAGACTCTCTCCTCATTCATATTCATCCATCTTTTGCATGATTCATCTTTTGTATAATTCATCTCTTGCATTATCATTCTCTTGGAGTCTTGGCATCTTAGCATTTTGGAATCTTGGAGCTTCTCAATCTTCGCATTTTAGAGCTATGGTATTCTTAGATCTCTCATATTGAAACATTGCATCATCATTTCATTTTTATTCTTGCATCATAGTTTAGTTTCATTATCATTGCATTCTTAATTTAGTTTCCTTTATGCTATAGATTAGCTCACATAGTTTAATTAGCAAGGATTTGTAATACTTCTATCTTTCATTTTTATAGCTTAGCTTGCATCTTCATTCTAGCATAGTATTGCATTGCATTCTCATTTAGATTTATTGTGGATATTGTCATTCTTTCCCTTGTCTTCATTGAATCTCCCATTGCATGGTTTACTAGCAAGGTTATAGGCTTAATAGCTCTAGCTGTGAGCAAACTTAAAATACCCTTGCACTCCATGCCTAGGGAGCTCTAGGTCATTTTTTAAGGTTTTCCTTTCATGGATTCCCTTGGAAGCAAAGACTTAGAGAAGTGCACATCTTAGTGTGTACATTTTTGGTGCCCACCGTGGGGCAGAACACTTTTGTTTTGTCCTTCATTTTATGAATTTTTCGTCATCATTTAACTTTAGTTTATTATTGAATTTTTTATGTGCTAACCATTGTGGAGCTAACAATTTGTGCTTGTAGGTGTGCCCTCATTGCTTGAAATATTTTTTCAAAAGAACGCATGCTAAAAGGGCTACTAACAGTTTTTGTAGGGCTGCCCAAAAGCATAAAAATTTAAAAAAAAAATTGCTTGTGTTTATTTCCTTTCAAGTGTGGAAATTACTAGTTGTTTCATTTTTATAGGAACATAATATCTTGTGGAAGGAATTTTGAGGTGGTAGGAGAAGTATGCTCTTCACCCTTGTGGTGAACCAGAAAATCCTGAGCCATCTTGGGATTTTGGAAGCAAGAGAGTAATTGAACTCTTTGCTTGGTGTGCTTGGGAGAAATTTTTGAGATAGGGGAGTATGCTCTTCACCCTTGTGGTGAACCAAAAACCTTGAACCTCAAAAATTGATCTACTCTTTGTTTAGATTTAGAATCCTTTAGTGGGCTTGCTCTTAAGCAATCAAGAGGAATGACCCAAGTGGGGACAAGCTAATACCGAGCTATTCCAACCCACTATAATCTCAAGGCTATCAACGACATAAAACCTTGGTAGACATAACGCTTGTCTTTTCTTGATGTGAGTAGCTCATGGGATTGCGACCATGGGGAAAGCATTGAGCAAGAATGCTTAAGGTACTCTTGAGGCCGCGAGGTCCTAGTCCTTTATGAGGAGCAAGAGGGGTGTTATGAATGGAAGCCCTTACTATGAACCATTAGTTAGAAGCCACCTTATTTTTGCCGCTTAGCTTCTTAGTGCAAGGATTAATCCAAGTGGACTTACCTGGATCACCCCAAGACACTCACCATATGTGTTCCTTTGGTTGTGTTTTTGACACTTCCATGACAACACCAATATCTCTTCTGGGCAACCACTTGGTGTGAGGCAAGGGAGCATCAAGTTGTGGGCCAAGTTGCTAAGTAATGAGCCTTGTCCTTCTAGGTAGTAATTGCTTGAATTTTCTTTGATTGTGCTATACCAGTGTAAACATTCTCAACATTCAAACAAACGGTAGCATTTGTAAGATTTTCTATTTTGATATCACAAGTGCTTTTCTTGGCAAGGTTGCTTTTGCCCTTGTTTCAAGTGTTCTATGACATGTTTGATCCTATATTATTTGTAAACCTATCTTTTATTTGTTGTTACTGAGAAATTGCACTATCCAACCTTTGAAATTGATCAAAATGCTTCAAAATTGAGATTTTTATGTTCACTGGTCAAAGAGTCGTACGACCCTGGAACAGTGTCACACCCTGTTCTAAGAAATATCGCACGACAGTTCATCCCTGCACAACTGTCGCCCCACTTGCCTGGAAAGTGTCACCTGGCCTTACTGGAAATTTTTGCTTGGCTTAGGGTGAAGTGTTTCCTCGCTATAAACTATCGCCTTGTTTGCCTAGAAAGTGTCACCCATAACCTTTTTGTTGTCTTGTTGCTATTGCAATCCGGAGCTGCTAAACTTGCATTTTAACCTGTCGTAGAGTGTCTTTTTTTGTTCTTACCTGAAGCTGGTATGTTATCTGCATGCTCAGACTTGTTCTAGACTGAAACAAATGAGCTAAAACTATTGAATTTGAGCTTAACGAATGCTACTCTTGATCACTTGTCACTACTTGCTTATTGAGCTTCTTGCTCGCTGCTTGGCTTTAGTCAATTGATTGTTGTAAGTGCTTGAGAACTTTTGACGAGACATCTCTCTATTGTTCTACTTTGACAAGTGATCTTTATTAGCTTTGCTTATCTCAAATCTGAGAAACTTTGTCTCATTCTATTATTTGACCAACATCTCTTTTCATGCCGATTACAACTTGGTCTCAATTTGAGCATGAGAGTCATCCTCTGTTCAATTATACATAGTTACCTTCTCCAACTAGACGCTCACAAGCGCCCATTAGCAACAATAGTTCTAATTCTAACCAATCTGAGGATTCTAAGGCTACCCCATGGTACAAAGGAGGTTTCCTCTTTTTCACATTCAAGACCCCCAAAAACACAGACAGTGTCTCACTCACTTTGACTGAACAAGAAAAATTTCAATGCTTGCAAGAACACTTTGACCATAAGGATAACCAAGCGCGCTTAGACAAAGAACACAATCAACAAAGGATGGATGCTGCTAGGCACATGGCTTATAGAGGAATGTCTTATGAGCAACCCAAGACTAGTAACTATGAGCATAGACCTCTTTTTAATGGCAACAATGGCAACAAAACGCCACCAAGATCTCCTCCAAGACCCACTTTTGGTATGCCTTCTTCACCTCCTAGACCTCCTCCCTCTCAACATGAGGTAGAGGTTGATGATGAGATTTCTAGTGAGGATCTTATGAGATTTGAACAAGATGTGGTCTCCCAACGAATGATGCATAAGCTTTTAAAGCGTAATGGTGACCAATATTTTCAATATATGACTTCTAGAGGATACAAGCTTCCTCTCGGCTATGATGTCAAACAAATTATCCAACAAAGAGTACCAACTTAATTGGAAGTCCTTTAGGAAGAACTACGTCGGACAAATCAACACCTTACCCAAATGGCAATAGAAAGAGAGCCTCCAAAGGTCTCTTTTGTAGAATCAATTTGTGCTCTTCCTTTTGATAAAATTCTATACATGGTCCCATTTCCTAGGGATATTGAGGTTCCCAAATATGACAAGTATGATGGAAATGGTGATCCTCATGACCATGTGCGTCACTTTTACACTCATAGCATGGACTTCCTTCATGAAGACACATTTTTGCTACGATTATTCCCTCGAAGCTTAAGAGGACAAGCTTTAGAATGGTTTGCAAAGTTGACACCTCCTTTGAAGACTTTTGATGAGTTGGCTATGCACTTCACACAACACTATTCATACAATATCCAATAGCGTATCACCATGATAGATCTTGGTGCTTTGAGACAAAACCAAGGAGAGTTATTTTCTACTTACTTGCAATGTTGGAGGTCATTGTATTCATGATATCCTTGTCAGCTACCTGAGAGAGAAAAGATTGACATTTTCATCAACACTCTAGTGCCTGAGCTATATTATGATCTTAGGAAACAACTATTCTCCTCTTTCAATGACATGGTTGAAAGCACATATAGGATTGAGGATGTGGCCATTAGAAAGGGGGATATTGTTATTAATAAAGATACTAGAAACAATGGCAAGGACAAAAATAAGCCTTGGAATAGAAAAAAGTATGTTGTTAATGATGGGGTTGTTGACGCTCCTAAAGCTAAAGAGCCTACTTTCAATCTCTCCAATGCTATCTATGTAGAAAAACAACAAGAAGCTGCCAATGCTCACAGTGCTCCTAAACCTCAATATATAGATAAGCCTAAGAAGTCATTTTGAAAGCGAGTCTATACCAAGTTGGCAGAACCTTACGATGTGATCCTTAAGACTTTGGTTGACAATGGATATCTTACGCTTCCTGATAAACCTGGTAACTAGGATCCACTAAATAGGCCTGATTGGTGGAGAGAGGATCATTACTGCCATTATCATAGAAACAAGGGACATCTGACAAACAATTGTTTTAAGCTTAAGGATGATATTCAAGACCTCATTGATAACAACACAATCTCCACTGATGGCTTAACTAAAAATTTTGATCACACAACTTTCAAAGATCCTCTACCTAAGCATGACAAGGGGGAAACCTCTCAAGCACATAAGAAGAATCATGGTGCTAAGATCAACTATACATATACTTCTGATATGCCTATGATCAACATGATAGAGCCCATTGAGAGTGTTCAAATGCTGAGGTCTCAAGATGATAATAAAGTCAGTCATGGTAAGCCAAAGTTGGTCTTGCAAACAAGTGGTAGTTCATCTTCCCGAAGTGAGACATTGAATGCTGTTACTAGGGGGCAAGCTAAGATTGTCCTTAAAACTGTGCAAGATCCCAAGCAAGCTTTTCCTTCCAAAAAAGTGGCTCCTTCATCCACCCCTAGCTATGATCTTGTCCAAAATTTGCAAAAGACATCAGCCCAAATATCTATCCTTGAGTTGCTTCGGTTATCCCCTTCGCATAGAGAGATTCTTGATGAGGCTCTACGTACAACACGTGTTCCCAATGGCATTGATCTGAATTGATTTTAGGTTATGGTCAACCACATTTCATCTCTTCTATCTCTCTCCTTTTCTGCAGAAGATGACATATCTATTGCTCACCCTCATAATCTAGCTTTACACATCGAAGTTCTAGTCTACCACACCCGCATCCACTGAGTCCTAATAGAAAATGGTGTAGGGTTAAATATTATTTCTTTCAATGTCATACAACAGTTGGGTTTGTCAGAATTTGTTGTGGATTCTAAGAAGAAGATTACTATAAAAGTTTACGATGAAGTGGAAAGATCTTCCAAAGGTCTTGTCACGCTGCCTGTCCGAGTGGGCCCTGTCATGAAAGATATTAACTTCCAAGTATTGGACATCCCACTCACATATAACATTCTTTTGGGTCATCCTTGGATCCATGAAATGCAGGTTGTTCCTTCCACTTATCATTAGTGCATCAAATTTTTGTACAATGGCACTGAAGTTGTGATTCCTGGAGATCATACTATTGTTATTAATGCTCTTGCTACTACTGAAACATTTGTTCTTGACAATGAACCTTTTGTTGATCCTAGTACATCTCTAGTTGCTACTGAGAAAACACTTAAGATGATGAGCCTTGGTATGGGTGAATATACGCTGGATTCTTTTTCTTCTATACTTGTTTCTCCTAGGTCATATGGGAAACCGTCTAATAAGATGAAGCCTTCTACTTCTATTATGATGGTCTTTGATGCTTTTGTTTCTTCATCCATTCCTTTAGAAGCAAAAAGAGAAGAACAAGCTATCCAAGAGTGGATCTATATTGAAGATGAGGGTAGTATGGAAAATACCCTCCTTGATTATTCCAAAAATACTCCCATGCTCAATAATTCAGACATAGATACAGATGAGTCACCACTACACACTATGGCTCAAATGGGAGATGATCTTCCTTCTACTTCACTTCTTTGGGGAGAAGAATGTATATCTACTGATGATATGGTTGAGGCCTCTATGTCTAGAACCTATGTGCCTAAAGAATCATTGAACTATGATAGACAACTTTGCAACATTGCGCGACTACTACAAAGAGGTGATCTCACACATAATGACATGAGTATCTCTACTTCTTGACATCTTAAGCCTCTTCCAAAAGATTCTTCCATGATAGATATGGATTTTGATGTAGTTCATACCTCTCATAACCCACCCGACGTAGTTGATGAGTCTCATGCAGGGCCTGATGAGTTTGTTCCCCGTATTGCCTTAGTTGACTACGTTGGTCCTTCTTTGACGAATCTAGATCTAGCTACTTTTGGAGCTTACCCTATAGGCTCAACTTCTCTTGTCAACAGATATGACACCCCTCACATAAATGCTATTGAACCAGTCACTTCATTTCATCTCGCATTAACACCTGTTACTTCTTCCACTAGCAAACTAGCAACAAAAAGGACTGAATCAGCAATCAAGTATCACAAGCATCGAATCAAAAGAAAAGAGCAATGGTCAGATGGTGAAAACCACATTATGGTGGTATCCACACCTAAGAAAAGTAAAAATAAAAATCTGCTAAAAAATAATGATTCTCAAATAAAAGATGACAAGCTGATTCTCTACAAAAAAATGGTACACTACTTCAAGCATGATCTCATATATGTTATACTTCAGCCCATTCCTAAAGTTGAGAACAAATTTTCTAATGCCTTGGTTACTTCGACATCCATCTTACGAATGAAAAGGCATAAATCTCACTTCAAGTTCTTGGTGGATGAATTACGCTATCCTTCTTACAAATCCTACAATCCTGCCATCTTTTCATGTCTTCCACCTCATATTCTTCCTGACAATCCACCATGCCATTCTTTCTGCCATCCCTTACACTTTGCCTTTGTCTCTGGTGACTTGTATAGGAAGGGTCTAGATGGAACTCTCCTTAGGTGTCTAGAAATAGAGGAGCCAGAAAAAGTGCTAGTTGAAACCCACTATGGCATATGTGGGTCACGTTCTAATGATCCTCCGCTAGCTCAGACATTGGTTAGGGCTAGTTATTATTGGTCGAACTAGTTGAAACCTCCTATCATCATAGTTGTAGCATTTGGGCCTGGGGCCTATCAGTTCTCTCCATCAGAGGAAGCAGATTCTTGATGCCCATTTCTATCTGGGGTATTCTTTGTACATACTTTATGATCCTGAAAAAAAAATTACAAAAAAAATCATATATGATGCTAAAAAAATCCTAAAAAGCATAAAAAGTACTAAAAAAATGAGCATCCTAGTGAAAACCTAGCAATAGGCGCTTTGATGTCTCACCAAAAAAATCAAAAAATTCAAAAAAAATAGAAAAGTGCCTTGGTGAAAACCTAGAAACAAGTGCCTTGGTAGCAAAAATACAAAAAAATTTTAAAAAAAAAATCTCCAAGTGGTGAAAACCTGGAAACAGGCGCTACTTGAGGCCTTTGCACCCTCCTCTTTTAGCATGCGTCCTTGACACTTAGCCTTTCTCCATCATGCCTTGACCTTGTTACCTTGGTTTGGAATTGGTCTTTGTCTTTGTCTAGGGGGCATAACTGTGCTAGTTTTGGTCTCTAGGACGCGTTGGTCTTTAGGACATCCTTGCAAATGGTGTTTTTCAACACCACCCCAAACAGTGTTTTTCAACACTACCCTAGCGTCAAGTGTTTCTCAACACTTATCAAATGTCTTACCTACAGTCTAGCATGATATGGTATTTCTCATTCGCAGATGTGATACTCAAAGTTTGACTCTATGACCTCTACACACGCACTTAAACACTTAACTCACTGAGACTTGCTTGGCTTTATTTCTTTGTGTGTTGTCTATGATGATTTCTTTGTTGAGTGTTCTCCCCCTATTATTGTTTTTGATGATGCATAGCTAGAAGACGTCCTACTTGTCATTAGCATTTATGCTTGTTCCACTTGACATTGGGATCTACAAGGTATTATCCTTGACTATTTTGCGAGTGCATGCTTCTAGCTATCCTGACTTTCATATGTCTTGATACAAGCATAATCTCGCCATATCAAAATTTAGGTGATCTCACTGCATTAGTCATCTGGACCTACATGTCTCTAATGTCTAGGTGAGATTTCCACATTTTTATCTGATATAGATCATATTCAGATTCACATAGTTATGCTAGTGTGTATTGTATGATCTTGCGATGCTACCAATAATGCTTAATGATGATAATTAGATGTCTATTGGCTTTGTAACCTTGCAAGTAAACCACTTTTCATGTAGCTTGCATTCTTAATTTCATGTTAGTTAGTTTTGCATCTTGCATATGGAGAGAGCTCTCCTTTTCATCTTACGTGGACTTGTTAATCAATTGCGCTCCTCTTTCACTTCTTACCGATCATGTCTTTCACTTCTTGTCTTTCATATCTCATTATTTTCTCTTCATTTTAGGATCGAATTCAAAATCTGAGTTCACCTTGATTATTCCCATCGCTATTCTCCTTCTTCCATGTATTTGGCTGACCTTTTGAGGCCTAATCTTTCGATCTTAGCTAGAGAATTCTTCACCTCTTCATCCCCATCTCTCTCAACTTCCAGTCTTTCATTCACTTTCAAATCCCACATTCAAATCCCCCTCCGTGGTGTTTTCAGGTTGAGGGACCGATATGTTCGTGCCCTAGGTCCCATGTGTGGGGCATATCTTCACTGCTTGATGGTTATTCTATTCTCTTTCTTTGATTATGATTTCTAGTGATTTGATCATGTTGCTCTTTCTTTTGCATTCCCTCTACCAGATTTCACTTTCAATCTTGAGGGGGCAAACACATCATATCTTATTGGCTATCTCTCTCCTAAGTGTTCAGTATTGTTGCTACCAGGCTGACCATGCGGGATTTGCTATTTTTTTGCACTTCATTCTTTGGAGTCAGAACGCTATTGCTTGCCTTCTTGGCTATCTCTTGCTTTCTTGGCTAATCTGAGTTGCTTTGTGATCCCAAATCGATCTCACATTTCAACTTCATTCTTTGACTACATGTGTTCCCATATTGATCACACATTAGTCAAAGAGGGACAAATATATGCACCCTAAAATAGTCGCCTAGACTTTGGGCCCCCATTTATCAATTTATCAAGTCCCTGAATCAATATCAACATTTTCAATTATATCAATTTCCTTGATCAAATCATAATCAATTCAATATTTCCTAAGGTTTGAGCCTTATTTAGTTAAAAAGAGACAAAAATAAAAAACTAAAAATCTTATTTAATTAAGAGAACATGCTCCCTTTTAATTAATTAAAAATCTCTTTTAATTAAATAAATAAAAAATATTTTAATTAAATAATAAAATCACTTTATCCTAAGCCACATTTAATTAAAAGAACAAATCTCTTTTAATTAAATAAAAAATCTTTTAATAGAAACCACTTTTCTAAAAATAATAAATAAATAATAAAATAAAAAGAAAAAGAAAAAGACTTTTTGTTTTCACATGAATGCACACTTTTCAAGGTGAGTGGAATCTCCTTTTGCCTCTTAATCTCTTCCACATATATTTTGCCTCTTAATCTCTTTCACATATCTTTTTGCCTCTTAATCATGTCCATTGATTTTGCCTCTTGAGAATCTTGAGCACATGGATCAACCAAGATTTAATTTCCACCTTTGATAATTCTTTTTTGCCTCTTAATCTTGACCGTCCGTTCATTTCTAAAATCCTTTAAAAGGAGACTCTCTCCTCATTCATATTCATCCATCTTTTGCATAATCCATCTTTTGCATGATTCATCTTTTCTATAATTCATCTCTTGCATTATCATTCTCTTGGAGTCTTGGCATCTTAGCATCTTGGAATCTTGAAGCTTCTCAATCTTGGCATTTTGGAGCTATGGTATTCTTAGATCTCTCATATTGAAACATTGCATCATTATTTCATTTTTATTCTTGAATCATAGTTTAGTTTCATTATCATTGCATTCTTAATTTAGTTTTCTTTATGCTATAGATTAGCTCACATAGTTTAATTAGCAAGGATTTGTAATACTTCTATCTTTCATTTTTATAGCTTAGCTTGCATCTTCATTCTAGCATAGTATTGCATTGCATTCTCATTTAGATTTCTTATGGATATTGGCATTCTTTCCCTTGTCTTCATTGAATCTCACATTGCATGGTTTACTAGCAAGGTTATAGGCTTAATAGCTCTAGCTGAGAGCAAACTTAAAATACCCTTGCACTCCATGCCTAGGGAGCTCTAGGTCACTTTCTCAAGGTTTCCCTCTCATGGATTCCCTTGGATATAATGACTTAGAGAAGTGCACTATTTAAAGTACACATGATCTTCCTTCAAAATCCTATTTTCATCTTCTAAGATCCATTCATTATTCTATCAAGGTGGATTCCAAGCATACAAGCATGGAGGTTTTGTATTTACTTTCATGGTTTTGATTTACATTTTCCATTGTTGTGTTTAAGCTTTCATATCAATACATTTGTTTACATTCGAAATACAATTGCATATCTATCAAATTGCATAGCTTCATTGTTAGATCTATTTCTACTACTTGCTAGCATTCTCCATTTCAATTTCAATATTAAGGTTGATTCCAAACCGGGGTTTGACCAAGGCAAACCTCTCAAACCAACAACAAAAACCCTCTTTTTCTTGCAGGTGTAGGTGCAGAATTTTGGATCTAAGATCAGATTTTGATATCCTTTTCGGTGAACTTCTGAGATCTGCAAACAAAGTCAAAATCAACCTTCAGAATAAGAATGTAGCCTTTGACCTTTTATGATGGTCAAAGAATACCTACTGTCAGAAAGATAAAATATTTTTGGATTTTCTTCATCTCGGTATTTCAAGTCTGAAACAGGTTGCAGAATTGCCCGAAAGTACACACAGACATCAGAAATTGGCATTTTCTAGATCTGCCCTATTTTGAGGTTAGTATTTGTTGTTCAATTATTTCAGATTTCAAGTGCAATTCCTTTATAGGAAAATATAAGGTTTTCTTCCTCTTTCGTATTCTCCATAGATTGATTTGATTGTGCATTAACCTTTTGGTTGATCAAATTGGATCTCTCCCTTGGGAATTTAGATTTAGAAGTGGATCTTATATTTCCCCCATACATTACACTCAATAGAGGTGATTCCATATTACCTCTATTCAGAAACCTTTTTAGAAAAATGGATGTCAAAGGATCTAAGGCTCGTAGATATACTTGTATGGCAGCCCCGATGGGTACTGTGTAAGGAGATTCTAGTCTCTGATACATCTTGTGAAAATAGTGATTAAGCATTGCAATTGGTTCATTATGGTCCTTTCTCACCGAGATGAATTGATGATGGATATTGCTGGGATCTACGTATAATTTGAATTGGTTGAGGAACTTGGTCTCAAATTCATCCCAACTAGTAATGGATCCTTGTGGAAAGTTCAAGTACCAATTATATGTGAATTCTGCTAGATAAGTGAGAGGGGGGTGAATTAGTTAAGTCCAGTTATCCTACAGTCCCAAATACTCCTAGATGTACAAAACAAATATTTCTAACAATTTAATTAAGTCAATAAAACTTTAACTATGCCTTTTTGTTTAATTTTTAAATAGCAATAAATTAACTAGTGTATATACCGATCAAACCAGTAATAGTAATGTGTAAAGTAAAATAATAATTCACCACATCCATACACATATAACACTTTTATTTTTAACGTGGAAACCCTGTTAGGGGAAAAACCACCTGGGACCAATAACCCAAAATAATTTCACTCTTCTGAAGTGAGCTCGATTAAGACCCAACCTTGTTAAAGGTTACAATAACACACTGTAAGGTGTGACCTAGTTAGAGGGTTTATCACTAATAATTTTTTTGTGACAAAACATTCAATATGGGGTCAATGAGAAAATAATCAACATTCATTGAATGTCATATTGAAATATAAAAGGTTGTTAAGTCTCACTCGGTTAAGAGATTTATCTGTAGAAATGGTTAGAATGCAAAAGTAATGATCTGATTCAAATACAACTTTCTTTTGCATATTTTCAGATCTATGCTAAGCTCAAAATACCTCTGGCCAATATACTCAATTTTAATTCCTTTGTATCCTCCAACTTTATTCTCAGTTAATTCCTTTTCTCTGACACTCGGTGTTGTCTACAAAATTGCTCGGTTCTATCTTCAACCTGTTTAACTAGCTTCACATGAATGCAATCTTCTCACACACATTCTAGAATTCAATATGAATCTCATTATCTCCTTTTATAGAAATAATAAACTATTTTATTTCTAGTCATAGATTTTGCCTGTTAATCCTCATTGTTGATTTTTCCACTTTAACCTTCCTCGGCACTTGTGTCAGTAACACGTTTCATTCTCCATCATCTGATCATCCTTGAATTTTATCAGTCATTTGATCATCATAAAAAACTTTATCTTTAACCTCAAAATCACCCATAATTTTCCAACCCATCATCTTTAGTCAGCAATCATATTTTATATTTATTTATTTCACTCAGTCAATACCATGATGTGTTGGTGACTTCTAACTTGGTTAACATTGTACTTGGTATACACTAAACTTGCTCGGTGTATACTAAGTTCTTCATTTATTGACCACATAAACTTGTTCATTTTTTATCTTCAATCCATAATAGAATTATGTAATACAATCAAATCACTACCATAATGTCATAGACTCATCAATAAGTTACCCAATGAGTACCATATCCATATCTTTCTCATACATCTCATCTTCATGTAAATATGTCATTCATTCATCAGTATTTCCTTCTTCAGATATTTGTAACTATCATGATAAGTACAGTCAAAACTAGTTGATATCAATGACAATATAATAACTGATTTAATATGTCACATCTACCTTAGTATCTCGGTGATCATCAATCAATGTCTTTTAAAGTAATCAATCTCTCCTTTAAGATATTTAATCAGTTGTAGTTCTATCAATCTCTCCCTTTGGCATTGATGGAAACACAATATGAAATATGCCATAGAATACCAAACATCTATTCTACAACTTTGTATGTAAATGTTGTAACTCGGTAAGCTCTCCCTAGCTTATACATTTAATATGTTTAACCACTACACATCATCAATACTCTCCCTTTTAGTAATATCTCTTTCATTTTCTCTCCTTATCTAAATATTTCATGTAACCATCTCTGAAAGATAGATATTTCATGTACATTTCTCTCCATTTGACAGTAATGCCAAAAAGAAGAAAAATAAAAAAAGCTCTTCAATGGCCAAATCAATATCTTTGTTGTTCAGTTCAGATCTACTACCTTGCATGTACTTATGGTTGATCATCTTCAATGCACATCAGCTCAAATATCAATTCTATAATTTCTTAAAATCTCTCCTTCGCATCAAGATATTTTTTATCAAGCCATCTTAGCAGCTAACATTCCTAAGGACCTATACATAGAAAAATTATAGTCCATGGTTAGTCATCTTGCTTCCCCGCACTACTTGACCTTTTCATAAGAAAATGATAAATCTATTAGTCATCCTCACAACTAGCCTCTCCACATTGAGGTTATCATACCCAAGCATAGAATGAAATGTACCTTGATAGATGGAGGTGTAGGTTTCAATATCTACACATTTAATTTGGTTAAAGAACTTTGTTTTTTGGATCATGCTATTGACTCCAGAAGGAAAGTTACAATTAAACATATGATGAAGAGGAATGCACTTCTAAGGGCATGGTGGTCTTGCCCATTCGAATGGATCTCATTCAAAGGGATGTCATTTTTCAAGTCTTATATCCTCCACTCATGTACAACATACTTCTTCATAGACCATGGATACATGAAATGCAGGTGGTGGCATCAACATACCATCAATGCATCAAATTTCCCCTTAATGGAATTGAGGTCACTATTCTTGCAAACTCGGTATATACTTGCAACAATGTCAAGAAAATTGAAAGCATGGTTCCACATAATAAAGACGGCCTAAGGAACCAAGAGGCTGATATCTCAAGACAATCTATACTCAATGACCTCAAAAAGAAGCTAAACATAATTTAGAAAATGAATATGGGAATACAATTTGGATGCTTCATGTTATATGATTAGCCTTCCTATTTCACCTAAATCTTATGGTAGATCATCATCTTATTTCCAACCTATTGGTGCATCCACTCCTAAGATTCACAAATCCACTTGTATGATCAAAGCACAAAAGTCTCTTGTTGAGGAAAATGAGGATAAGGCAGTCCTTCAATGGCTATATAGAGAAGAAGAACAAGAACATGAAGTGAAATATGTTGACATTTCTCCTGACAAATATGATGTATGCTACCAACTCATACAAAATATGGAAAAAGACCTCTTGTTAAAGGAAAAGGCATTTTCAAACCCCTGCATGTAGAATTTTGTAATCCTAAGGATAAAATTGGAATAGGATACTATGAACAAAAGTTTAAACCATCCTCTACAAGTGGCCATGTATTTGATAGATTCAAAGGCTCTGACAATGAGGATGAGGATACTATTCCTAGTCCATACAAAATATTTCTACACATACCTACATAAAATCCAGAAGAATCTCACTTACCATTTAACACCACTAATCATCCTACTAAGGAAAATAATGAGGAAACCATAACTGAGTAACAAATTAACGAGCATTCATTAGTCATATCACAAGAAGATGGACAACAACAAGAGATTTATATGGAGGGAAGACACCCTAATTGGGGGCAGCTTGTTGATATTGCAAACATCCTAGATCTACCAAGATTCATAGATCTGTCTGAAGAGATAAGACAACCTAGGTCACCATTCATACCTATGTTGGATTATGAGAAAATCTCTCAAGCTATGGATGGAAAAATGCATAATCAGGAAATTGAAATAAAATATAGTTACTCTAATAAAACTAACTTAAATATAGCTGAAATGGAGAGATAAGTTATGAACTGAGAGCATCATGATGAAGAATCTCCTATGACTATAGCTCAACATTTCGGATGATCTGTTAGTAGCTGAACTAACTTGCATGAGTATAAATGGGACTCCCTTTCCAATGCTACAATAGACATAGAAGTTAATGTCATTCACAAGCATGCCTCTACTTCCACTTTTGAGATTGGTGAGAGTTCTAACATGCAATGTGACCCATAAGATCATCCAAATCTTCCATCTATTAAACCTATTATGACACCTCCTAATCAAGTTGCATCTAAAGAAGAAGAGCCTCCTCCTAATAGTCCTTCTATTGTTCTTCCTCATAATATAAACTATGATTTAAATTCAAGGTTTGGGATTATGATGGTCCCTTTATAGAGAACCTCTCCTTTTAAAAATATCCCAGTGCTGATTTGACCAAGATTTCCTTGGTAAAGGAGGGTTGAAGGGTTTGTCATCCCTGGTTGTAGGAAAGATGGGGATAATATTAGGGCTAATTTTAGATCTATGACCAAATCTCCCTTCTCCCCAAAGAACTGAGGCTAAAGGAGAACTTAATATTCATCTTGGGGATACATCAAGATAGTTAGATTGGTAGAACACTTCTCATAGCTCCCCTATCAATTCTACGACGAGTCACACTCAAAAAAATTCTATAGAATATAACTTTCTTGACTTGTCCTCATCATCCATGAACAAGGATGATGATACTGGAGTCTTTTCTCTTGATCCTATTGGTTCCTTACCTCTTTTCTACCCTGAATTGATTAACTGGAACATCTATGAGCTTGTGAACCTCTTGTCCTTTACCAATGACCATGACCTTTCATGAAATCTCAATGATATTGAGCCTCTTCCCTCTTCAACCAGTGCGATGGCTGGTAGCATGTCAGTGGAAGATACCAAGTATCTCATTCATAAAAATAAAAGAAAAAATAAAAAGAACAAGTGATTTAATGATGAAAACCACTCAGTGGTAGTGTCAGATCTGAAAATAGTAAAAATAAAAGATGTATCCAATGGTGAAAACCTCTTTGAGGTTCCTGCAGATGAGATACTTGATATTCTCCCTAACCATTTTCAGGAAAGATCTTCAGTACTTATAGAGCCTACACAGTAAGTGAACTTGGGAACAACAAAAAATCCACCAATTATAAATCTTGCTCAATCTTTGTTTGACGAAGCAAAATAGAAGTTCATTTATTCTTCAAAGAGAAAAAGATTAATTTTGCACGGTCTTATTCTAACATGCCTGGTTTGGACAAAAATATCATCATGCATCACTTATCTATTGCACTAGACATCAAACCAGTAAAACAAAAGATAAGAAAGATGCATCCTCACATAGCATTATTGGTTAAGGCAAAATTGGAAAAGTTACTCAAAGCTACATTCATATGAAACTACACTAAATGGATCTTGAACATCATACCTATTTCTAAAGAAGACAAATCAATATGGGTTTGTACGGACTTCAGAGACCTAAATAAATAT
Source organism: Chamaecyparis obtusa (assembly GCA_027943335.1). NCBI lineage: Eukaryota > Viridiplantae > Streptophyta > Pinopsida > Cupressales > Cupressaceae > Chamaecyparis > Chamaecyparis obtusa. The sequence continues at coordinate 1,240,480 of BSBK01001458.1, read as the reverse complement.
TGTCCCAAAGATGACTTCTTGTTGTTGAATATAGATATGATTGTGGATCTTACTAATAGTTTTTAGATGTATTCTCTAATTGATGGATTTTTTGGTTATAATCAAATATGTATTACACCTGAAGACCAATAAAATACTGCATTCACTTGTGCATGGGGAACCTTCTGCTAGAACAGCATGCCTTTTGGACAAAAAAATGTCAATATAAAATATCAATGAGAAATGACAACTATCTTTCATGACATGATGCATAGGAACATGGAGGAGTATGTGGATGACACCTTGGCTAAATATTCTACACAAGATGTACAACTTGTTGATCTAGATAAAATATTTATAAGAATGGAAGATTTTAAGATACATCTTAATCCAAAGAAGTGTTCCTTCAGATTTACGTCAGGCAATATTTTAGGATACATTGTCTTAGGATGAGATATTGAAGTGTATTATGCTAAAGTAAAAGCTATAATGGAAATACAACCACCTCAAAATATCATTCAAATGAAAACATTACAAGGAAAGTTACAATCAATAAGAAGAAGTATCTCACAGCTAGTTGATAAATCCCAACCCTTCACTAAGACTCTACATAAGGGTGTGACTTTTAGATGGAAAAAGGATTGTGAGAAAAAATTACAATAGATCAAAGAGTACTTGGAAAATCCTCCTGTGTTAATGGATCCTATTCCAAGTAAACCATTGTTGCTTTACATATCAACTATTACTTCTTCCTTGGGAGTCTTTCTTGCACAACAAGATGATCAAGGTCTTGAAAGAGAAATTTACTATATAAGCACAAAATTGGTACCCTATGAGATGAATTATACAATTATTGAGAAACCTTGGCTAGCAGTAGTGTTTTCTTTGCAAGAATTCAAACACTATATGCTAGTGCACTCTACATAGCTAATTTCAAAGATTGATCCTCTCAAATACATGTTACGAAAAGAAACATTAATTGGATGAATGGAAAAATGGGTGATGATTCTTAGTGAATTTGACATTACATATGTCGACCGTAAAGCAATAAAAGGACAAGTTTTGGTGGATCGGCTAGTAGATGTACCTTTGCAGGACACATAGCCTCTCATTGTTGAATTTCTTGATGAGTCTATTCTACATTTTAAAAAACACCCGTAGAAGATGTATTTTGATGGATCATTCATGCAACAAGGTGTAGGTTGTCTCTCCTCAAGGATATAAAATTCCAAAGGCCTATAAAATGATCTTTCTATGTACCAACAATGTAACAGAGTATGAAGCATTGACTAACAGGTTAAAATTGTCTATTAAATGGAAAATCAAAGAACTATATGTCTATGGTGACTCACAGCTTGTTGTCAATCAAATCAATGATGAATGCCAGACTAAGGATGAAAAACTCCTTCCACAAAAGTGTATGATTGCTAACTTAAAGAATTACTTCATATTCGTCACCTTTCAGCAGATATCATGTGCATAAAATAAAGCAACATACGCTATGGATACTTTGGCCTTCAAAATACAATTGGAAGAGCATCAATTCTTATATGACTTCCTGGTGGAAGAACTCCCTTTCCCTTCTTACGATACACCTAACTCTCAGATTTTTTGTGTTATCATTTCTCACAACACTTCCCACTATAGCCAAATATATGCCTACCTCAAAGACCAAACCATCTTTGACTCCCTTTCCTAGAAAAAATAATAGAACCTCATTTAGAATGCCTCTAAGTATCTCATTATTGAAAATAACTTGTGTAGGAGAATTCTTGATGGTACACTTCTTAGGTGTTTAGAGTGTGAGGAGTCTGATAGGGTGCTTAGGGAGATTCATGAGCGTATATGTGAATCACACTCAAATGGTATTTCCTTAGCAAAGAATCTTCCTAGAGATGGTTATTATTGTCCTACCATGGAGAAATATGTTATTCAATACGCTAAGACTTGTAAAAAATGTGAGTTCCATGGAAATCTGATTCATGCTCCTACCAATTATTTGTTTCCTTTTATCACTCACTGGTTGTTTCAGCAATGGGCTTTCGATCTTGTGGGTCAAATTTATCCTCTATCTTCAAATGGACACAATTTCATTATCACAACCACTGAGTACTTCACTAAATGGGTTGAAGTTGTACCTCTTATCAAAGCAACAGAGAAATAGGTGGCCATGTTAATAATTAATTACATTATCTGCAAGTATGGTATTCCCTCAATCGTCACAGATAATGGAGGACAATTTAAGAATAAAGATATTGATGAGATTTGTGCTAAGTTTCTGATGCAGAAGCATCTTGGGTCCTTGGCAATCCTATGTCACCAAAAACAAGTTTGTGTTTTTCTATATTTCTCGGTTCCTGCCTTAACCAAGTTGGCTTGGTAGTTTCTCAATTTCCTTTGTTAACCGAGTTGGTCGGTTAACTCTCTAGCGCTTTGTTAATTCCCTGGTGCTCAATTATCTTTGCCGGTGCTCAGTTATCCTTGCTTATCAAGTTGTTTTTTTTAGTTTCCTGTGGAGGCCGACTTGTGCAATTAATTATGGTCATGGATTTAATGCTGGTATCTATCATTAGAAAGTGTGTGGACCAATATTTGTTTTTTCCTTCCATTGATGGTGGATCTAAAGGCCAACTTGTTTGGCAACCTCTTATATATTGTAATCTTTCGATTGTAGTTTGGGGAATCAATTAGGACATCAATAGTAGAAGTTAGAAGATTGAAGATAGTTTTAGATCCTCACATGTTGGAAAACTTATGTACTTGAATTTTAATATCTGGCCCTAATCGGGAAGGCCTTACAGCCCAGCATGTATGAATCAATTTGAAGTAATATAAGAAGATGATCTACAGTCTCTCTCTCACTTGTGTGTTGTTTACTTATGTGTGTGATCTTTGCAAGGTGGATCTAGTTAGGGTATTCCTTTGGCCCTCTCTCCATCCTCCCTTGCATCAGGTGGTATCAAATTTGATGTGAGATGTGCATCTAGGTTTGAGGATTCCTTCTTTTCAAACCCTAGTTGATTTGTTTTGGGTAGTAGATTATGATCTAGCCTGCAATTGCAAAGGGTTTCAAGATGGTTTGTGGGAGGCGAGATGCAAATTAAGGATTGGAAGACATGTTGACAAAACTTGATGCTAGATTAGAAGCTGTTGAGATAGCCTAGAGAAGAGGAAGACATCTTGAAGATGTTAGTGATGATGAAATTGAGGAAGAACAAGGTGATGTAGAACCTGCACCAGTGATGGATCAAGGTGAGGAAAGATTGTTGAAGGCTTTCACAATTCTGAATTCTACACCACATTTCAATCCTCCTGAGTATAGTGGAAATTTGGATTTAGATGAATTGGTGGATTAGATCATCGAGATGGAAAAGTACTTTGAATATGAAAATGTCCCTGAGGAAAAGAAGGTGAAAATTGCAAGCACAAAGTTGAAAAGTCATGCATCCTTATGGTGGGAACATTTGCAGTTGGACAGAAAGAGGAAAGGCAAAGACAAAATTAAGTTATGGAATAAGATGGTAAATAAGTTGAAAGGAAAGTTTTTACCTTGTGATTATCAAATTAACCTAGTTAGGCGAATGCAAAGTTTGAGGTAGAAAGATAGCTCGATAAAAGATTATACTAAGGAATTCTATAGATTAGATATTAGATCTAGACATGATGAAGATGATGTAGAAATAACTGCTAGGTACCTTAATGGATTGAGAGTTTCCATCCAAGAAGAAAGCAGTTTGGTTAAATTGGAGAACATTGAAGAAGCTTATCAATTTTCCTTGAAAGCTAAGGAAAAATTGAATAAAAGACATGAGAAAAGACAAAGAGGTAGAGGTGGTAGATTCCCTAGAGGAAGAGGTAGATCTTATGGTGAAAACAATAGATCTAAACCAGAAAAGACAAATTTGGATAAGGGAAAGACCGAGTGGAAAGGTAAAATTTCATCTAGAGGAAGAGGCAATAACTACCGAGGTGGTTACAATAGAGGTGGTTTCTGAGGAACTTGTTACAATTGTGAAGAAGGACATAGATCATTTGAGTCTACACATGCAAGTAAGAAGGTCAGTAGTAGTAGAAATTCTTTGGTGCAAGAAGAGTCACCGAAAGAACCTGAGAAGGAAAAGAACTTGATGGTAAGGAGAGCACTTTGGAGTGAAAGTAATAAGGAAGATCCAGTAAGGTAAAAAAATTTCAAGAATAGATGTATAGTTTTTGATGAAGTGTCAAAGGTAATCATTGATAGTGGAAGCTCAAAGAACTTGGCATCTGAGGAAATGGTTACAAAGTTGCAGTTGAAAAGGTTGGAACACCCGAAGCCCTATAAAATTTCATGGATCAAAGATGAGCATACACTCTTGGTAAGTGAACAATGTTATGTGAATTTGAAAATTGGAAAGTACTATGATAAGGTGTTATGTGATATCATGCCTATGGATTGTTGTCATATTTTGTTGGGTAGACCTTGGCAATATGATAGACATGCTATATATGATGGGAGATTGCATAAATATACTATTTGGGTTGATGGGAGAAGACAAATCATGTTACCTTTGATTGAAGAACATGTTAGTAGTTTTTTTACATCTATGAAAGTTTTCTTGATGGAAGGAAAAAATTTGTTAAGGATTTGAAGAAGAATGATGTATGTTTTGTTGTGATTCCTAACAAATCGAGTAAGAAAAGAGAAGATAACATACCTGAAGAGATTGAAAAATTACTTACCGAGTATAGAGAGATCATTTCTGATAATGTACCTAATGGTTTGCCACCGAAGAGAAGCATTGATCATTGTATGGATCTAATACCTGGAGCTAGTTTACCGAATAAGGAACCACATCGATTGACACCTACTGAGAATCAGGAATTGAACTGACAGATTCAAGAATTGTTGTAGGAAGGTTTGATCTAAGAAAGTTAGAGTCCCTGTGCAGTACTTATTGTATTAGCACCTAAGAAAAATGGAGAATGGAGAATGTGTACTGATTCCAAAGAAATCAACAAGATAACAGTGAAATATAGGTTTCTTATACTGAGAATGGATGATATTATGGGCAGTTTGACTAGAGCAAAGTATTTTACTAAAATTGATTTGAAAAGTGGGTATCATCATATCAAAATTAGAGAAGGTAATGAGTGGAAGATTTCTTTTAAGATAAAAGAAGGTTTGTATGAGTGGTTGGTTATGCCTTTTGGTTTAACTAATACACTGAGTACTTTTATGAGATTGATGAATGAAGTTTTGAAGAAATTCTTAGGTAAATTTTTTATTGTATACCTAGATGATATTCTTATATTTAGTAAGACCATAGAAGAACATTTGTTGCATGTTAAACAAGTATTTCAGAGGTTGAAAGAAGAAAAGTTGTTGATAAATCTGAAAAAGTGTTCTTTCATGCAAGAGGAGATTGTGTATTTGGGATTTGTGATTTTAGTTGATGGTTTGAAGATGGATCTTGAAAAGGTTGAAGCTATTTTGAATTGGCCTACACCTGAGAATGCTAGTGAGGTAAGATCATTTCATGGTTTGGAAAGTTTTAACCAAAATTTCATTAGGAATTTTAGTTCAATTTGTAATGTTATGACTGAGACTATGATAGGAGATAAAAGAGAATTCAAGTGGACAAATGGAGCTGATAAAATTTTTGTGAGTGAAGCAGAAGGTTGCTGAATTTCCTATGTTACCATTGCCTGATTTTAATAAGGTATTTCAAGTAGAATGTGATGCAATTGGAAGTGAAATAAGAGTTGTATTGAGTCAAGAAGGTAAACCTGTTGCTTTCGTTAGTGAAAAGTTGAATGATGCAAAAAGGAAATATTCTATATATGATGAAGCATTCTATGCTATTGTTCAAGCCCTGAAGAAATGGAGACATTATTTGATACCGAGTGAATTTGTGTTGTATACCGATCATAATGCTTTATAGTATTTGGGTAGTCAGAATAAGTTAAATCAGAGACATATGGAATGGGTTGAGTATTTGCAGAGTTATACATTTGTGATAAAACATAAGAGTGGAGTCACTAACTGAGTTGTTGATGCATTGAGTAGAAGAAGATATTTGATGACCGAGATGAAAATTGAAGTTCTTGGTTTTGATGACATGAGAGATTCATATGAATTTTATCCTAATTTTTTTGAGCCATGGAGAAAGTTAAGAGAACCTATTCAAGATCAATCGAGTACTAAATGGGAAGACTATTTCATTCAACGAGGTGTGTTGTTTAAAGGTATTCAGTTGTGTATACCGAGAAGATCAATGAGAACTAATTTCATAAAGGAGAAACATAGTAGTGGTTTGGCTGGACACTTTGGTGTTGACAAGACATTGAATTTTCTTAAGGAGAAATACTTTTGGCCACAGTTGTATAAGGATGTTTAGAAATTTTTGAACAACTATGGAATTTGTCAAGTTACAAAAGGAGTAAGTCAGAATACTGGATTGTATACACTGATTTCTGTTCCTGAGAAACCTTGGATTGATATCAGTATGGATTTTTTTCTTGGCTTACCGAAGACAGTGAGAGGTAATGATTCTATATTTGTTGTTGTGGATAGATTTTCTAAAATGACACATTTTATACCCTATAGAAAGACATCAGATGCAGTACATATCATCAGATTGCATGGATTATCGAGGAGTATCATCTCTGATCGAGACAGTAAATTTGTTGGATACTTTTGGAAGACCCTTTGGAGAAATTTTGGCACCGAGTTGAAATATAGTTCTAGATTTCACCCACAGACCGATGGACAAATGAAAGTTGTGAATAGAAGCTTGGGTAATCTTTTGAGATGTTTAGTTGGAGACACACCAAGTAATTATGATTATGTATTGGCACAAGCAGAGTTTGCATACAATAATTCAGTGAATAGGAGTACTAGAAAAACACCTTTTGAGATTGTAAATGGCATACAACCGAGAGGTATATCATATTTGAGGGATATTGTTGATGAAGCAAAGAGAAGTGTTGCAGGAGTAAAGTTTGTTGAGTTCATGAAGACATTGCATGAAGATGTAAAACATAAGTTGGAGAAAAGTAATCAAAAATACAAAGATAGAGCTGACAGATCTAGAAGACATAAGACTTTTGCAGTCGGTGATGAAGTAATGGTTCATTTGAAGAAATGCAAATTTCTTGTTGGAACATATGGGAAGTTGAAAATGAAGAAGTTTGGTCCTTGCAAGATTTTGAGGAAATTTGACATTGGAAATGCTTATGATATTGAGTTACCTGATGACATGGATATATCACCTATATTGAACATCACTGATTTATATGAGTACCATGAGTTAGATGAAGAAATGACAGTACTGAATGATTAGCCTAAGAAATAGATAGAAGAAGTTGAGAAGATTTTGGAACAAAGAATTGGTAGAAGTACAAGAGAAAAATAGTATATGGAATATCTGGTAAAATGGAAGAATAGACCGATTGAAGATAGTTCATGGATTTCACAATCTAAGTTGGATTCATCTTAGGTTGTGCCTGCTTCATGATTCAAAGAATCATTTCAAATAACACCAGGTGTCTGATGCAGGAGCATCTCGGGTCCTTGGCAATCCTGTGTCACCAAAAACAAGTTTGTGTTTTTGTGTTGCTCAATTCCTGCCTTGATCGAGTTGGCTCAGTAGTTGCTCAGTTTCCTTTCTTAACCGAGTTGGTCGGTTAACTCTCTAGTGCTCGGTTAATTCCCTGGCACTCAGTTATCTTTGTCGGTGCTCGGTTATCCTTTCTTACCAAGTTGTTTGTTTTAGTTTCCTATGGAGGCTGACTTGTGCAATTAATTATGGTCATAGATTTAATGTTGGTATCTATCATTAGGAAGCGTGTGGACCTAGATCTGGTCATTCCTTCCATTGATGGTGGATCTCAAGGCTAACTTGTTCGGTAGCCTCTTGCATATATTATAATCTTTTGGTTGTAGTTTGGGGGATCAATTAGGACATCAGTAGTAGAAGTTAGAAGATTGAAGATAGTTTCAGATCCTTGCATGTTGGAGGACTTTTGTACTTGAATTGTAATATCTGGCCCTAACCGTGAAGGCCTTACAACCCAGTATGTATGAATCAATTTGAAGTAGTATAAGAAGTTGATCTGCATTCTCTATCTCACTTGTGTGTTGTTTTCTTCCGCGTGTGATCTCTACAAGGTGGATCTGGTTAGGGTGTGCCTTTGGCCCCTCTTCCCATCCTCCCTTGCATCAATTCATATAACACATCATTCATGTTTTATATACTATCCTCAAGGGAATGGATAGGCAAAAGCTTCAAATAAAATAACCCTTAAGGTCTTGCATAGAACAGTTAACAAATCAAGAAAGGATTGGCACTTGTAATTTAATCTATCTTTATGGGCTTATTGAACAAGCATAAAAACACCTATAGGAGAAATGTCATTCTCACTAGTTTATAGTTCTGAGGTAGTCTTACCAATTGAATTTCAAATACCATCACTTAGGGTATCGCTACATGGACTTGTCACAGATGAAGATTGAGGAATCTCTCGACTTCAAGAGATAGAATTACTAGATGAGCATAGAAAAGAAGCATTTGACCATCTAAGAGTCTACCGAAAGAGAATATCTAAGGGCTATAACAAAAAGGTACATCATCGCGACTTTTAATTTGGCAACCTCATTCTAAGAGAGAACCCAAAAAAATCAACAAAATAGAGAACAAAAAGGAAAGTTTTAACCTAACTGGTTGGGTCCTTTTGTCATTACTATAGCATTTAGTTTAGGATCTTAGCAAATGGATACTCTAGAAAGTGAAGTTTTCTTAGAGCCTATCAATTCTCTCCACATGAAATGGTTTTACAACTAGACATTCTACATCTTGTACAACAACTTATGATCCTGAAAAAATTCTAGAAATCATATAAAGTCCTAAAAATTATAAAAACTATTAAAAAAAAGATCATCCTAGTGAAAACCTGCAAACAGGTGCCTTGAAGAATCCAAAAAAAATCAATAAAAATCTCAACAATACAAAAAAAGAACAAAAAAATGAAAAAATAGAAAAAGCGCCTTAGTGAAAACCTAGAAACAAGCACCTTGGTAGAAAAAATAAAATAATTCCAAGTGGTGAAAACCTGGAAAACAAGCATCACTTGTAACCAACTCTCCATCTATCAACGCATGGCTAAGCTCTCGTGCTTTCTACATTAATTCCTTTCTCTTTGTCTTCTTTGTGTTGTCATGGACTGGAATTGGTCTTAGTTTTGTCCTTATTTCTTATATGTTGCTTGGGGACAATCATCAGCTATCTTTCTGAGTTGTCAACACTTTACCACTTGATTAGTCTCTTGAGCTTAACCTGAGTCATTATATCAGTCTTTCTCAATGGACAATTTGTCAATGACACACAAATTGATGTTTCTCAACACCCCAATCCTATAGTTTTTCTTAGCACTACCTATATGTACATCATTGTGTTTCTCAACACATATCAGATCTTGCACTTTCACATCACACACTCACTTCAAGATACAAGCAAAAAGGTGTTCTTTAACACCCATTACAAACATGAAACTTAGAAAATTGAAATGACTGATGAACTCTTTTTTCTTGTGTGTTGTTTGTTATCATTGATTTTTCTTGTTATTTCTTCTAAGGTCACTCAACGATGTCTACGTGACTAGAGACTCATGATTGGGGGCATAAAAAATTTCTTTAATTTCTTCTTATGGAATGGTTTCAATGATCCTAAGTTATCTAATAAATTGGATATCTATGGTAAGAGCCTCCATCATGATTGGAACCTCGTACATACCTCAACTCGCTTTATTCATATATTTAGGTGAGGTTGGAACTATCTCTTTTTTTTTTGTTTGTGTGTACTACGTAAGATGACACTCATGGTTATCTTGGTAGCATGTACCTTGGTACAAGTGGAATCTTACAATATCAAACTGGAAATAATGTTCACATCATCTTAGCTCTTGTGCCTTGATGCTTACATGTGTTTCCTACATCTATCTGATAGGGTCATATTCATATATTCATGGTCTCTCTCACACCAGTGAGAGTTGTATCAACCCTAATATCCCTAAACACTCAAATGATGATAAACAAATAGCTACAACATCAGTGACTTGACTTGTGTCTTAGGTTGCATTTTCATGTTAGGGTTGCATTGTAGTCTTGGGTCTTGGTTTCCTTTGAGACATCCTTCCTTTTCTCCTCACCAAGGAAATCAACTCCAAGCATTCTTTTATTGACTTAGACTAGTATCTACTAGAATCAAGGTCAGTATCATCATAAAAGGGTCCTAGAGTGCTAAGATTTCACCATCACATGCGTAGTTGAGTATGGAGAAGAACAACATGATAAAATAGATACATATCAAAGCATACATGACATAAGAATTGAAATTAAGGGCATCATCAAACATTTCTATATAAAACATTAGTGGCATAAGCATGAAGTAAAGTTATTTTCAACACAAGAACCAGTACCCTAAATGTGACATGAGATATATTGTTAGGATTAGGTAATACTGAGAGGGGGGGTAAATCAGTATTACTGAACTTTAATTTAAACTTCAACCAATTATATATAAACCATAATAATGTTGAAATGAAAAGAACATATAAGCACAACACATAACTCATGACACCGTGATTTGTTCTCAAGGAAATCTTGGCCAAGGGAAAACCCTGGTGGGGATGATACCCACAACTATGTACTAAAATATTATATCCTTGTTAGGAGAACTAGCCCTGTTAGGAGTTCATTGTTACATAGTACATTTCCTTGCTAGAGGAATATAAAACCCTGTTAGGGGATACAAAACACCTGGTTAAAGGTGGTGAGGATACAACTCTTACAATCAAAATAATGTCTCAAAAAGAATAATAAAAGAACTTTCCTTGCTTAGATAGTTCCAGTTGTAGCTTTGTTAAAAATTGATCTCACATCTATTCTCTGCTCTTAGATTCACATCATGATATCCATACTTATCGCTTCCACAAAACACTCTATACTTATACAAAATCTGCCATCCATTTGGCTTCACAAATACCATGCAAAACATAATAATAAATTATGTAAATGATAAACATAGATTTGGTGATCTTATATTACCAAAGTGTTGGAAATATACTTCATCCATCTGACTTAGCATGTTTCCATATCCACTATCCTTCTCTCAATCATCGCAACTCTTCATGTGCCCTATTACACTAATTCTATGTCTTTGCATACCTTCAGATCATTGAATCTCACTGATCTGATCACCAAAACACATGAAAACTTAACTCAAGCATATACATATCCAAAACTACCTTCTATTAACTTCACAAGCCATAATACATCATATATTGTCATCGCTAATCAAAACTGTATCATAGTACATTATTGTCCTGATTTTGTACTTAGTCATTTTCATGACTGTGACTCCAGCATCAAAACTCTCAGCATGCGATCACTCCAACATAAGTGTTGCCATAAATGACAACCCTCAAGTGATCCCTATTGCCCCAAAACATCACTTTCCAACAATCTCTCCCTTTGGCATTGATGGAAACACTTAGTGAAAAATGACTAAGTGTTTAAAGCACTATCTACACATATTTCTTTTTCTCTTTTTCTCTTTTCTACTTTTTTTTTACATCTTTTTATTCTTCTTATTATTTTTCTTCTCTTCCTCTCTTTTCTTCCTTTCTTCATTTCATTCTTCACATTTTTCTCTTTCTCTTCCTCTCCCTTTGACATTAATGAAAAAGGTACTTACAAAATTTCAAAACTTCTAAGCACACAAAAGACTTAGTGCTTACTCACCAGTTTTAGGATATCTTGGAAAGAGTTGTCCAAGGTCTTCACTTCCTCAGCCCATGATTTGATCAATAGCTCACTGACATGGATCAATACATTTAGTGCATATGATGTTGTCTTTGATGCCTTAAGCTTAGTAGGTATAGACATAGACATTGATCCTTCAACCTTTTTCATCTCTGATAGATGTGTCTCAAGCATTGAAAGCTTAGGGGTTATTAGGCTCTTCAATAATCCAATTTTTTCTACCACTCTCCCTTTCTCTATTTCCAAAATACTAATTTTATCCAACAGCTTGGATGCTTGTTTATCCATTTTAATAATAGTTAGTGAAGATGTTTCACAACTATCTATCAGACTGTCAAGTGTAGCCCTATTTGTGGCTATAATTTCCTCAATATTCTTTACATGTCTGCAAGGACTTATGTAGTAACTATAAATATTTCTACCTTGTGCTACACAACTCTTAGCCTTAAGAGTAGTAGCCTTGAGAATGTCTAAGTCCCATGAGATGGACTGCCAAACTTCTATTAGTTTCTTCTCAAAGAACCTCTTCTCTTCCTTATCTTCTACATTCTTTAGCAATGACTCAAAGTGATTGTCAAAGCTATCCAGTGCCATGCCTAGGTTCTCTACTTCATCCTTTGAAAATTAATCAGTGTAGGAAGTAGTTTATTTACTGTCTCTATAGCCCTAGTCATTTTTCTCTTTTATCCCCTTTCTTCACTGACCTCTCCTTAGCCTTAGCAAAGGCCATGAAGGATAGCCTCATAAGCTCATCCTCATCCATGCTATCTACATCAACACTTACCATTTTGGCCATACTTGCCAACAATAAAGTAGAGGAGGTGTCAAGTTCTAGCTTTTGTTCCATTCTAACCTCAACTACCTTTTCTGCTTCAGTCTCTTCTACCTTCCTTTCTTCTTTCTGAATTTCCTTTTACTGTAACTTATCTTCTTGTTTCTCCTTTGTTTTCTCTTCATCTATGTGTCCTTGTACTTCAACTTCCATCACACTATCTAAGTTATCCAAAAATGGATCATTCACATCATGCGAAGTGTCAAGGGTCATAGGCACACCAGAGACAAAAACATTTGGTTGCATGCTAACTTGCTCACTTACATCTACTACCTTTGAACTTTCTCCTAATCCCAAAGATGTAGGCTTGGTGACCTTAGGAGGTGAGGTTTTATTTTTCATATCACTCATAAGGATTTGATCCAATGCCTTTTGAGTGTCCTCAATCACTTAATCATATTTTCTAGCCATGATTTTTACTAGTCTAGTATTTGTCCTTAACAAGGGTTTCAATTCATTTATTATCCTCTCCCTTTCTTGTATAGAGACAACATGTATCATGTCTTCTATAGATTTGTTCCTTATATTCTCATCTTCTGACTATGCCAATTGCTTTCTGATCTCCAATTTACTATACAGTTCCTTTGGAATGCTTCCTTCAATCTCCAATAGATATTTCTTAAATGCCAATAGATACTCAATGATAGTATCTTCAATGATTGTCTGATTCTCAGAATCATACCTCTCATAATATCTATCCACTTTCTTTAATTTTCTATATTTTATCACTCTCTTCTATAGTGATTTAAGGTCTAGCTTCCACAGAGTTTGTGGATCCTTATGTGCTACTTTTTCCTCTTCTTTCTCAGTTACCTTTTCTTCCTTCTTCTTCTTTTCCACTTCTACCTCTTTTTCTTTAGGACTGCTCTGCTTGGTAGATCTTGTAGATCTTCTAGGAATGCTTGTAGGTATAATTTCTTGTGATGTCTCCTCTTGTGTAGGTGATAGGTCAATTATGTCTGGTGTAGTATTAATTGTCTTCTCTGCCTCAAAAGGGGTAGGTGCATCAATAGCCATGCTTGAAGATGCTTCCATATTTGTTCTTATGCTTTTCAATTGCTCCTTAGTGATTCCTACCTTCGTAGTGATATCCTCCACAATTTTACTGATCTTTCTCTTCCTTGTTACTTTTTCTTGTTCTTATCTGACTTTCTCATATTTCTCCCTATATGTTCCCCATCTCTCTTTTGTAGGGTCTATCTTTGCTACCAGTACATGCTCTACTTGCATGGTCAAAATCTCAAAACTAACTTCATACCTCATAGGGTAACACCATTTCTTCCTTGGTTCCACAACCTCAAAGCACACACAATCAGTTTCAACCATGAAATAGATAGTGTCCTTATATCTTTCAACTAAATCTTCAAGTATCCTATACCTTTCCTTCATTTTCCTTTGTAGAATCTTAATCATACCAAATAACTCTCCATCTACCCAATTTTTATCCTGTCTTCGGTAGCTTTATGAAATTTGAATTCCAGTGGGTACATTGTTTTTCCATGCCCTAGGATGCATGCCAAGGAACTTGTGAGTAATATGAATACATGTGAACCAAAAAAGACCCAAACCTGAATGCTTTAGTCCTATCTTTCTTAATCAACTTTACAATCCCTAGAAACTATTGTGCAAGAGCTTCGCAAAGGTTATACTTCTTGTTTTCCTTGACCATCCTATAGGCCATCATGATAACACCAGCAAATACAGAGTTAGGTCTGCTGCTATAGTATAGTTTGTAGCCCAATATCATTGCCACCAACCTAACATCTTGTTGAAAGATATCATTGACTATCATTTCCCTCTTATCCCATTTTGAGTGTGTTAGGGTTTCCACCTATTTCCTTATATTATTTTCAGCTATTGGAAGGGCTCCTTCATTATCTAATCTAGTTATGTCATGAATCATCTATGCACATATTTTCACTGGTTTTTCTCCAATCCATATGAACTAATCATGGATTCTACTAAGAATTATTTTAAACCATTCTATTTCTGTGAATTCAGCTAGTAGGGTTAGCTTAATGATAGATTGATCCTCTAAGTGCTTGAACTCTTCTACCATAGATCCATCAACTTCTATCATGGCATCAAATTCACTATAAATATGCACCTCTCCTATGATCTCATATTTGTAATGTATATAAGCCCTAATATCTTCTACATGCAGTATGCCAACAGGGGTTTGTAAAAATGATCCTTCTGGATCATCTTCACAAGACTTAAATGGATGTCACTCAAAATTGTACCTAGGTCTATCCAAAACATCAAAGATAATCAGTGCATCCATAACTTCTCAATGAGTATAGGTCTAAATACCTTAAACACGCTTGAATCTGGTACTTTGCTTCACACGATCATGAAATCTCTATACTAGATGACTGCAATGCATCACAACTCTTCTCTCCTTCATCTTTGATCAAAAAACGGTGTTGAAATGATGTTCTCCAAGCTCTTTTATCCTTCGCAAGTTGAGTCAGTGCATTAATCATAGGTTGCTCAATTTTGCATGATGTCCAGTCAACACAAAACTCGTGAACATGGAAAATGGATCTCCAAGTGTTGCGCTCTCAACCACAGACTCCACAGTGTCTTTACACACCATACCTAAGCTCGCATGAGCTTACTCCATACATACAAGGGCTGGATATATTTTGATATCTACATCCAATGCTCCCCCTAAAGCCATGCAGCCTTCTAGGTCGATGTCTCAAAGAATTCATCATGCGAAGGCATAGTATCATCTATTGTCTCTCCCTGAACCAATGCCTTATTGAATTCTTTCACCTTCCATATCTTGTCATCCTCTTTTCTTTCTGATTTCTTGAAATGATTCTCAAATTCATCCATGTACTCATTAAGACTTTTTCCACGTCACCAACATTCTTCCTTATAACCACAGGAGGTGGTCCTCTTTGTTCTCTTGGTCCTCTTCTGTTGTTCTCTCCCTTATATCTGCAAAAATTTGCTATGTATCCAAGGTTGTTGCATTTGTAACATGTAGGTGGTCTCCTTTTTTCCTGATTTACTTGCAGCTTACAATATCTTGAGGTATGCCCAAAGTTATTGCATTTAAGACATCTAACCTTGGTTGTTGACTCTTCTCTGACAATCTTGTTTATACCTAGAGTGATCTAGTTTTCTACAATCTTCTTTCTTGTGTCCATAATCATAACAGTAATTGGTAAAGGGTTTAGAGGTACCTGTACTTCTACAATCTCTTTTCATGTGTCCAACTTTGTTGCATCCAAAGCATCTACTGCTAAAAGGTCTGATATGTTCTTTAGGTTCTTCATGAGTAGGTTTTTCTACAATCTTCTCTTCATTTGCTTCTTCATTGGTCTTAGAAAATTTTGATTCATTGAATCCAACTCCAGTCATGTCTCCTTTAGGTTTCTATCTTGCTCTTTTCTCATCAATTTATCACTGCTCATGAGCAACTTCTCAATGTGCAATTTGGATTGAGTGAGTTCTCCTTTAATGATCTGATTGTACTTCTCCAATTCCTAACATTTATCCTTGTAGTGATCAAGTTTAGTCTTCATTTTTCCTATCTGCTCATTTGCTTCTTTTAGTGACTCTTCAACTTTGTTCCTTGCATCCTTTTCATGTTGAATCTCTTTAATCATCAAAAGATTGATTTGCTCTTTTTCTTGCTCCAGCTTCTTTACTTGATCTGATGTATCATTGTCTGAATCTTCTTGGATCTTGTCCATAAGGTCTTGTTTCTAATTTCTTGAAGTTTCAAGTTGTTCCTTTAGTTTCCTGATGAAACCTTCTGCTCTTCTCAATTTGAATTTCAATAGACCATTCTTAGCCTTCTCTTTGTCCAGATCTTCAAGTGTTGCTTCAAAGTTCTCTTGAAAACTTTTTGAATCCATTCTAATCTCCCTTAAGTTTTTACACTTTCTCTCCAAGGGCAAATAGCTCTAATACCAATTGTTAGGATTAGGTAATACTAAGAGGGGGTGAATCAGTATCACTAAACTTTAATTTAAACTTCAACCAATTATAAATAAACCATAATGATGTTGAAATGAAAAGAATATATAAGCACAACACATAACTCATGACACCATGATTTGTTCTCGAGGAAACCCTGGTCAAGGGAAAATCCCAGTGGGGATGATACCCACAACTATGTACTAAAATATTATATCCCTATTAGGAGATCTAGCTCTGTTATGAGTTGATTGTTACATAGTACATTTCCTTGCTAGAGGAATATAAAACCCTGTTAGCTAATACAAAACACCTGGTTAAAGGTGGTGAGCATACAGCTCTTACAATCAAAATACTATCCCAAAAAGAGTTCTCAAAAAGAATAATACAAGCACTTTCCATACTTAGATAGTTCCAGTTGTAGCTCTGTCAAACACTAATCTCACATCTACTCTTTATCTTAGATTCACATCATCATATCAGCATCATATCCATACTTATCACTTCCACAAAAAACTCTATACTTATACAAAATCTGCCATCCAGACAACTTCACAAATACCATACAAAGCATAATAATAAATTATGTAAATGATAAACATAGAGTTGAAGATCTTATATTACCAAAGTGTCAGCAATATACTTCATCCATCTGACTTAGCACGTTACCATATCCACTATCCTTCTCTCAATCATCGCAATTGTTCATGTTCCCTATTACACTGATTCTTTGTCTTCACATACCTTCAGATCACTGAATCTCATTGATCTAATCACCAAAACACATGAAAACTTAAATCAAGCATATACATATCCCAAACTACCTTCTATTAACTTTTCAAGCCATAATACATCATATACTGTCATCACTAATCAAAACTGTATCACAGTACACTGTTGTCCTGATTTTGTACTTAGTCATTTTCATGACTGTGACTCCAGTATCAAAACTCTCTGCATGTGATCACTCTAGCATAAGTGTTTCCATAAATGACAACCCTCAAGTGATCCCTAGTGGCCCAAAACATTACTTTCCAACATATATAAACATAATCATAAAGAGCATCATCTATCACTAACAACATACATGAGCATTTATCAAGAATATCTCATGATCAAAGACAAAGCACAAGATATAAATAAAGAGACAAATCATGAGACAATAGTTGTAATAAAAAAAATGTATCTATCATATATCTCAAAAATCTAGTATAACAAAATCTCACGTGATATCAAAAGATCAAAAATATCTCGAGTACAAAATTGGTACATCCTTGATGCAAATATAACAATGATTATGATGGTGAATTTTCCAATCAATACAAAAACTCCATTGAAATTTGTCATTTCCTGCTTCAGGTGTGAGGAACAACCAACTCCTACTATGAAAAATGGTGGACCAGTCTCACAGCTTGTGGGTAGGCACACCGGCAGATAGGATCAGGTAATCGCATTGGCAAAAAGAACACAAGGAAACACATCAGTAATCAATCTGAATCATGAGAAAAATCTATCTATATTGAGCATCAAAGTATTGAAAAATCATCATCAAGCATATCTACAAGGCTACAAACAAGCTACGAGACAAATATTATTTCACAAGGTAAAAAGTGAAAAATAAGCTAATGTGATGAAATATTTAGCTCCATTTTATTGTACAATGAAACTTACTAAATGGTGCAATACAATTTTTTAATGTGATACAGTTCCTCATATCGTACGATATGAGGGTACCCATCGTGCGATAAAACACAACACAGCATGCAATACAATATATCATTCCATATTATTGTAAAATGCAACCTAACTAAGGGTGCAATGAAACTATTTCATCGCATGATAAACCAAATTCTAGACCTAAAAATGTGTAAAAAAATACAAAAATTAGAAAATTACAAGTCAGGATCAAGTACTTACTAGTGCACCATAAGATTGAGGTCATTTGTATCACCTCTGAATCTCAAATCTCTGATCGCATAATGGAATAGGCATTTTCACTCTTTGGAAGGCTATGGGATCTCAAAAGTCAACTATGCAAATGATTTGAAAATGACCCCTCCAGGCCCCTCTTATAGATTTTGACCTAAAATTCAAAGTGATCAAAATACCACAAACATTTCACCCCTATCTAATTTTGACATGTTGAATCCATTTTTAGGATCGAGATTAAAATTTGAGATAGTTTACCTAGTCAAATTGCAAAGTCAACCCTTATTGGTATAACGCAGTTGACCACTAATGCTATTGCTTCATATTTTCTTTCATCTTCATTTCTTCATCCCTCTGAGGTTAATCCAATACAAATCTTTCTCATCAGAGTGATTTCACTTTGATCAACCTTGGTCAAACTTGGTCAGATTTTAGTCAAATCTAGTCAACGGGACCTCAAATCACCTCAAGTCAAGGTCTAAATCATTTTGCATCTGATGGTAATCTAATCTTTTCAATCTTAATTGGTGCTCTTCATCAATTGATTCTTTCTTTGTTCGTACCATTTCAATTTTGATCCTGAGGGGGCATGACACTATAGTAAATCAATCCTAATCTATAAATCAATCAAGTTGGGATTCTCCTTATCTTTCACTGAAAGAGTGATCTCATTGCTTCATATCAAGTCACTCGGAAGATATCTATTTGATCTCTAAGGGCATGTCAGGTTCACCAGAACCCATATCAATCTGACATCATTCTCAAGACATATCAGGTTCATCAAGACCCATATCAATTTGGTATTGTCTCTTAATCAGGTGATTGGCTTCCTCAGAATCCTTAATGAAATAATTATCTCAAGCTCTTTGACACTGATCAGTTTCATTTCTTTATATCAAAATGGTTAGTTGTTACTATTTTTAGACAGACATTCAGTCTCATCACATCATATTAGGATGGATACTCTAGTCTCGCTCATCAATCTTCACTCAATCAATTTCGGAGCTGATATCTTTAATCTTCAATCGGTCTTCACTCGATCAAGTTTAGAGTTTGTTTCTCTTTATTAGGAATAGTCTCATCACTTCATATCGGGATGTTCCCTGGTTTAGCTTCAATCTATTCTTTGAACCAACACATTACTCACACATCAATTCAAAGAGGGAAAATTTAATCACTTAAAACTTGTCTAGTAAAACCTAAGCCCCTAAATTTGATCAATTTGCCTTAAGAAAAAATCTAAATCTCAAAGACATAATTTACTAGACATAATTATGTAAGTAACCTGGATAATCCCCCTTGCATAATTAAATCATTTCTAAAATCAAGCACAAATTATTTCTAATATTAAAGCTTGAAAATCATTTAAAAATTTGTCTTTCAATATAAAGTCTTAGCACTTTTATTAAAAGAGCTCATTTCTCACATAAATGTGCAACTTAATCTTGATTAAATGACAATTAAAAGAGGATTTTCTATTTTGTCTTTTTCTCCAATCAAGCTTGGCCAATCAAAATTCTTTGATCCTCTCACAAGGATTGATCTCTCTCACCACTCATCTCTACCTAACATATTTTGCCTCTTAATCTCCACCCTTCATTCTTGAGGCAATTTCTTTAAAAGGAAGCTCTTCCTTGGCTCAAGGGTTCCATCTGGATCATTTTTGGGAAATCCATCTATTGACATTTGATCATCTTTTTGCATCCTAAGGAGGTTATGCTATTTTGAGTTCTTAGTTGCTTCATCATAGTTTTCATATCTCTCTTACATCCTTAGTTTTTCTCATTTTCTAGCATAATCTTGCATCATTTATTAGCTTTGAATCTAGTTTACTTTCATAGTAGCATTAATATTATTAGCTTAAACTTGCATCATAGTTTCATTCCTAGACTAGTTACATATTTAATTTCATAGTTTTACATTGCATATCTTGGAGTGGTGAATGCAAGTGTTGCATATCATTCATAATTTGAATCTTCCATTTTGGATTAGTCAAGTCACTAATCCTACATGCCCAATTTGATGAGCATTGTGTACAGGATTAAATTCGCTTCAACTAGGAAGCAATAAGTCAGTTTTGGGAATTTAGTTGTTCATAGTGAATGATTACTAGTAGCTAGATTCTTGAGTTTATGGTCTATTGAAGTGTTGGTTGACTTCCAATTTTATACCAATTTTATACCACACAACACTTATTGATTAGGAAATTTACATTAAATATCACATGTCAAGACCCTGATGTGTTGTCTAAGAACTATGAAGAATGGTTGGAAAAGGTTTGTAAGGATAGTCATATAAACCAATGTAAGTTACAAAGGTGAGTCCTTCATATCTCTGATCAAACAATTTTGAATTTATGTTAGCAATGAAAGTGATTTTGTTCCAGCCATGAAGAGTTTCATTTAGTGTAAGGATGTGTCACTCCTTGGGTTGATGAGTATCTAGGTGATCTATAAAAGCCTTGAAGGCTTCAAAGTAACAAGATTCAATCCCAACTTTGTTTTTTTTTGTGAAAGACTGTGATTAGAAAATTGTAAGTCTCAGATCAAAAAGTGATCAAGTAATGAATGTAAGATGTGAACATGGTCAGTCCTATTTGAAGGCATTATAAAATCAGTGAATGTCCATTTCACATCATGTTTTATAAGATAGTATAAGATAGTTGAAATATCATTTGGTTTTGGAGTTTATTGTGATTTGTGATCAATTATTTGATGGTGGAGGCCTAAAAGTCTTAGAGCCTAATGTTGTATTTGTTTTGACACTGGAAAGGTTTTTTATTTCTTGGAGTTGTGAAAGGTGCAAAGAGTTGTGTTAAGGTGAATTTTGTAATCATTTGGGTCAGTAATGTAAAGTTTTTGTGTGTGGATCCTTGTGAACAAGTGAAGTTCCTATTTTCATTTAAGGAGATTGTCAAGTTGAGAAGAACAACTTAATCTTATTATATACCTTATTAATCAGGTTAAAGGTCTTGAATTAGATTTGGGTCAATAGTGCCCTTGATGTTTTATGGTTTGTGTTAGATTCTCTACATCGGATTTGTATATCATCTTTGGTGATTTTAGAAGGACTTTATTAGTCATCTCTGTGAGCTTTGTCAAATGAGGATACTCAATACTATTATTCTCTCTTCTTTGAATACTCGCCTCATGTTGAGGATGAGGATAATATGATCAGTTCTTGCATCCCCTCTCTTATTACCAATGTGATGAATGAGTCCCCTTGTGTGTCTAATATCTATGTTTGAATTGGAGGTGGTTGTTTTTGGGATGTGTAAGGGTAAAGCTCCAATTCCAAATGGGTTTCCTATAGAAATGTTTCAAGAATTCTAAGATATTGTTGATTTGGATTTTTTGGAAGTAGTTTGAGAATCTTATGGTAGAAAACAACCAAGAATCTTATGGTAGCAAACAAATGCTTCGAACCTTGAATTCTACTTTCCGTATTCTTATTCCTAAAAAGGAAGGTACTAAACCACTGGAATTTTTTATGCACATTGCTTTGTGTAATGTGATGTACAAAATTATTACTAAACTAATTGCTAAAGGCTCAAAACATTTCTCCCAACTTTGATCTTGGATGAGCAAAGGGGTTTTGGTTCAAATCGACAAATTTTAGATGGCTTGTTGGTTTCTTTTGAAGTCATTCACTTTATGGGGTGTCTAAGGGGAAATTTATGTTCATCAAGTTTGATATGGAAAAAGCTTATGATAGAGTTAAGTGGCATTATTTTAAAAACATTCTCATTGCTTTTGGTTTTAGTTAGGAGTGGGTCCATTGAAAAATGAGCTATGTTACTTATTTCTCCTTCTATGTTGTTATCAATGGTGATCCATCTGAGTTATATAGACCTTCTTGGGGTGATCACCAGGGGGATCCCCTTTCTCCCTTTTTGTCTATCCCTCTAGCAGAGGGCTTGGGAAAATTTATTGCCTTGGGTTTCTCATGGCTTGATTCAGGGTTGGAGTTGGGGGAATGGGTTGCTTAAGCTTTCTCACCTTTAATTTGTGGATGATACCACTCTTATGGGAGTTTCCATCTTCACGAGGATAAATCCTTCAGACTGACATTAAATATTTATTTGGTTTCTTCTACTCACAAATTCAATAAGCATAAATCTTCTATCTGCTTTTTCAACACTCTTGAGGGTGTTTAGAGAAGGATCACCAATATTTTGGAGGTTTCAAATTGGTTATCTTCTCTTTCTCTATCTAGGTATCCATCTTTCTATTGGTAGGCTACCTAGACCATAGTAGAAATATTTGTTGGTCAAGCTACATTAGAAGGTTACTCACTAGACTCATCAATGGTTGTCCACGACTACTTAGGTTACTCTTCTTTAGTCCATAATCCAGACTCTTCCTATCTATAGGTGTTTTGTTCAGATAGTCCATGTGTATTTTCATTAAGAATTTGATGCTCTCTCCCATCAATTCCTTTGGAGTAGTACTTTAAAAGCTTGGAAATGGAGCTTAGTTAAGTGTGAATTTGTATGCAAGACAAAGGAGGGGGATCTTAGTCTTCATTCTACACTCTTAAATGGGAAAGCTCTCACTACCAAATTATATTAGCACTGGTCTACTTGTCAGAATCTTCTTTGGGCTCGCATTCTCACCCATAGGTATCTTCAAGGAGTTAACCCTATAGATGTTCCTTATTGTAGTTTAGAAGGAAGGAGTGTTGAATTTGGCATACTCTAGAAATTAGAGCTCAACTAGTTAAGAGTGCTCTTGTTCGAATATGCAATAGGGATTCTAAAGCTCTCTTTTGGATAATTTCATGGGATGGAGTTCCTCCTATCCTTTTTATATTTCTACGTCTCCAACCACTTTGTGGTAGTTTTACTAGAAAGGGTTGGGATAAGGTTTCACATTATAATAATATTCATATTTTAGGGCTAGTTGATGGTTGTGGATTGAATTATTCCCATGAATGGCCATCAAGTGGATAGGAAGAGGCTAGTTAGGAGTTGGTTCAGATTCTTGTGTCTTGTGAGTGTAATTCCCTAATAGGACAGGATTCACTAGCCCAAGACAACAATTCTCCTAGTAAGTAATCTATTGATGTTGGGTACTTGGAGCTTATTAGATAGTAGTTTGGAGGTGTAGAGGTGCCTTGGTGAAAACACATGTGGAGTAAATTTTCTTGGCCTAAGTGCAACTCTTTCATGTTGCTAGTGGTCCAAAATTTATATCTTACTTGGGATAATTTGTGTAAGCGAGGCTTCCCGGGTCACCTCTTCTTTTAGAACTCATTCTCCAAGGAGATTTGGAACTTCTGGTGGGGAATTTGGAATCAGGCTTGCTAGCATGTTTCCTCTTTGGTTGAATTTTGGGCTCGCCAAGGTAAGCCCTCTATTAAGACCTCTTTTCTCTAGGTTGTCTAGGCTCGTGGACCCACTTTCATTATCTGGCATATTTGGTTGAAAAGAAATGGTAGGATTTTTCATGATGCTAAGATGGTTTCTCAACACTTGTGGTGGAAAACTATTCATTCTCTTCGTGAGACTGTCTTGGCTAAGTGTGATTTTACTGGAGGAGTGGATCATGGGGGTGTTGATATTTGCAATTAGTTCAAATGTTCTTTTCAAGGAGGTGTTATTTCTCCTGGGGAGAGGTGTGCTAGGAAAATCATGTGAAATAGATGTTGGCATGCTTTGTGAAGGATAAATAGGATAGATCGTTGGTCCCCTCCTCGGCAAGTTTTGAAAATCGACATTGATGGTTCATCTTAGGGGAATCATGGTCATGCTAGTATTGGTGGAGTAGGTTGTGATGGATCGGGAGATATTCAATTCATTTTCTCAAATTATAAGGGTCTTCATACCAATAATTTTGTGGAGGCTCTTGTGATATTATATGCAGTGGAGCATAGTGTCCTTGGTTAGACAATGATAATTTGTGAATCAAATTCTTAGGTGGTGGTGACTTTGATAAATGGGAGGCAGTTAGATGATGTTGGTTGGAACTTGGTTGTGGTGATTAGATAGATTCTTTGGTTGTGTGGCTCCTTGGAATCTGTTACTTTTAGTCAATTCCTAGAGAGTGGAATGGAGTTGCAGATTGTTTGACATAATGAGCTTCTCATCATGAGCAGGGTTGGAATATAGTAGATAGGGGGCAATTATGTCCAGAGTTGTCCCATTGGCTGGGTCACTTAGTGGAAACTGGTAGGGTTGTGTAATGCCATTTTCTTTGTTGGGTGTGTGGCCCTTCTTTCTATGTATCTCTTTCTCTAATTGAATAAATTCTTACCCCTCTTTTAGTGATTTTTTTTTTCTAAAATTAGTATAGTAAACCTATCTAATTACAAACATATTTTATTATTAATATCAAAAAATTTATTATGAATAAATAAGTACCTCAATATTATATCTCTGTATCTCTTTTAGATAGATATATTTAAGATAATTATACGAGTTTTACAAAGTTAATCTATTCCTTTGAGACTTATAGTGTGGTTTTACAATACTCTTTGATTAAAGAATGACACTAATGACTTGTAAGCAAGAGTTAAATTGCTTATAGTCTGGTTTTATGATAACGTTTAGTTAAAAGACTTAATTTAAACTAAATGGCTTGTTAGTGGAAGTTCAATTGTCTATAGTATAGTTTTATGATAGTATTTGCTTAAAGAATTAATTTCACTAAATGACTTGTTAGTGAGAGTTTAAGATATTTATTCTGCTCTTTCATTGGGGTTAGTTCTAATTTGCATATCTTCTTTTCTAAGAACAGGCAGGCAGGGAAGTGGAGGATGCGATGACTATAATATGTGTGTGTGTGTGTGTGTGTGTGTACTTATCTATATACATACATATATATACATATGTGTGTGTGTGTGTGTACACACATGTATGTATGTATGTACTAGATTAATTCAATAAGGTGATCGATAATCTAATTAGTATATATATTTTAAATACATATATAATAAATATTTGAAATTATCATATTTATTTAAGAAATATGTTATTTTATTTTAGAAACATTTTTTAAAAAAAATAATTAATGTATATTGTTTAGAGAATTTTTTTTTTTTTTTTTTGTAAAATTATTTTAATTTATTTACATAGTTTAAAATTTCATTCCAAGAATTATTTTATTTTATTTATATAAGGGTTCATATATTATACTATACTTTTTTTTAGCTAACATGCTCATGTCATTAGACACCATCTCTTTTGTAATTACACCTATTGATATAATAATTTGTAACAAGTAATACTAATGAATATAGAACACACATCTTGGCAAGATCCTGTGTGAGGCTCACCTTTGATACTAAAAGGAAACTCTCTCTTCCCACTACAACTCAAGAACTCAAACACAAAAATCTCTAAAACAACACTCAGATCACAAAATTTATTTATATTGTTTATTCACATCAAAACTACCCTCAAACTATTACATACATCGATGCAACTACCCTTTGTTTTCACACATCATACATTCCACACCCTCACTCTACTGGTGTTGCTTCACTTCCTTTCTTTCACATTCTCTTCCTACTCTGCCATTTTGAGAACACAATGGCAATGATCTTTTTTTTTTATGAATAGTCATTTTCATTAATGTATAATTTAAAGTACATATTCACACACAAAAGGATGGTGGATACAAGATCACACAATTGCAATGATTTTTATTTAGTAAATTTTGACAAATTTTGTAAGCACCATATGATAGAAGGACAATACAAATGAATTTGTAAAGAAAATGAACAAGACATTGATGAAGAGGGCTAAGAGAATATTTAGTGGAGCTAGTTTGGAATTAGAAATTTTGGAGGATAAGACTCCTAAAAAGGCTTGGGTATCCAAAAGGAAGATCAATATTTATGATGACAATGTTGAGAAGTATAAAGCTTGACTAGTTGTGAAGGGATATTCTTCTAGTTGAGAGAATCGATCATGGTGAATTTTTTCTTAATTGTTCAAGTGACATCCATTCAATTCTTATTATATATTGTGATAATCTTTGATATTGATATTGAGAAAATAGATGTGAAGACAACTTTCCTTAATTTGATTTCAAAAGTTCTACATTACACAACCAAAATGTAAATAGAGGATTTAGAACAATAAATTGAATCAATAACAAATATTAATTCGTGTTGGTGGGGTTAATTATTGCACCTAGTAAGTTTTTTTCCTAGGTTCTAAACACACATTACTCTAGTTTACTTAAGGATCACATAGGAATATTCCCACTTTCAGTGGTGTTATCATTATCATTTTTCCACCTTTTGTAGATGTGTCACACAAACACCTTTCCACCTTTAGCTGACATGTGACACAAACATCTTTCCACTTTGAGGGTGATCCACTTTTGGTGGGCATGTGACACTTTCACTTTTCCACCTTATGTGGGTGATAAATTGTCTTTATGTACCATGTCATAAGATTACAACACTTGTCATAATCTTATGCACTCCTTTGTTCTCATCTTGGTATGTTTGACCAAGGGTTTTCCTTTGTAATATCATTCTAGTAGATTCAATGAAGTGAATTTAGTTAATTTAGTCATCTAATTGATTCATTCTATTGCATTATTGATAGGAATAATATTTATTCTTGTCATATCATTTCTCTCTTGTAATTGTGCTTTCCATTAGCCCTCTAGATCTTGAGTGGATATCTCCATAGCCAAATCTTACAATTCCTATAGTAAACTAAGTGCAAATATTAAGAAGACAACTAGATTTGATCGTACTTTCAATGAAATGTAGATGCTCGCAAACTTTTCTACAAAATGTTGATAATTTTCACCATAGATAAATTCATGATCAAGAAGATTTTATAATTTTTTCATCTTAAAGATGAATTTATAGAATTCTTGGATTTAAAAGGGAAATTATTAAGATTGATTTGACCAAATTTGGAACTGTTGATAGAATTATATTTAATTAATTTGATTTATTAGTTGGCTTGATTAATTGATCGGTTAAATTGATGTACTAATCAACTAACATAA
Organism: Chamaecyparis obtusa; assembly: GCA_027943335.1. NCBI lineage: Eukaryota > Viridiplantae > Streptophyta > Pinopsida > Cupressales > Cupressaceae > Chamaecyparis > Chamaecyparis obtusa. The sequence goes on along the minus strand of BSBK01001458.1, from coordinate 1,213,029 downwards.
CCAATTAGTTCACTACTTTAATCAGCTAGTTAACAAATTCAATATGAAGTGGAACGCGAGTAAAGATGACTAGAGTTATTTACTTATTTTAATTAGATATAATTTAAATAAAGAATTAAGGATGTTCTGCCAGATTGTGGGCTAAGAAAGGTTTAAATCAATTTGTTGACCTCTTTGAGCAAGATCACCTCACTCCGTGGGATGAGCTTAAAAGGAAGTATGTCATGCCTGATTCTCAAAAGAAAACTTATAATATGATTGTGCAAGCTTCTAAAGACCTTCCTAATGTTTGCCATGTTGACTCCCATAGGCATCTTAAATGTAAATGGCCGGATGGAGTTGTCATGGCTAATCTTAAGGCCAAGAATATTTACAGAATTATTGATCACAATAAAGATATCATTGACCATACTAATACTATTTGGTATTCTTCATTTGAAGCTGATGTTTGGAAAAATTATTTTGATTTCATGTGGAAAAGTCCTATTGAACCTAAAATTAGATGTTTTAAATGGCTTGTTATGCTTGATAGGCTTCCTGTTAAAAGAAATCATGCTGATTCTGAAATATGCAGCCTGTGTAGGCTTCCTAAAACTGGTAGACACATTCTGTTTGACTATATTTTTGCTAAAGAGATTTGGAATATGTTTGGTTTCATATATCCTATTAATGTGAATATTTTAGACATTGTTACTGGTCTTCATAAGGATTCAAATTTGTTTTGGAATATGTTGTCTTCTAACATCCTCTGGCAGATCTGGAAGTGCAAGAACGAGGAGAGGTACCAAGGTAAGCCGAGGGTTCTTACTGAGTTTTTTCGGAAACTCACGCATTTTAAAATTTTCTTGCAGGTCCATGCCACCATGATGATCGAGAAAAAGAAACTGAAGAGATTCCTTGAAGATGGCCATGCTTCCTTCTTTTATTATGAGCTGAAGCACGGATATCAATGGAGAAGAACGTTGGATGACCTGCATGTTTTTGATCAGGCTTGTAAAAGGCTGTATATGGAGATCAAGAAAAATGTCAACACCAGAAAAGATGAGCTGTTCATGTTAACCCAAATTCAACAGCACAAGAATATTGTTTGGATGGAGGGTCCGCTCGGCTGGACTGCCTGGGTTGACGTTCATTTTGATATTCTGCACTAGTTGGTTGCTCCTCTTGTTTTGACTTTTTTGTACTGTTGTTACTCTGGTTTCGAATGGAGGCTAGGCCTCCTCATTGATCCTCTTTGAACTTTACGGTTATTGTCTTTTGATCCTCTTATATTTAATAGAAAAAAATAAAGAATTAATTATGATACAACATTATGGGAATTTGAATAGAATCAATTAACAAAATTAATCAAAAAGGTAAATTAAACAAATTAATTATGATACGACATTATGGGAATTTGAATGGGATCAATTAACAAAATTAATCAAAATAGTAAATTAAACATTAGCATGATGAAATTAACGAGTAAACAAGATTAATAAACGTGATGACAATGGGATGATGACAAAACTAATCTGCAAGATAAGAGTAAATTGAAATTATGATGTTTGGACTGCAAAATCTAGTTGTCTGCACTAAGCACTATGTTTTTTGTTATTATTTCGAACATTCTTTTAGAATGTGATATCAAAAGTTTGATTTATTTGTGTCGAGTTGAAATTTTTGAAATTCAAATTGGATTATTGTATCTATCATACGGTGGATGATTGCTGATTTTTTTGTTATATCATTTACATTAGTGAAATGTTAATTATGTTAACAATAAGGATGTGATTTGTGACTTGAAGCCTCAGTGTTCAGCATAATTTGAGATAAAGGACTTTAGGAGTTGCAAAATATATTTTGGTTACAAAGATTATAAGAGATAGAGTGAATAGAAAGCTTTCATTAAGATAGAGAAAACATGTAAACTCAGAGTTGAGGTGTTTCAACATGACATCGTACAAACTATTGTGTTCTTATCTCGATGGGAACCCAATTATCTATAGAGCGGTGTTTGACTTCACCTAGTAAGATAGAGGACATAGCTTGAGCATCTATGCTAATGTTGTTGGGAGTTTGTTGCATGTTGTGTTTTGTAATAGCCCAAAACTTGCCCTAAAAGTGGGAGTCCTTAGAAATTTAGTAGCTAATCTTAGACCAAGTTCATTGGAATGTAGTTAAGAGGGTCTTCAAATAAAATCAGTCTATCTCTATACATTTTATTTATTATCATAGTGATTCTACATGGGACCAAGACTCCATTAATATTTATAAATTCAAATGGGCAGTATCAACAGCAAGAAATCCAAGAAATTCACTAGTGGTTACAGTTACTCATTAATCAGTGGTGCTATAAGTTGGATGAACAAATGGCAGCTTGTGGCTGCTTTGTTCACTGTAGAAGTTGAATACATGTCAACTACCCATGCTTGTAAATAAACCATCTGCCTATATATAATAGTAGCTCATCCACAAATATCAAACTTATGCCAATATGGAGTTTGATTCCTACAGATCCAACTCTTATTATGCCTAGAAAGGTTCCATTTGACAGACTTTGAGATCAGTACAGCACTAAGATCCCTATCAAGATGAAGAAAAAAAAAAATTTAACCATGAAAAATGTCATGGAAGCATGTAGAAGTGGCCATCAAAAACCTAATAATGCCATGGACTCCTTACAAGCAATGATGGCCAATAGTTTTAAGAGGGAGGATGAAAATGGGACCTTAGATTTAATTTTCAAGAGTGTTTTATAGTAGGAACTGCTATTACCTTTAGCTGAAATTTGTAAAGAATTTGAATCTCCGTATTGTTCACAATGGAACAAAATCATACTTATCCAATTATGCCTAATTGGCCCCTGGACTGTTTTCTATCTTCTGGCTCCAAGAATGGATAAAGAATACTCTCTTATTCTTGTTGATCTGGGCTGAGTGTTGTGAAACACATTCCCTTCGTTTTCAAATGCACAGTACCAATTGAAATGTAACTTTTGCTCTATAATGTTTTCTTTAATTTAATCTTAAACAAGGAAAGCTTGCTTGTATTATAGGCATCCATATTGATTCAATGATTGCGACCATCAAGCATTTTCAACTGTATAAATTAAATTAAACTTATTGTCCTGAGTGAGGCAAAAAGCATGGGTCTTAAACCAAGTTGGAAACTCTTAACTCGTTAACATCCACAGGAATAAATTTGAAAAGCTCAAAAGCATGGTGCTAGAGGGCAATCGATCAAAGCTTGGAGGATTATCACTAAAAGTATATTTCATTTCTCTGCCTTCTTGGATGGCTAAAAATTTCTAGACGTCCTTAACATCTGGGCTCTTCTCAACATCCATGATGCCACTGAATCAAGCATCAAACTAGTTATTTGAAGCAATTTTTGTTCTCAATACTCAAGGTCTCTATTTAATTTTCTCGTGTAAATTCCTTTTTTACCATCATAAGACGTACAATATCTTTTAACAAGAGAAGTTACGTGAAAAAACAAAATAAGAATATAGACAAAGAAATGTTTCAAACATAAGGCCGTGTACCTGCCATAAAGATCAATTCTATCAGCTGCCTAATTGTGGATAATTAAGTACCATTACCAATTATTTAAAATTGCTTAACTGCATGTAACTCACTCAGGTCCAGGATAATATGACAACCCCCAATCTTCTGTAGACTACAACCAGAATATCATTTTGCAGGGCCTAAAATGATCATCTTTTAAAAGCAAGCAATAGGTTGCCTAAGTCACTCTGAGTGAAAGGCACCAAATGGGCAGCTTTAGCTTTTCTCTGTACACAAATATTATCCTTAAATTGTCATGCCACAGGCTTTGAAATAAAGCCTGCATTAATTAATGTTAAAATTAGTATCTATCAAGTCTACAACACTGCCAGAAAAAAATTCTAGCAGTACTCTATTACATTGCTAAATCTCCATCCCTCATCGAATACAAAATAGAAAAATAAAGAAAAACCCAAGCCCTGGTATACATGAACTTTGAAAAGAATTGCAAAGGAATAGTGGAGGAAACAATGCTGGGCATGCACATAGTTTCCTCTCTGCATCAATGATTTGACTCTCGTATAATTTGAATTTCTGTGTGAAACAAAACTCATGTCTAAGTTCACCTTTCTTTTGATTGATTTCTATGCACTTAACCCCATCTCACAATGGCAGACCCCCATGTAAGTCCAGCTCCAAAACCTGCAGTTGCCACGATATGACCACTTTGCACTTTTCCACTTCGAACAGCCTCATCAAGAGCCAAAGGAATAGATGCAGCACTTGTGTTACCATAATTAGCTAAGTTTGATATCACCCGATCAGGTTCAATATGCAGCCGTTCAGATACCGCTGAAATAATCCTTTGGTTTGCCTACAGAAATCCCGAAAAATAAGATAAGTGCATTATGTTTGCACATGCCTCGTAACTCACAAACAAACAAAAAATTCTGGGTCTAAAAGTGTTTTGAACCTCACCTGATGGAGCAGTAACCAATCTAAATGTGATGCAGTCACTCCAGCTTCTTCCATAGCTGCTTCAATTGTCTGTGGCACACAACGTACTGCGAAACGGAAGACCTCTTTTCCATTCATTTGAATACAAGAATAAGATGAATTGCTTGGGGGTACAAGTGCCACACCATTTGAACTACTTGCATCCTTCACTGCGCCACTTCCCTTGACAGCCACACTCAAGTGCCTGCACAAAACGATTAGAATTTTAGAAGGCCTTCAATAGTGATAATATTCAGGCACTTGTATTTCATTTATAGTTTTTCTACTCCCAAATAGACCCAATAAATTGACAAAAATCTTCAACACTATTAGCCTAATATCTGCATCAATCAGAAAAAGTCATAAATAAGCCCTTTACATTATTGATGACTACATAAAATGTTAAGCAATATGATCATTTACTTTTGGCCATGCCCATCACTATGCAGATCAAACCCAAGCAAACCATCCTCATGTCCATCAGCTGCCTGCAGATCGACCACATACACAAGAAAATAACACATTAGATCAAACCCTTTGACTCAATCCTTTCCCTGACTCTTTCTACTCATTGTATCCCATGCTGACATCTCAAGTACAACATAAATAAGAAAACACAAGCATGGAATAAAGACTTGATATTTCCACAGTCCATTACTTCTGAATTGGAGAGCTTCTGGTAGACAACTATGTAAAGATTTTTGTTTACAGTTTTGGATCACAAAAATCTGTACACAGTTGTCTACCATAAGTACTCCAATTCACAACTATGTATTGGCTGCCCCATCTAGGAAAGAAAGAAAAATGGATTGTGAAAGGGTAGGACAGAATGGTAGGAAAAACAATTAACTCAGAAACTAAAGAAACAAAGAGACAATAAAGAAAAGTGGTTTGTGAGTGGGCATGAGAGAGTGTTAAGAACAATATTGAAGACATGAGAAACTTAAAAAAGAAATGTTTTAGACTGTTTAGGACAAGGAATACCACAGGTCCACAACCATAAGTCTACTGCTTCAAGAAAATAAAATTGCAAGTATTTAATCACATACTAGTCACCGTATTGTATGTATGCTCACAACGTATTAAAATTTTGCCAGTTTTGGTTCCTCTGAAGATGTTGAGAACTTCAAAATAATTTTATTTTTATAGTAAGAGTAGAACTTGATGCTCAATAGAGAATACAACTGCTCAAAAGTTGTTCATTCCATTCAGAGCAATCGGAATATCAAGATCTTAATACATTTGAAGCCATAACAAATTTTGGCTTTGCAGTGATAACACTACCAAAATGAGATGGAGAGTAAAGCAAAGATCAAATACAATTATGTAAATTGAAAATCTAGAAAATGAAGAGAATTAAGTTTCAAAAGGCATCACTATCAGATAAATCATAATATGTTTTTTAAACACATACATCAAAAAAATTATAAAATAACAAAATATTGAATTTTAAGTAGGGACGAGTGTGCCAAAAAACAAACTAAGTTTGACATGTAAAGCAAATGATTTTTTTTTTCAGTATGTATGCATGTGTGTGTACTGGTATCATACATGCTTTTGGTAATTGCAGCTATTTCGTTGTCTGTACATGTCATGGCATTCATTACTTATGCACTTTAAGTCAGTGTAATGAATTTCATGAGTTTCGAAAGAAAGGTGAACTCAGGTTTCATACCAAAATGAGAACAAATTTCATCAGCTCTATGTGTATCTATGTAATTCTGCAAGTCAGTGCAAAATTACAGATGGGAACTGGTCATGGATAAGTTATTACATCAAATTTTGTGTGTGTTGATATTGTCATCTAAAAATAAATGCTCCTTCCTCTCACTTCAGAAGAACAAGATCAAAAAATGTAACCATAAATTGGTCTGCAAAAATTCAGTTGGCCCTAAGGAACTTTTGGTCATGAAATGATTGTCAAAAGAAAGCAGAGACTCTGCATGAAATGATTGTCAAAAGAAAGCAGAGACTCTGCTTAGGTTCACAAAATGATTATCATAAGAACTGATAGCATACATTTCACAAAGGATAATAAACTAATCAGACATTTGTTCCTCTCTGGCAATCAAATGCAATTTAGTATACACATCTCCTTGTGTTTCTAAGATTTTGACTACAACACTCAGACATAGTCAGGTTTTAAACGTTTAAACCCCTGATAGAGCAACAGAGTGCATTATTTAACATTTGCACATACACCTTGAAAGTTTTTGAGTTGTTTTTTCCCACAGGTCTCATGCAGGAAACCATGAAGAAAGCAGAAAATATAAAATTTTCTTGTTTTGAGGTCACTGCAGATAAGCGCATATTTCCTAATGAAATCCAGATAGCTTTATGTTGATTAATGAGCTAATAATTCTGAATTTTTATTTATCAGGTCAATTTGACATCAGAGAAATGTTGTTTTGCATTAAAAGTGGCATAACTTGAAATCCTTTTAGCCACTAATTTGCATAGTGAAAACTAGTAAAGGCTACCTAAACAGAAGGACAAGTCAATATGGCAATTAACAGCAGATATACCAACTAAACTAGCTACTTCAATTTGTACAGCCTATGATAACAGCCATTACCTAATCTATGAAAGTTATATTGAACACCACCAATATTAAATAGCCATCAATAATCTGCAACTGAATGGTCCAAATTTGTGCAGTTTCAAACCAATTAAAACTAAAATTGGAGCATGTGTTGTTGACGGTCTTAATTCTGCCCAAACAGATTATCTGGCACCTATCAATTAGTAATATGTTATTCTTGCAATTGATTCAAAGACAGAGAATGGTTAGTAATGAACACAAGGATTTCCATGCAATAGAAAGCCGGTGGTCTATAGCAAATATGGACGAGTTTAAACAGGTAGTGAAGGGGGTGTTCTTCCTACCCATACCCAATAGAAATCTGTTGTTCTAATGGTATCATCTGAGAGATGAGAAAAACAAGGCAAAGGCAGAACACATACCAATAGATTTGTTCGATTATCCATGGAGATTAATACATTGAAGAACTGTCCACTGAATGAACAGATCAAAGCCACAATAAAAATTCCGTGTTAAAAAAGTACTTCAGCATCTCAATCAGCTATCTTGCACTACATAAATACCCCAATGTTTCCCAATGCAGCAATCCCACATAAGACAAGCAAGTTTATTTGGCTGCACAATGGTCTCAAAGGAAAAAACAAGAAGCTCCACATCCATGTTTACAATTTTTGAATGTAGCCAACATATTATTAATGTTAGTTATGCTTCACCATAATAATAAAAGAACTTTAGAAAGTTAGTGAAAACTACAAAAGAACAAATATCAGGAAATACATAAATGTGGCGCTGTCCATTATCAATATAGTAATGTTGTGTATCATATCAAGTGGAAATTCTTATGACCCATTACCTATTAGGCTATTTAGCTTGCATATGACTTCATATCCTTACTAACAAGCATATTGGTAACCACACAACAGAATCACATGTGCAATCTCCACTAAAAAAATGTCACTCTCACATGAAATGAATTCATTAAAGAATCTGTATGGAGAAAAAA